>OY757022.1:34319451-34859451 GCA_963580285.1 Lucinisca nassula | reverse complement strand
ACATCCACTGTGATTTGAACTCACGACCCTTGTGGTGCAAAATTGAACTTTTTGACCGTAGTCCAGCAGTTTATCCACTGCGCCATGAGATTCGTCGATATGAGTTATCGAATTCAAGCAATATAGAGCATATATACGAATATATTTGATAATTTGTTTTCTCTTTGTTTGTTTGTGTGATTCGAGGTTTAACGTCCCCGTCAACACTGTATAGGTTATTGCTTTCTGTGCAACCGAGGGACATTCAAGAATGCTAAAATATAAAACAGTCACATTAGTTTTTCATTTTCTTGCTTTAGGCATCAAACTGGAAGCACGGATCACATTTGACTGGTACAAAAACGTGGAGCACAATTTTCCACTGCGCATCATGGGCGGAGCTCAGTCGTGCTCCACGAAATGTCTCCAGTCGAATACCGTCTATAAAATATGTGTGAATACGATATTTACCATATGATTTCGTTTATAAGCAGTGGATAACGTGCTGTAATAAAATCGTATGACCACACATGTAATAACTTTTTGGGGGGATTAAGTAACGTCATGACGACGTCCATGTCAAATTCAAAAGCGTTAAAATCCAATTAAAATGGTCATATGATAAACAGAATCCTACACTCGTGGTCAGGCTCGTTTCATTAATATCATTTGAACTGACCACTCATGTAAGATCCTCTATATACAATTTACGGTTTATTGCATCACGAAAACACGCCTAGATATTTCTGACCCCTTTGAACCTCACTTTTATATGAGCCCCGCCAAGCGAATTCGTGTCTTCGAGCATTCCGTCATGACAAAATTTAACTGCGCATTCCCAGCCATTCAGAGGGGCCAGGGATATGGCTTTCTGTCTGAAGGTTCCTCTTGATTCACTGCTTGTATGAGCGAGCAGCGAAGGTTCTGGAGAGACTGCGCGGATGCGCAGGCTCGCCTGAACCTTCGCTGCTCGCAGAGGCGATAAGTACCAAAATCGCTTGACGGGGCCCATATAGTAAAACAGGGGTAAACCTTATTTTTGTTATTTCTGCTCTAAAATATAAGTTGTGTGTACTCGTTTGAACCGTCTCGATGAGGCGCTTCTAACGTGTACACACAATCATTATTTTGAGCAGAAATAAGAAAAATATTGCAATTTTTCATCTGAAATTTTTCATTTTTTCGGCGGTACAATTTGCAATGTAATTGAATAGGCTCGTTTTCGTAATGTGGTTTGAAGTATATGTGCTTGCAAGAAGCGAGGAAGTTGATGCGCTGAAATTCAGTGAAGACAATTTGCCATTAATTTGACAATATAATAACGATCTTCGTTGTTAAAACATTCTCACTTCATTTGAAACAAGAAGAATAGCTTCTGCAGCGGAAGTATGTGAGACTTCTTACATTTTTCAACTCTTTTAAGTATCTATGTCAACCCTGCACACCGATATAAAAAAAAAAACAATGCAAGAATATTGATGCACACCAGACAAGGAAATCCGTGATTTTACCCTGGGATAGAAATTTATGTATTGACCCTGGTGTTCCAACCCCAAATCGAATATAATCGCGTGTTTGATAAATGCACTGGTTGATTACAACCTCATGTGCGGCGTCGTCATGCGTGACGTCACTAAACATTTCTGTTGTGTCATCACAAAATGGCGGACGTCGGCAACCGAAGTGACAGCAGCATTAAAAATTCGCAATAGAAATGGAAGGTATGCAAGAAAAAGAATCAAATATGGGTGTGAGGGGTGGATAGAAAAATCCGTCCCTCGGAATCACTGTCCGGCATCACTCGGCAAGTTTCGTGATGCCGGACAGTGTCCCTCGGGACGGATTTTTCAATCCACCCCTCACACCCATATAAGATTCTTATATTCACATGAGATGGCTGCAGAAATTGTCAGACATTACGAAAACACGCCTATACAAATACAATGTAGGCCTAACCTTTATCGCCGAAAAATGAAAATTTTAAGATGAAAAATTGTGATATTGTTCTTAATTCTGCTCAAAATATAGATTGTGGGTACTCGTTAGAACCGCCTCATCGAGGCGGTTCTAACGAGTACCCACAATCTATATTTTAGGGCAGGAATAAGACAATAAGAATTACTCTGGTAAAACCCAGCTTTACTATATAAAAGTGGGGTTCCAGTGGGTCAAAATTATAAAGGCGTGTTTTCGTTATGACATTGCACTATCCGTTCAGCGATGGCATAGGGAAGCATTTATATGTGCAGAAGATAAATTGTCCCAAACGGGCCTCCGTGGCCTGGTGGATAAGAGCGCTGACTCTTAGGCGGTATTCGACTGGTGATTTCGTGGTCCACGAACTGAAGCGTGGAGCACGTTTTGTGTTCGACTGGGAGATTCGTGAAATTTCGAACAATTTCGTGGAGCACAACGACCACGTTTGAAAGAGAGCGTGAAATCAGTCACGTGACTCAATTAATATGACTGAACATAGAAAAGTATATGGCGTGCCGTTTTACTATTTAATACAATTTCGAGATATCTATAATTTTACGAGATATCTATAATTTTATAATAGATATCTATAAATCAAATTATATATATCTATAATAAACATTGGAGGTCATAAAAATAAAAGTAACTGGCTTATAATATAATGTCATTGATCAAGTAATTTCGCATTGACCTTCGGATCTGGACGTTAACTGGAGGCCTCCTGTGCAGGGAGAACCATCCCCTGTGCAGGTTAAAGAACCCAACCGTAATTACATGATAACTGTGTAGGCTTTCATCCTGCAAAACTGGAGTGTATGCAATGTACACCGTCTGTGTCCCCTCCTGAGGTTAAGGTGAAACCGGAAGAAAGAAAGAAAGAAAGGTCCGAGGTCTGCTGCATTGGCCCGAGGCCTCGAGGCAATTTTAGAAAGTAACCATAATACAAGTTTTATAAACAAATACGAAACTTAAACTATTTATTGTGCTTGTCATTTGCAGTTAATATGAAGCTAGGACACAGCTCGGATCTATCTGATTATAAATGATTGGCTTGGAGGTGCCTCTTTGCCTTATTGACTGTTAATCATAGCTCTCTCACGGCTGTGTTTCGAAACTGGCTAGGGTCACATGTGAGACGCCAACCGGAGGTCGGGTGGTTTTTCTCCGGGGATGCCGGCCTCGATTTTCGCCAACCTGTGATTAACGATCGGTTAGATATATGTGAAATAATCTCCACAGAACAAACAAGGCAACGCAAGCGTAGCAACCCCTCGCAACAGCACACCATTCATCGACATGAAGGTTTGAAGCTTCTACGATGATAGCTGTATATTCTGTCCTGTTCATGAGATTTTTAAGGTCAAGTCCATTGTGACCTTGACCTCTGACCACTGACCTTGAAAGTCAATACGGTTCATCGTCTCCCAATGGGGAACATTTGTAGAAGGGTTGAAGCTTATACGATGATAACTGTGTATTCCATCCTGTTCATAAGATTTTAAGGTCAAGTCCATTGTGACCTTGATCTCCGACCCTTGACCTTGAAAATCAATAGGGGCCATCGTCTTTCCATGGGGAAAATTTGTGGAAGGTTTGAAGCTTCTACGCTGATAACTGTGTCTTCTATCCTGTTCATAAGGTTTTTAAGGTCACGTTCATTGTGACCTTGACCTTTGAACCTTGACCTTGAAAATCAATAGCGTTCATCGTCTTTCCATGGGGAATATTTATGGAGGGTTTGAAGCTTCTATGATGATAAATGTGTCTTCTATCGTGTTCACAGGATTTTTAAGGTCAAGTTCATTGTGACCTTGACCTTTGACCTTGAAAAGAAGTAGGGTTCATTGTCTTTCAATGGGGAACATTTGTGGAAGGTTTGAAGATTCTAGGATGATCTATTTGTCTTCTATCCTGTTCACAAGGTTTTTAATGTCAAGGCCATTGTAGCCTTGACCTTTTACCCTTGACCTTGAAAATCAATACGAGGTTTTAGAGATTCCGTTTATGACGTCATTCTTGCGCATGCGCAAAGCACTGTCTGCCAATTGAAACGGCCATCGCTATTCAAATGTATTGGCGGAACTTAAAATGCTAACAATATTCAGACATTTTGAGAGAAAATATACCCGTTTACATTGAAATAATGCCTCGAGAAGGACAGAAAGATATTTTGCTTTTATTACTGAAATTCACTATCCTGGATCCGTTTGTTATTGACGAAAATCTCTTCGTGAATGACCCATGTCAATGGCTTACGAGAGCTTACTTGAATGACCCATGTCAATGGCTTACGAAAGCTTACTTACAAAATAGGTTTTACGTAACTTTTCGTTATTCGCTATCCAAGTATAGCTATTACATACGGACAGAACTTCTATCTATCTATCTATCTATCTATCTATCTATCTATCTATCTATCTATCTATCTATCTATCTATCTATCTATCTATCTATCTATCTATCTATCTATCTATCTATCTATCTATCTATCTATCTATCTATCTATCTTTCTTTCTATCTATCTATTGAGAAAACTGTCCAACGATCTGTCTACATGTGCAATTAAAAAAATGTCCAACGATCTGTCTAGAATTGCAGTTTTAATAAATTGAAGATTCCTATGGACAGACAACGTTTGTTTTGGTTTAAACAATATTTTATTTCGATAAAACATCATGTAGAGAGAGAGAGAGAGAGAGAGAGAGAGAGAGAGACAGAGACAGAGAGAGAGAGAGGTTTGACTGAAAAACTGACAGTAGACAGACAGACGACAGACAGACCGACTGACTGATTAACAGATGAACGGACGGACAGTTAGACAGAAAAATAAACTGATACTGACAGTAGAAAACAACTAATGAGTGGACTGACAGACGGACGTCGAGTCAACGTTGGTTCGACGTCATGCCGTCGACACCAACTCCAACTCACTTCAACGTCACATGGCCGTTGAGAGAGAGAGAGAGAGAGGTTTGACTGACAGACGACAGACCGACCGACTGAATGAATGAATGACTAACAAACGTACGGACGAACAGACAGAAAAATAAACATACTGACAGTCGAAAAAAGCTAATGAGTGGACTGAAAGACGGTCGTCGAGTCAACATTGAATCAACGTCATGCCGTCGACACCCACTCCAACTCACGTCAATGTCACGTGACCGTTGAGATGAGAGAGGTTTGACTGATCCGTGTATCCAAGAAGATATTGTGGAGCTAAGCTAATAAGCCATTAACCCTTTTTGTACCAAATAATGGAATCTTCCTCCTTATATGACAGCAATGTCCATTTCAAAATTTAGGCGTGTCAGGTTGTGTTTTCTTCAAAATTTATTTGGAAATTGGCTTGACTTTTGCAAACAGTGTAGGCCCTGATCAGACGCCGCGTTCTGTGGCGTCTGATCTGGGCATGCACTGTTTGCCAGGGTATCCGTTTTGGGGTTCCTGGTAATGTAAGGGCTGGACAGGTTGATCTACCTTATTTTACTGTAAAATCTTGCATTTGCGAAGGAGTGTTTCATTCTCATGCACTGAAAGGGTGTTCTACGTTTGTTTTGAATTTAATGTTCCAATCCCACTGAGTCTTGATGGGTCCGAGCACTGGGCAAATGACATCTTATTAAGCAACGCCGTATTATCGCCAACGCAACGTTCTGACGTTTCATCGACGTTGTAAAGTCAAATTCAGTGCATCGCGTTGGATGTTTGTTTGATGTAGACACGGCGTTGTTGACACGTTACATGTCGGTTGACGTTGAAATTGTAATTTACCTACGCTCGCTAAGTGTTGGTACGCTAAGAGAGAGAGAGAGAGAGAGAGAGAGAGAGAGAGAGAGAGAGAGAGAGAGAGAGAGAGAGCAACATATAGGCCATGGCACACTCACAGAGAGAGAGAGAGAGAGAGAGAGAGAGAGAGAGAGAGAGAGAGAGAGGACCCTGTTGGGTCGTTTGTAAAATATATCTTGAAGAGCAGTTAATTAAAACATAAGACTAGGGATTTGTCATCATGAAAAACACGCCTATGCGATTTTTATGCCCTCAACCCCCACTTTTATAAAGTAAAACTGGGGTTTACAGGGTAAACATTATTTTTCTTATTCCTGTTTGTGGGTACTCGATAGAACTGCCTCAAAACATAGATTGTGGGTACTCGATAGAACCGCCTGTACTTAATGCACAAAATGATACATGATTAAATGTTAAAAAAAAAAAAAAACGGGCAAATAAATAAAAATCTTTATCTCTTAGAGGCGGTTCTATCAAGCCGCCGCAATCTATGTTTCGAGCAGAATTAAAAAAATATCACATTTTTTCATCTTAAAATTTCCATTTTTTCCCCCGAAAAATTGATAATATAGTTGTATAGGCATGTTTTCGTAATGCGAAATTTCACACCTGGTAGCAAATTTGTCCCATTATCTTACATTAGAATTCGTCAAAAGTTAAATTTACGCTGTAATTAACACTTTATCTGTCCCACTGCCTTGAAGCATATACGACGTTGACGGCCAGGGCTTTTCCCGTTCTGTTTTAGAAGCGGAAGTGCGTCACGAAAAAAGCTCCTATAGGGGTCGTCGTCTTTCCATGGGAAACATTTGTGGAAGGCTGGAAGCTTCTACGATGAAAACCGTGTCTGCTATCGTGTTCACAAGGTTCCGGACGGACATACACAAACACTAACACACACACACCTACTCACACACCGGGCACACACATGGACGCAAGGTACCGATGCTATATCCCCGTCACAACGTTGTTGCGAGGGGATAAAATGGGGTTGTCAGAAGACAACATAGCTCGCCTATGGTGTCCTAAGTTGAATGAAGGCAAGTTATCAAAAATGAAATTTTAATAACACACTTTTGTTTGGTTTGAGGTTTAACGTCCCCGTCAACACTGTAAAGGTCATTTTGGAGACGTTGCTTCCAGCTTTGTGGGACTTTTACCCGACATTGAGTTGAAATGACATCTCAAGCCCTGTCGCCGATTGAAACCAATAGGGTTTATTAGCATGGACGGTCCGCCTCGCACCGCGGTTCCTGGACAGGCTTAGATCCTCTAAGCGGTTTACCAGTACTAATGTGCGGGCCGGATTGAGCTCTGCGTGGAAGCATCAGGCAGCCCATATATTTCTTCAAGCCCCTATGGGCGGGGGCCGAAAACAATAACACACTATTTGACCCCAAATGTCGATTTCTTTTCAAAAGAGCCCAACGGATTACAACAATTAAAAGACAACCAGAAAGTGTCCCTATGAACCTATGAACCACTGAACAAGAAATCTCATTTTTGTGCTTCTGTTTCACAAAACAATACAATTTCAGCTTGCTGTTTTTGCCCCTAAAAAGAGCTAAAAAGACGGCGAACTAATCAGAATGAATTAAATATCATTTTAAAACACATTTGTTTTTTTTAATTATTATTTTCAGTTTTCAGTTTTTGACAAAAAATCTACAAACGTGCAAGTGATAATAGCAGTAAATATGTTTAATTCTAACTCAGCGCGCCTATATAGGCAATGGAAAATAACTGTGTTTTATTCTACAACAAATCACGACAAGGAAGAGCGTGACGAGTGACGTCATTAAAACTGCAAATTTATGACGTCACTAGTCGATTTCCTTGACGTTAGACGGTGTAACGTCATTTTCTCGCATCGAAAACGTTAGAAAAGGATATAAATGCTTGTGTTTCAGTCGATAATTTTAGCGGGATTTCTTCTAACAATGGCGAAAAGTTGTGAGATTTTGAAGGAAACAACAGCATTGTTGCCGATTTTCAGCGTGTTAGAATCGAAATAGATCAGCTCTAGTTTGTGATTTGTTGAGTAATAAATCACAGTTTGTCGGTCAGTTGTAAGTAGACAAATCACGCGCGCTACGCGCTCGTGATTTGATCCACTTTACAACTGACCTCCAAACTGTGATTTATTATTCAACAAATCACAGCTAGAGCTGATCTATTTCTTAAATAAAAAAAAAAAAAAGAAATAAAGAAATAAACATCCACTGTGATTTGAACTCACGACCCCCTTGTTTTTAACCATAGTCCAGTAATTTATCCACTGCGCCACGAGATTCGTCGATATGAGGTTTTGAATTCAAGCAATATAGAGCATATATACGAATATATTTGATAATTTGTTTTCTGTTTGTTTGTTTGTTTGTTTGATTCCTGTGCAACCGAGGGACATTCAAGAATGCTAAAATATAAAACAGTCACATTAGTTTTTCATTTTCTTGCTTTAGGCATCAACTGGAAGCACGGATCACATTTGACTGGCACAAAAACGTGGAGCACAATTTTCCACTGCGCACCATGGGCGGAGCTCAGTCGTGCTCCACGAAATGTCTCCAGTCGAATACCGTCTTAGTCATTAGGTCTCTCACCGCCGTAGGTTCGAGCCTCGCTCGGGCCACGTGTGAGACGCCAAGTTCTGCAACGGAAGGTCATGTGGTTTTTCTCCGGGTACTCCGGTTTTCGCCCACCTCTGATTAACGATCGGCTCGATATGAGTGAAATAATCTTGAAAGGGCCGTAAAACCCAAACCAAAAAAAAAAAAAAAAAAAAAAAAAAAAAAAATTGTCCCAAAAATCGACAAGGAAGCATTTTTATGTAATTTTTACTAACGACCTCCGGCATGAGAGTGTATATTTCAAGATGGCATTTTTTGTACACTTTGTAAACAAAACGTAACTGCATGTAAATTCCTTAACTCAATCTACAGACAGACAGACAGACAGACAGACAGAAACTTTATTCACTTAAGCCATCATTGTAACATACAAGGATTTACAATGAACTTATACATAATGGTAACAAGGTTGGCAAGCAATCAACAATATATAAGACAAGTATACATTTTCTCAGTTATCAAACTTCGTCACTTGGGGTGAGAACAGTATTGACCATTTTACTGAAGGACGTTCAATTTAAGTTTTTAAACAAAACACCCAAAATCAAGTGGACAGTGATTGTTTTTAAATTGCTTTTTAATGTTCAGGTAGGAAACGCCGGACAACGTATAATGTCACTTTCCGCATACGCGAACAGCGAGGGCCCAGGAGCGGCTGCCCATCCGTGCTGTGTCGCCAGGGCCCACGCTGTTTGAACGCATGCAGCACAGGGTCAGACGAATATCCAAGCTAGGGATCATACAGTTCGATCCACTAAATTGCTGATCATTAGCATGTGACGAACGTCCCCTCAGGAGGTAGTAACTATCATTATCTCATGTGACGACCCGACTGTCAATATTGGGACCGAAATCGCTCATGTGAAACCTTGGCACGTGGGTTGACGAAGGCCAGAGTTAATCCATTAATGACTGGATTAAAATTGTGTCGGTTTTTGATTTAAACATATTTTATTGCTTATAACATAAGATACAAGCAAATGGGTTGGGCCACAAGTTCTAGCAACATTAGTTACGGCCCTTCCCAAGTACAAAATACAGTTTTAAGCAATTCACAAATGACAAATCAAAAATTGTGTCGGTGTGTTACAAATAAACAAAAAGGTCATTTTTTCACAATTCAGTTGGATTAATACATGTGACTCCCGATAGAACTATGATGCTGAGGTTGATATAAAGTAAAATCTTTGTTATACATATGATATGAGCCTCGTCCCAAGACCACCCCCCCACCCCCCGGCGAGCGACAAAGGTGCGAGTCAGTCTGCGCGAATGCGCATGCCGATCCGCGTCCCTGTCGCACCCATAGGCCACTTGGCGGACACTCGGGACGACGCTCGTTAAGGTTTATAATCTGAGTTTCTGCATTCGTCATCGCGATTGTGGCAGGGTCACAGTTTGTAAGCATAAATGATTGAAGCGAATCTGAGCTTTTGGTAAATGTCGTACATCATTATGGTGTTAATTACCTACATGTACGACTCATTATGAAAACTCTTATTCACATATATTTAAAAGTTTTACCATAAAAAGCGAAAACTGTTTAGATTCAAATTCTGCCATTTTTCATTTTCTGCTAAAGATTGTGGATACTCTTTAGAACGCCTCGGCGAGGCGGTTCTAATGAGTACCGACAATCTATTTTGGAGCAGAAATAAGATAAATAATGTATACCCATGTACACCCCAGTTTTACTATATAAGAGTTGGGTTTAAGGGGGTAAAATATGAATAGGCGTGTTTTCGTTAGAGAAATAAATTATTAAACCATAATTGTGTGACATGAAAGAATATTTGATTATAATTTAACAATGACTACCATTTTCCTTCGTTTACAAAAACAAGGTCAAACAAACAGAGAAATAATAATAAGCCAAAATTTTGTCTTTTGCATTCTAGTAAGCCCAGTTTTTTTTTTCTCCGCGAAACGCGGGTAAATCCATTTTCAGTGAAAGCAGTCGGTCAAATTTTCGCCGAGAATCTCCGCGAATTTTCACCGCGAAACCGGGAAATTTCTCGCTGATTTTATGTTTTCTCGCGGTTTCGCGGAGAAAATAGCCGATTTCGCGTTAGTCGGTTTCTCCGCGAAACAAAAAAAAAATGGGTTGTTACCGTTGACTGGTCTGTAGCTTCTCGGACAAGCGTTAGGAGTTCCGTTGTGATCGCAAGTACCCCATTGGGACGTAAAGTTCTTTTCGAGTTTTTCACGGTCTTTTCAAGGCATTGCGATAACACATCTGTGTGATAAAGTACATTTTTCAAATCTTAGAAAAGGCGATTTTTCTGATGATAATTTTTAATATTTTTTTTTTTATTTATTTACACTCCAAACATAGGTTTTGGGTGCTCGTTAGAACCGCCTCATTGAGGCGGTTCTAACGAGTACCCACAACCTATGTCTTGGAGCAGAAATAAGGAAAATAATGTTTACCCCCCTAAACCCCAGTTTTCTCTATAAAACATGGGGTTTAGGGGGGTCTTAATTTCACGGACTTGTTCACGTGATGGCGAGGAAAGCCTTGGTTATTGCCTCCAAAATCAAGTTGATGTAAAACCTAAAAAAATGCAAAAATTCCCGAATAGAGATGCTCACAGCGGTGGCCTATTAGGAACCGTTATCCCGCTAAATAGATTGATTTAGCCACGCCCATTGTTAACACCCAAATCAAACTGCATTAAAGTGTAGATCCTGATCAGATGGCTTCTGATCTTGATCTACACTGTTTGGAAAGATATAGTTTGTCGTGGACAGCAGGATAAGGGTTAAAACAACTCGTTCGTCTGACATAGTGCATCCTTTCGTGACGCTAGAATTTGAGTTCAAAACTCGTAATAAAGTGTTAACTGCTAAACTTCTTAATCAGGGGTATCGGTATCATAAATTGGGCCCCGCCAAGCGATTTTGGTACTTATCGCCTATGCGAGCAGCGAAGGTTCAGGCGAGCCTGCGCATCCGCACAGTCTCGCCAGAACCTTCGCAGCTCGCTCATACAAGCACTGAATCAAGAGAAACCTTCAGACAGAAAGCCATATCCCTGGTCCCTCTGAATGGATGGGCATGCGCAGTTAAAATTTTGTCATGACGGAATGCTCGAAGACACAAATTCGCTTGGCGGGGCTCAGTTACGAAAATCCTTTTTTCTAAGTTATTTTAGACGTCATTCCGATTTACTTTCAAAATTCAATGTTGGTCTTAAATCTCTTCTGCAAACCCTTATTTATGATGACTTAATGATTTCAGTACCCAATTTCGTAAAATCATTCTTCGATATAAAAAGATTGGGTGCAACATAAATGTTATACGACAGAATGCTGCATTCTGCTATTTAACCCAATTTCGGTTGATAGTTTTGCTTCTACCTTTACTTGCATGCCGGCGGTTCAGGCCTTAGATTCTAAGACGGTTCCAGCGTAAAGGCATACTTACAATTTACTTTTAGTTATTGGTGGTTTGTTACTGACGCTTTGTCTCTGGTCGGAGTCTGTTTATTGGTATTTTCTTGCTCCAGCATTTCAGATATTTCATACCGTCGAGTCCTCATAGTCCATCACGAAAACAGGCCTATATAATTTTGACCCTCTCTAACCCCACTTCTATATAGTAAATCTGGGGTTTGCAGGGGTAAACCTTATTGTTTCTTATTTCTGCTCAAAAATATAGATTGTAGGTACTCGTTAGAACCGCCTGGATGAGGCGGTTCTAACGAGTACCCAAAATCTATATTTTGAGTAGTAATAAGAAAAAATGTCACTATTTTCATATTAAAATATTCGTTTTTTTTCGGCGGTAAAGTTTACAATGCATTTTTATAGGCATGTTTTCGTAATGACCAGGGGTTTCGGTATCTTAAATTACGAAAAGCCTTTTTTCTAAGTTTTATAGACGTCATTCCGATTTACTTTCAAAATTCAATGTTGGCCTTAAATCTCTTCTGCAAACCCGAATTTATGGTGACTTAGTGTATAAACTCAGAACAATATGCTTGCAATGATTTCAGTACCCAATGTCGTAAAATCATTCTTCGATATAAAAAGATTGGGTACAACATAAATGTTATACGACAGAATGCTGCACGGTATTTAACCCAATCTCGGTTGATAGCTTTGCTTCTGCCTTTACTTGCATGCCGGTGGTTCAGGCCTTAGATTCTAAGACGGCTCCAGAGTAAAGGCTTACATGTACTTACAATTTACTTTTAGTTATTCTTGGTTTGTAACTGATGCTTTGTCTCTGGTCGGGCCCATCGGAGTCTATTTCTTGGTATTTCCTTGCTCCAGCATTTCAGATATTTCATACCGTCGAGTCTTCATCGTCCATCACGAAAACAGGCCTATATAATTTCGACCCCCTCTAACCCCACTTTTATATAGTAAAACTGGGGTTTGCAGGGGTAAACCTTATTTTTTCTTTTTTCTGCTCTAAAATATAGATTGTGGGTACTCGTTAGAACCGCCTCAATCTATTTTTTGAGCAGAAATAAGGAAAATATCACAATTTTTCATCATAAAATTTTCATTTTTTTCGGCGATATACGTGGTAATGTATTTGTATAGGCGTGTTTGCGTAATGATTGTGGACAGGTGGAATCGATTTAAGGACACCCCTCGTCGTTGAAACACTTTTTACTGACAGTTCCAGGGCGGTTCTTCTGTCGTGGTTATAGAGAATACCAGGTTCGTGTCTTGTGATATCAAGTTTATCAGGCAAGGCTTTGAGAACGCCTGTAGAATGCGTTCTCGAAGCCGAGCCTGATAAACTTGATATCAAATGACACGAATCTGGTGTTCTATTTATCAGTTTATCCCCTTGTTGGCAATTTTCGACCACTTACCGATTGTCCTCAGTGCGTTCCAACATTCCGGTGCAGAATATAATCGATCAGTATATTTACGATCTATAACAGAAATTTATTAGTTACCCTCTATATATAGTACATTGTAACACATTGACCTGATAAAGATATATGCTATCTCAGGACAAGTGAGGTTTATCACGTCAACGCGACATTTTACTTTTTGAATGAACGGGACAACCGGAAAATGGCCAAAAAGTTATTATAACTAGAAAAATCGAAAAAATTACATTGGAATTATCAAAAGTAAAATAACGGCAATATGACAGTAAATATACTGATCGATTATATTCTGCACCGGAATGTTGGAACGCACTGAGGACAATCGGTAAGTGGTCGAAAATTGCCAACAAGGGGATAAACTGATAAATAGAACACCAGATTCGTGTCATTTGATATCAAGTTTATCAGGCTCGGCTTCGAGAACGCATTCTACAAGCGTTCTCAAAGCCTTGCCTGATAAACTTGATATCACAAGACACGAACCTGGTATTCTCTATTTATAGATCGTATTCGCATGTATGTATTTCTTTTATCTTTATACCAAAGTGGGGTTATACTGGTTTACATCTGCCTCCCATCCGCCAGTACGTGCGTCTGTCCTTCCGTCCGTCCATCCATAAAGTATAATTTTTCGTGAAAAACTTCTCAAAAACCATAAGAGCTAGAGCCCCCAAACTTGGCATTCTTTGCAATCGTGATGATTTATATTGTGTTAGAGGCATGAGCATTATCCGCTTATTTGTTCATATGTTCTTTCTTCTTCTTTCCCGCCATACTAAGGTCAGTGTTGAACCTTTTCGTCAGAGATTTCTCAGGAACTGTGAAAGCTGGAAGCCTCAAACTTGGTAATCTATGCAATGATGATAATTTGTATCGTGTAGGAGACAACGGGCTCAGATTCTATGATGGTTCCAACGTAAAGGCTTATGTTGGTTGGTACCTGATGCTCTGTCTCTGGTCGAGCCCATCGGAGTCTAACTGTTGGTTTTCGTTTGCTCCAGCATTTCTGTTGTTTCTTGCTGTCGAGTCCTCACCGTTGTTTCATCTCTGTGGTTGTTTGATTTTTGTGTTCACGGAGATGTTGCACTGATGAGTTAGGAGGCCTTTATACGGACTGAACAAATTATTTGTCTTAATCGCGACGGAAGTAAGGGCGAGGATTGTGGCCACGTAAAATCGATTTAAGCCCCCCCCCCCCCCCCTCCCCCCAGTCGAATTAGTTTCCGCTGACTGTTCCAAGGCGATTCTTCTGTCGCGGTTTATTTTTGATTTGGTTTGTCTTTGGGTGTTTGTGTCGTTAATATTATTTTATTTTGGATAGCCTATTGGCCATTTTGTGGGAAAGTAACTGTCCTTTTGGCTTTCCGCTGTTGGTGTTTCCTTTGGAGTATGTTGCTTCATGTTTGTGTTTCTTTCCCTTTGGTGTCTCTGATGAGAGCTGTGGGTTAATTGTATCGATTCCTGATCATTGCCTCTATTTCTATTTCTCGGCTTATTTGTTCATCTGTTCTCTCATTCTTCTTTCTCTCCATATAGGTCAATGTTAAATTTATCGTCAAAGATTTCTCAGGAACCATACAAGGTAAATCCCTCAAACTTGGTATGCAATGAAATATTAATAACTTATATTGTGTAAGAGGCAATATGAGTCCTTGGCTTATTTTTTCATTTGTTATTTCATTCTTCTTTCTCTTTATATAGGCCAATTTTAAGTATTTCGTCAATTGTAGGAAATGCTGTGCCCTGGCTCGTTTGATTATTGGGGCGGTCGAGTTACGCGATGGTGTCGTGTATTTTGCGTCACTGGGGCGTCCAACTGATACCGTTTCAGTTGGGCAAGGCCTGCAGTAAGGGTACTGCCATTGTGTGGAACTGTTATAATCAAAATTAATTGTGTGTTGATTATATTGGGGTTTAATGACATAGAGGATATTTCAATTTTTTTCAGTGTAAGATCGAATTTAACTTCATCGAATGAACACCAAAACAAGTATTTTCACAAGTGGCGTAGCCACGTGAGAAAATACCAGTTTTGGTGTTCATTCGATGAAATAAAATTTGATCTTACACTGAAAAAATCAAATTTTCTGTTTCTTACATGCTTCAACGGCAATTTTTAGCTTCTCTAGTCGCGCCCCTCACCGTGAGAGAAAACAAACTTTGTCCCTGGTCGTTTCGCGTCAATTTGGTGGTGTCCAACGTATTTACTGGGTATAATATTGGGTGTATACTAAAAGTTTGCACCTGAGAAATAGCCTAGGATGGCATTTTTATGAATAGCTACTGCAATAATTGAGATAATAGTTTCCCAAAGAAGGCGCGGACAGCTCTAACGTTGCGCAACAAAATACGTGACGTCAGCATCGAAAATGACGTCATTAACGCCCACGTGACGTGTGAACGGGCTTAGCGTCAATTCTAATACAGTTCATTTATTTTCATTCATGTGACGATGGAAAAACAGACAACAGAATCAGATTTGGAGAAAAAAGTAGTACCAAACAGTGAAAAATAAAATTGATATCAATCACTGTTTGAAACAGTGACAATATCATTTTCTATTTCACTGATAAATCTCTATATTTCATTGAAAAGCATGTAAGAAATAGAGGATATTTGATTTTTTCAGTGTAAGATCGAATTTTATTTCACCGAATGAACACCAAAACCAGTATTTTCACGAGTGGCGTAGCCACGAGTGAAAATACCAATTTTGGAGTTCATGAGTGAAATAAAATTTGATCTTTCACTAAAGAAATCAAATTTTCTGTTTCTTACATGCTTCAAAACGGCATTACTTAGCTTCACTAATCGCGTCACTCACCCTCAGAGAAAACTAACTTTGTTCCTGGTCGTTTCGCGTCAATTTAGTGGTGTCCAACGTATTTACTGGGTATAATATTGGGTGTAAACTGAAAGTTTTCACCTGGGAAATAGCCTGGGATGGCATTTCTATGAATGGTTACTGAAATAATTGAGAGATTAGTTTCCCAAAGAAGGTGCGGGCAGATCTAACGTCGCGCGACAAAATACATGACATCAGCTTTGAAAATGACGTCATTAACGTCCTCGTGACGTGTGAATCGGCTTAAGGTCGATTCTAATACAGTTCATTAATTTTCAATCATCTGACAATGGAAAAACTCACCACAGAATTAGATTTCGAGAAAAAAGTAGTCCCAAACAGTGAAAAATAAAATTGATATCAGTCACTGTTTGAAACAGTGACAATATCATTTTCTATTTCACTGAGAAATCTCTATATTTCATTGAAAAGCATGTAAGAAATAGAGGATATTTGATTTTTTCAGTGTAAGATCGAATTTTATTTCATCGAATGAACACCAAAACTGTTATTTTCACGAGTGGCGTAGCCACGAGTGAAAATAGCAGTTTTGGTGTTCATGAGTGAAATAAAATTTGATCTTGCACTGAAAAAATCAAATTTTCTGTTTCTTACATGCTTCAAAAGGCAATATTTAGCGTCTTTAATGGTGTCGCTCACATTCGGAGAAAATTATCTTTGTTCCTGTTCGTTTCGCGCCAATTCAGTGGTGTCCATCGTGTTTAGTGGGTATACTATTGGGTGTAAACTGAAAGTTTGCACCTGAGAAATGGCCTGGGATGGTATAATTATGAATGATTAATGAAATAATTGAGAGAGTAGTTTTCCAAAGAAGTTGCTTGCAAGTCTAACGTCGCGCGACAAAAGACGTGACGTCAGCGTCATAAATGACGTCAGTAACGTCCCCGTCACACATGAATGGGCTATGCGTCAATTAGAACACATTTCAGTATTGTTCAGTTATCTGACAAAGATAAAATTGAAATTAGAGTTAGATTTGAAGAAAAAAGTAGTCCCAAACAGTGAAAAATAAAATATCGTATTTTCACTGTTTGAAACAGTGAAAATATCGATTTATATTTCACTGATAAATCTCTATCATTCATTGAAAAGCATGTAAGAAACGTCAATCCTTGTGGATCATTTTGTTTCGTCTCCAAGAGAAAGGTTGAAAAGAGGTTGAAGAGAAAGAAGAAAGGTGAAGAACAGGGCAGAAATAGGTATATATATAGAAGATCTTACATGAGTTTTCATGTATTATTGAATTTATTAAACGTGTTGAGGAAAAGGGATAAAATGCGAGGCTTTGTCGAGCATTTAATCGCTTTTCCTCAACGAGTTTAATAAATTCAATAATACGTGAGCACGAATGCAAGATTTTATTTTATCCCTTTTCTTCAACGAGTTTAATGAATTCAATAATACGTGAGCACGAATGCAAGATTTTATTTATCAAATGACATTTAAAACGCAATTTATTCACGATTGTTTACACAAATGTTAATATTCCGCCGTTAGTAAACGCGACTTCGTTTAGGACGTCGTTCTTGTAACGTTACGGGACGTATCTAGCTAATTTTCATATTTAATCCACTAGTGGATTATCGAGAATATTACATGGCGTTATTACACATTCAGACGCGACGTCATATGATAAAGAGGTATACAAAAAGAAGTGTACAAATGGAAGAAAAATAACATTCCCCCTCTACTGTTAATAAATTCCACTTCGTTGATCATTGTAGGGTACCTGCTAAAACAATGTAGCATTTTGAGAGCATCAGGGTAACAAATCCGTGAAATAAAGACTCCGTAAACCCAACATTAAATAGAGAAAAGTGGGGTTTGCAGGGGCATACATTATTTTCCTTATTCGTGCTCAAAATAATAGACTGTGGATACTGTTTGAGGCGGTTCTAGCGAGTATTAACAATCTATGACTGAAGCAGAAATAAGAAAATATGGCAATTTTTCATAAAAAAAAAAAAACAATATTTTTATCATATGACGTCGCGTCTGAGAGTGTAATAACCTCATGTAATATTTTCGATAATCCACTAGTGGATTAAATATGCAAATTAGCTAGATACGTCCCGTAAGGTTACATGTACGGCGTCCTTAACGACGTCGCGTTTACTAACGGCGGAAAATTGACATTTTTGTAAACAATCGTGAATAAAATGCGTTTTAAATGTCATATGATAAATAGAATCTTCCATTCGTGCTCATGTATTATTGAATTCATTAAACTCGTTGAGGTAAAGGAAAAGGGATAAAATGAGAGGCACAGCCTTTCATTTTATCCCTTTTCCTCAACTCGTTTAATAAATTCAATAATACATGAACACTCATGTAAGATCCTATATTAACAACATGACGTTGACAATTCGGTGTAATGAACATCCCCGTAAACCCCACTTTGTATAGAGAAAACTGGGGTTTACAGACACCCTTTACATTATTTTTAATCCCCCGCCGCGAAGCGGAGCGGGGATTATAGGAATGGCCTTCGTCTGTCCGGCTGGCCGTCTGGTCGTACGTCTGTCCATCTGTTTGTCCGTAACACTTTCTTGTCCGCTCCATATCTCCCGAACCCTTTAAAAGTTTTTTATTAAACTTTGGTCAATTATTCGTCTCAGTGAGCTGATGTGCAAAACCCATTAATGAACCATGCCGACCCAAGGTCAAGGTCACAGTTGAAGGTCACGAGTTTGAAACTTGGAATTTTATTTCCATTCGATATCTCCTTTACCCTTGGAAGGATTTCCATTAAACTTTGGTCAACTATTCTTTTCGGTGAGATGATGTGCAGAACCCATAAATGAACCATCCCGACTCAAGATCAAGGTCACATCTGAAGGTCGAGAGTTTAAAACTTTGAATTTTATGTTCGTTCCATATCTCCTTTACCCCTGCAAGGATTCTCATCAAACTTTGGTCCATTATCCGCCTCAGTGAGTTGATGTGCAGAGCCCATAATTTAACCATGCCGACTCAAGGTCAAGGTCACGAGAGTAAACCTTTGAATTTTGTGTCCGTTCCATATCTCCTTTATCCCTCAAAGGATTTTCATTCCCCTCAGTGAGCTCATGTGCAGAGTTCATAAATGCATCATGCCGACACCAGGTCAAGGTCAAATCGGAAGGTCACGAGTTTGAAACTTTGAATTCTGTGTCCCTTCCATATCTCCTTTACCCTTTAAAGGATTTTCATTAAACTTTGGTCAAATGTCCCCCTCAGTGAGCTATGAGGGGAGCTGATAGGCAGAACACATAAATAAACCATGCCAAATCAAGGTGACAGTCGAAGGTCACAAGGTTGAGCCTTGATACAAAATGCGGCGGGGATTTGGCTGTCCCTCAGGCTGCTTTCTTGTTATCCCCTCGCAACAACGTTGTGACGGGGATATAGCATCGGTGCCGTGTGTCCAAGTTTGTGTGTGTGTGTGTGTGTGTGTGTGTGTGTGTGTGTGTGTGTGTGTGTGTGTGTGTGTGTCCAGAACCTTTTGAACACGATATAAGACAAAGTTTTCATCGTAGAAGCTTCAAACCTTCCACAAATGTTCCCCATGGAATGACGATGACCCCTGTTGATTTTCAAGGTCAAGGTTTAAAGGTCAAGGTCACAATGGCCTTGACATTAAAAACTTTGTGAACAGGATAGAAGACAAACAAATCATTCTAGAATCTTCAAACCTTCCACAAATGTTCCCCATGGAAAGTCAATAGACCCTATTGATTTTCAAGGTCAAGGGTTAAAGATCAAGGTCACAATGAACTTCACCTTAAAAACCTTGTGAACAGGATAGAAGACACAGTTATCCCCGTAGAAGCTTCAAACCTTCAACTAATGTTCCCCATGTAAAGACGATGAACCTATTGACTATTAAGGTCAAGGGTCAAATATCAAGGTCACAATGAACTTGACCTTTAAAGCCTTGTGAACAGGATAGAAGAGAGTTATCCTCGTAGAAGCTTCAAACCTTCCACAAATGTTCCACATGCAAAGAAGATGAGCCCTATTGATTTTCAATGTCAAGGGTCAAACGTCAAGGTCACAATAAACTTGTTAAAAAACCTTGTGAACAGTATTGAAGACAGTTATCATCGTTGAAGCTTCAAGCCTTCATGGAGAGAAGATGAACCCAATTGACTTTCCAGGTCAGGGGTCAGAGGTCAAGGTCGCAATGGACTCTGTTCAAGACATAGGTTGTGGGTACTCGTTAGAACCGCCTCTAACGAGTACCCACAACCTATGTCTGGGACATTTATAAGAAAAATATTACATACTAAGCACTTTGTCACACGGATGTGTATCGGATAAGAATTTATTGATTTGAGGTTTAATGTCCCCGTCAACACTGTATAGGTCATTTTGGAGACGTCGCTGCCAATTTTTGGGGACTTTTAACCGACATTGAGATGAAATGACATCTCAAGCCCTGTCGCCCAATGAACTTAATAGAGTTTATAAGCATGGATGTTCCGACTCACACCGCTTTGCCTGGGTAGGCTTAGATCAGATCCTCTAAGCGGTTAACCAGTACTCGTGTGCGGTCGGTTTCAGCTCTGCGTGGAAGCATCATGCAACCATTCTATATCTTTAAGCCCCGAAGGGCGGGGGCCGAATGTATGAAAGAACGCATTGGATGTACACCATGCACATAGGTGTGTTATTTTGATGGAAATTTCATTTTCCGTTACGACAACATGAACGTGTGATAACATTATAAGTCGTCTTTCATTCCCCTTAACAATATATGCCTGAAGCAGAAATAAGAAAATATGACAATTTTTCATAAGAAAAATGTAATTTTTACACCATCAGGTTAAAATGCCCTTTTTAATGAATATCCCCGTAAACGCCACTTTATATAGAGAAAATTGGCGTTTAAAGGGACTGTATATACATCATTTTTCTTATTTCTGTCCCAAGACATAGGTTGTGGGTACGCGTTAGAACCGCCTCAATGAGGCGGTTCTAACGCGTACCCACAGCCTGTATTTGGGACATTTATAAGAAAAATATTACACACTAAGCACTTTGTCACACGAATGTGTTATCGGTTATCGTAATGTATGCAAAAAAGCTTGACATGTACACCACATAGATGTGTTATTTTGATGGAAAGTTTATTTTTCCTTACGACAACATGTACCTGGTATAACCTATAATGCCAAAACAATATACATGTACAGTGTGTGTGTGAATTCGGGTTTAACGTCGCTTTCAACAATTTTTCAGTCATATCATGCGACAGGGAGCTCATGTCCCAGACACATTACATGATACCACACCCAGTCACATTATCCTGACACTTGGTCGACCAGTCCTAGCTCTACCCCGTTAACCTGAGTGCCAAGCGAGGAGCAGCTAGTACCATTTTAACGACTTTGGTATGTCGCGGCCCGGGATCGAACCCGTGACCTCCCGTTCCTCGGAGCGGACACTCTACCAACTGAGCTATCGGGGCCGGTACAATATACAGTGAAATTCCGCTATTAAGACCACCTAATATTAAGACCAATTCTGCTCCAAAAACCTTATTTGGTAGGTTTCACTTATTTTTTCTTTGTGTTTTCTGCAAAGAGTGCCCTCTGATCAGAGACCACGTTTGGGGCTGTTCAAAAGTGGTCTTTAAGACCACTTTTGAACAGTCCCAAAGGTGGTCTTAATATAGGAATTTTACTGTACACGTATGTCTAAAGCTGAAAAAAGAAAATATAACCATATTTCATAAGAAAAAATGTCATTTTTACAACATCACGTTAACAAGTCCGTGTATTGAACATTCCCGTAAGCCCCACTTTATACTGAGAAAACTGGGTTTTCAGGGACCATATACATGATTTGTCTTATTTCTATTCCAAGACATAGGTTGTGGGTACTCGTTAGAACTGCCTCTATGAGCGGTGAACACAAGCAACGAACACAACGTGTCAGATGCGACTGTACAGATGCCTTGCACACGTTTATTGTAAGCTTAACAAATATCCAAATAGGTTTAGTAAACAATGGTGACACTGATCAGACGCCGCATTTGATGTGTGTCTTTATTGTTTGTGAGCGGCTTATTTTTTCTACGGTCAGCTCGAAATAAGTGAAATAATCCTGAAAGGGCCATAAAACCAGGCCCAAAACACAATAATAAAAACAAACATAGATTGATGATGCTCGTTAGACCCTCCTGTATCACTTTAACAAGATCGTGCAATGAATAGCACCCCGGTTAACGCCACTTTATATAGAGAATATGTTGGTTTACGAGCATAACGAAAACACACCTATATAATTTTGACCCCCTGGAACCCCACTTTTATTTAGTAAAACTGGGGTTTCCGAGGGTATACCTTATTTTTCTTATTTCTGCTCTAAAATATCGATGAGGCGGCTCTAACGAGTGCCCACATTTTATATTTCGACCAGAAATAAGAAAAATATCACAATTTATCATCATAAAATTTTCATTTTTTCGGCGATAAAGGTGGCAATGTATTTGTATAGGCGTGTTTGCGTAATGGGTGTATTTCTGCTCCAAAACATAGGTCGTGGGTACTCGATAGAACCGCCTCAATCGTAACTGACACTTACAACCTATGTTTTGAAAATAAATAAGAATAATACTGGATTGTTTTTCATCAGAAAATTAGCCGGTTCTGAAATATGTAAAAATGCACGGATAAGTTATAGAAGAAGAAGAAGATGGAGAAGAAGAAGATGGAGAAGAAGAAGAAGAAGAAGATAAAGAAGAAGAAGAAGGATGTTTAAAGTACTAGCAATACCAAAATAGAAATATACAATCACCACTAACATTGTCTGTGCAACGGCTTTCTTGAAATACGCCTACTCGTACTTTAATCGTCACAATTTGATAAGACACAAACCGATCAGTGCTGATACACAGACTAGTGTGAGTCTTGAAACTAGAAGTGCATTATATTCATTATTCTAATATATTGAAAGATTTACTACCAGAATATATAAAACATATTCTGATAAAAATTCTGATATTTTTCATATTTCTGCTCAAAACATAGATCGTGGGTATTCGTTAGAACCGCCTCAGCGAGGCGGTTCTAACGAATACTCACAATCTATGTTTTTGAGCAGAAATAAGAAAAGTAATGTATACCCCTGTAAAACCTAGTTTTGCTATAGAAAAAATAGGGTTTAAGGGTGGGGGGTGGGGGGTGCGCAAAATTATATGTGTGTTTTCGTTATGGCACTATCTAAGCAGCGAAAGCCGTGTGGCTGTGCAGGTAAATGTAATTTGGACATTGTAATTGTACACATATTCCTAGTAGGTTTAGTTAACAATAAAGACACTGATCAGACGCCGCATTTGATGTGTGTCTTTATGTTTGCCAGTATCTTATTTTTCTACGGATCAGCTCGAAATAAGTGAAATAATCCTGAAAGGGTCATAAAACCAGAGGCAAAGAAACAAAACAACAAACAAACATAGTATGATGATGCTCGTTAGACCCTCCTGTATCACTTTAACAAGTTGTGAAATGAACACCCCCGTTAACCCCACTTTATACAGAGAACACGTTGGTTTTCGGGGGTGTATATTATTTTTCTTATTTCTGCTCCAAGACATAGGTGGTGGGTACTCGTTAGAACCGCCTCAATGAGGCGGTTCCAACGAGTACCCACAATATATGTGTTAAGTGTAGATAAGAAATATCTCACAAATTTTCATCTTCATTTTGGAGATAGGAAAGGATGGATTTTGTCACATGGATGTGTAAGCGTCATGTTGAGGCGTTTCTATCATGTACCCACAATATACAGTTTTGAGCATGTGTATAGAAAGGTGAAGTTAACCTTGTAAATTCCACTTTACTTATTAAGTTGGACTTTCAACGATGTTCATTACACGGACATGTTAACATGATGAATGGACAAGTGCGCCAAACTGCCATCACAATGGGATGTAGAACCGGAATAGATTCCATCACGTGAACAAGACAGTGAAATTAACATGAGGAATGGACAAGTGCGCCAAACTGTCAACACGATGGGAATAGATTCTATCAAATGAACAAGTCAGTGAAATTAACATGAGGAATGGACAGGTGCGCCAAACTCAACACGACAGGATGTAGAACCAGAATAGATTGCGCCACGTTAATAAGTCAGTAAAATCAACACCCCTCTAAGCCCAACTTTATACAGAGAAAACTGCGGTTTACGGGGTCTACATTTTTTTTAATTTCTGCTCCAAGTCAAATGTTGTGGGTATTCGTTAGAACCGCCGTAATGAGGCGGATCCAACGAGCACCAACAACCTATGTGTGGTTTTAAAATAAGAAAAATATCACGGTTTGACGAAAAGTTACCACTTTGGAGATGTGAAAAATGCACTACGTCACACTTTTATATCATAATAGAGACTAGATTGGGTGTGGGGATGAGGGTTGGGACAATGGGGTCGGGGTGGGAATGGGGGCTTAGTGGTGCAATTTTGTACACGTAGAGGTGATATTTTCTCACTCTACATTGAGTTGTGCCGCCGATAAATGAGCCGAGCGAACCCAAACTCTTGTCAATGGACAGAAATGCGCACAACGAAGGAAAACTTTACGATAACATATCCGCGTGATATAGTGCATTTTTTCATATCTCCAAAATGGTTACATTTATGATGAAAATGTGTGATTATTGTCTTATTTATACTCCAAACCTAGGTTGTGTGTGCACGTTAGAACCGCCTCATTGAGGCGGTTCTAACGAGTACCCACAACCTATGTCTTGGAGCAGAAATAAGAAAAATAATGTAAATCCCTGTTTTCTCTTTATAAAGTGAGATTTAGTGGGTGTTCATTTCACGGACTTGTTAACATGGTGGTTAATTTTGTGCATCCACGCACTCTAATCGGTGTCTTCATATGGTCAACAATTCCGTGTATTAAACAACCATGTAAACTCCACTCCTTATAGACAAGGGGGGCATACAGGTGCATACAGAGTTTTGCTTATTTTAGCTCCATAATTTGTTGGTACTAACCTAGTTGGTACCGCCTCAATGAGGCTGTTCTAATGAGTACCCACTCGTTCCGACATTGCTTCCGATTCTGAGGGAAATTTACCCGACATTGAGATGACATGACATCTCAAGATAGAAATAGAGGCAATGATCAGGAATCGATACAATTAACCCACAGCTCCCATCAAGCCCTACCGCCTAAAGAAACCGTTAGGGCATAAGGGGCTGGTCAGACGCGCACCACTTTTCCTGTGCAGGCTTAGAAGTGCGGTGAGATTCAGCTCTGCACAGAATGACTACACAGATATTTCTATGAGTAAGAGAGCATATCGTTTTACGGTTTGAAATGACATTTGTTTGAAGAAATTCTTTGCTTCAAACATAAAATGCGTGTTCACCTTAGAACCGCCTCACTGAGGCAGTTTCAGGAAATACCAACATTCTTTTTAGTTTCAATGAGGCGGCTCTGAGGGATGCCCACATTCTATGTTTCAATAAGGCGGTTTTAAAGAGTGTTTGGGCCCCACCCTTCGGGGCTTGAAGAAATAGATGGGCTGCATGATGCTTCCACGCAGAGCTGAAACCAACCCGCACACGAGTACTGGTAAAAGACTTAGAGGATCTAAGCCTGCCCAGGCAAAGTGGTGCGAGTCGGACCACCCATGCTTATAAACCCTATTGAATTCATTGGGCGGCACGGCTTGAGATGTCATTTCATCTCAATGTCTGGTAAAAGTCCCACAAAATGGGAAGCAACGTCTCAAAAATGACCTTTACAGTGTTGACGGGGACGTTAAACCTCAAATCAAACAAACAACTAAAGAGTATCCACATTCCATGTTTCTGAGCAGAAATAAGGAAAATAATTATTTTGCACATTTACCCTTTCCTGCAGGCACACAACGTTGGCTAAACGTTGAATCAACGTTACGATTCCCACAGTCTATGTTTCTGGGCAGAAGTAAGGGAATTATTATCCACATTTACCATCCCCATCACTAAAACACACCTATATAATTTTGACCCCCTTGAACCCCACTTTTATAAAGTAAAACTGGGGTTTCCGGTGGTATACCGTATTTTTCTTATTTCTGCTCTAAAATATAGATTGTGGGTACTCGTTAGAACCGCCTCGACGAGGCGGTTCTAACGAATGCCCACTTTCTATATTTGGAGCAGAAATAAGAAAAATATCACAATTTTTCATCATAAAATTTTCATTTTTTAGGCGAGAAAGGTGGCAATGTACTTGTATAGGCAGGCACTCGACGTAGATTTAACCCATTTTGTACCGGAAACCCTAAAACGGGTAATTGGTAAAGAGTGCAGGCAGAATGCGGCGTCTGATCAGGGCCTGCACTGTGCAGCAGTTTTCCAAATACATTTTGAAGAGGAAACACAACCTGTCACCCCCTTAATTTTGAAATGGACCCCTGCTATACATAATGAGGAAGATTCCATTTGGTACCAAAAGGGTTAATGCTGAATCAACGTTTAGTGCCTGCAATGTCTGTTCAATGTTCCACGTGTTGTGTTCATGCACTTCTGTCATGCACTTCTGTAATGTAGTTCAATGCCACATGGGCACGTGTTTAAATGAGCCGACGCATGGGAAATGTCCATCATAAGCTCTCTTCAGATGCAAAGGCGCGAGCTCTCTCTTGTACGAAATGGCTTGACGCGTTACCGCTTGCAGGCTCTCTTCTCTCTACATGTCTGCAAGCCGCCAATGCTCTCGGGAGACTCCACTTACGCTCAGACTCGTCCGAGTCTTAGGAATGTTGCATAATGGTTAACCCATATATGACAATGTAATATTCTGACTAATCAGTTTGGACTGGTCCTTTTCCAATCATAGGGGTATCAGGATTGTTATGTGTGTAGTAAGTTTTGCAAAAAATGTACGTACTTTAAGCAAACAGTGTTGAATTAGATCAGACGCCGCGTTCTGTGGCGTCTGATATGGGTCTACAAAGTGTGCCATAAAGGGCCGCCAGGCATATATGGGTTAAATCAGAATTTAATTGCATTGCTTGGTAAACAACTGATTGTCTTTGATTAACAAATGTTCGCGTATGTAAAAACGGTTGTTTACGCAAAATAACTGAAAATCCATGATATCTTTATATCTCCAGACTCCAAGCTGTTTTCAGCGGTATAGTGGACAAAGGAATAGCATATAATGTTTCTAAATGCAGTCTTAAGTAATTGCTGCAACAGATTAATTAGGCACTGTGTATTCTATGGAGTGGAGTCTTGGAATGGAGTCTTGGAGTGGAGTTTGGAGCGAAATTTTGGAGCGAAATTTTGGAGTCACTTTTTTCTTTCACCCCCTTGCTCTTATTAGCTGTGGTTCGTCAATGTCTGTTCGACGTCATCTGTCAGGTGCTGTCCGTGTATTCTATGGAGTGTGGGTTTGGAGTGGAGTCCTGGAGTGGAGTTTTGAGTAGTCTCATCATTATTAACCATATTGAGGCAATATCATAAAGTCAAGATAAAATGCTGCAGTCAGGATATAATTATACATACAGACCTGTTTTTATTTAGCTGTGCCTTCCAGTACATTAATAAGTGCACAAAACAGCAGATCGCAAACTAAACTGATTTTCATCTCAAAAAAAGGGTACCACTCCAATGAAAATGAAGGCAGCCAGAGCTAAAAATAAAAAGATCTTAAATTGACAACTTTCCTATACCCTTAAGCCAAATTTGTTTAAATCTTACCGGGTTGTTGCTTAGGTCACCCTAACAAAAAACTTGAAAGGTTCTACTCAAATGAACAAGATGGCCACAAGAGCTAAATATGGGAAAAATTCATTAACCCATAAGATGGCAATCACGACAATTGTCGTCTGCTTTGTTGTCTGGCAGTTACTTTAAAGTCATTGTTGCAAACAGCGTGGACCCAGATCAGACTGCTCCTAAAGGGTCCCCACTGTTTTCCTGCATCCAAAATAGGTTGAGAAAAATATGCAGCAGACAACATAAACAGATGACATTTTCATAAATAGAAAGTTTAGAATAAACTAAAAGGGTTTTTTATGCAGGGACAGTCCAACTTGGACCACTTTGCCTGGACAGGCTTAGATCCTCTAAGCGGTTTACCAGTATTCATGTGCAGTCCGTTCCAGCTCTGCGTCAAAGCATCATGCAGCTCAATCAATTTCTCCAAGCCCCGTAGACGGGGTACATCAATCTTTTTTGTACCAAATGGAATCTTCCACTTTATAAATAGCAGGAGTTCAAAATTTAGGGGTGTCAGGTTGTCCTTTCTTCAAAATTTATTTAGAAATTGACTGAACATTTGGCAAACAGTGTAGGCCATGATTAGACACGGCATTCTGCGGCATCTAATCTGGGTCTACACTGTTTTCCACCCACCCCTTTTTGGGGTTTCCGGTACCATTCAGGGTATATTTGCAGAAGGCGTCCGGTCCATATGGGCTCCAGAGCTGCACATCAGGGATCTGGAGGTAGACTTATCATCTGGCACGAATGACCTGTCTGTTGTGCGCTGTCATGTTCTTGTTTTACAGCCCAGTCAAGAGTAAAGGTAATGTCGGGCAAGTCATTTACTTTCACTGTTCCTGGACAGGCTTAGACCCTCTTTGTAGTTTACCAATACTGTAACTGACAACAACTGGTGGGTCAACAACCTAGTCTTTAAGCCGTCTCCCAAGAGATGGTGAATAAGGGAAAGAAAAGATATGATAGTGTAAAAGAAAATGCTATGAAAAGCCCCCATACAGCACTTCGACCCAACACTCCAGGCCAGGCCATTAATAAGAATAAGTCTAGGTGTGGGTGTAAGAATTGTTATAATCAGCTTTGATATCTAGGTTAAGTGAAAGATGAGAAAGGGGAACATGCCTGCTTTTTATTACAAAGTTTGATTTATCTTAGCTTGTACCATCATAATTAAATATGCTTTATACTAGATTTTCTACCCTCTCGGACTGTTATCTGTCCGTTTGATAAAACAGAACTTATAGACTGAATTTATTTATTTTCAAGTGAAGACATAATTATTAGATATATATATAACATTTAAATGAAACCTTGAAGTGCTGCAGAAAATTATAGAGCAGAAGACAATCGTTTTTCAGCAAATAAAGACATGACATTTTATGTGAAACTTCTGCTAGGCAGGCAGTCAATTCATATGAAATGTCAAGCCTTTTTCATTTCTGTTGAAAAATACTTTGAAAATACTGTCTGTGTAACCGAAGGGTAATCATTGGATTCACCGCCCACCCATCGGGGCTTGAAGAAATAGATGGGCTGCATGATGCTTCCACGCAGAGCTGAAACAGACCACACACGAGTACTGGTAAACCGCTTAGAGGATCTAAGCCTGCCCAGGCAGAGCAGTGCAAGTCGGTATGCCAATGCTTATAATCCCTATTGGTTTCATTAGGCGACAGGGCTTGAGATGTCATTTCATCTCAATGTTGGGTAAAAGTCCCACAAAATTGGAAGCAATGCCTCCAAAATGACCTATACAGTGTTGACGCGGACGTTAAACCTCAAATCAAACAAATCACTGGAGTCTGGGTGCTAACTGAATACATTCTGTAAATATGATAAAGTGATTAGTGACTAGTGACATTCATTTTTTGTGGAGTGGTTGGGTAAGGCCCTATTGGTTACATTGGGCGACAGGGCTTAAGATGTCATTTCATCTCAATGTCGGGAAACCCCCCCAAAAATTGGACGAAACGTCTACAAAATGACCTATATAGTGTTGACGGGGGTGTTAAACCTGATATCAAACAAACAAAGTTTGCTGGAGTAATGATTAATGAAATATGTAAAACATATTGAACAAGATTTTGGCTGTGACCCCTGGGGTCGGACTTGGGGGGGGGGGTGTAAATTTCAAGTTTTTCGGAACATAGTGCCATATCAAATCAAAGGGGGTGATTAGTAGAATATAATACAAGTAAAATTTTGACCCTGAGGTCAGAATGGGGCCCTGGGGGAGAGGTCAAAGATAAAAATTTAAGTTTTTCAGAATTTAGTCATGTGGCATATATCAAATTGAAGTATAATATAAGTAAATTTTTTACCCTGTTGTCAGATTTCAGCCCTGGGTGAGGGGTCAAAAGGTCACATGTCAGTCAAATTCATTGGTTCTTAGCCCCTGTGGAGAAAGCGCGGGGATTTGCGATGGCGTGCCATCGACTGCATTCTAGTTTCATTTTTTACATTGTAGAGCTGGTCGATTCAATACTGGTAAGCGGTTTTCTTGAGTTTGACATCTGTGTAGTTTGCCTTTATTTCAAACAGGAGGCACGAATTTACATTCGACTGATGACAGTTCTTGCAGATTACCGTTGAAAAGTCACCCACAATCAATGTTTCAAAAGTAAATGTGTTTAGAACCGCAAAAAAAAAAAAAAAACACTTTTCACTCCAATCAAAGCACTGACAGAGTGAATGCAGAATGGGGAATGGCTGTTTGTTTACCCTTGCAATTCTGCCATCTGATCTGGATCTACACTGTTAACCAGTTTCACAGCATTATGAGCCCAGTTCATGTTTTCTAGTGTTACAGATAACCTGCTTTACACAGCAACATTACGTCATGGCAGCAAGAACAGCATGGCTGTAATGACCACATCACAGTCACTTTGATAGGATTCCATGACATTTGCTCACAAGACAATTGCCCACAAGACAATTACTCACAAGACAATTGCCCACAACCTCAATGGAAAATAGGACAATTGCTCACAACACAATTTTTTTCATTATTTTAATTTTATTTTGGAAGTCTTTTATTTATATTTTCTATAGTTTATGGGAACCATTTCTTCCTGGAAGTATTATGTAACAGTTAATCAGTTGGATTTCAACTAATTAGTGATAACTAAAACATCAGTAGTTGGATGCAATGATATCCAACTAATCACTTAACTATAATGAGCATTAGTCACCTTAATTTATCAGTAATATATATTAAGCAGCTTGATTTTGATTGATTGATCGATTGATTTGAGGTTTAAAATCCCAGTCAACACTATATAGGTCATTTTGGAGACATTGCTTCCAATATTATGGGGTTTTTACCCGACAGTGGGATGAAATGACTTCTCAAGCCCTGTCGCCCAATTAAACCAATATGGCTAATAAGCATGGATGGTCCGACTCGCACTGCTTTGCCTGGGCAGGCTTAGATCATCTAAGTGGTTTACCAGTACCTTTGTGTGGTGGGTTTCAGCTCTGCGTGGAAGCATCATGCAGCCCATCTATTTCTTCCAGCCCCAATTGATAAATATATTTATCATTAATGAAAACTAACCGTTATTTATATATTTATCTATTTTTTGTTTCCAAAGTTTTATAAAAAAAATCATTTGATCTCCATAATCAATAAAATTGTATTTTTTTACATGTATTACCTAAAATTGGTGATATGATACAATTTAATTTCTTAATGTTATTAATAAACTATTCATGTTTCAATTATCACTAATTAGTTGAAATCCAAAGGAAAAAAAAGTAGTTCCCATAATTGTAGATGATATAAAAATAAAATCAAGAAAAAATTGTGTTGTGAGCAATTGTCCTATTTTCCATTAAGGTTGTGGGCAATTGTCTTGTGAGCAATTGTCTTGTGAGCAACTGTCTTGTGGGCAATTGTCTTGTGAGCAAATGTCTGCGCACCCTTTGATATACGCAGCAGGACGCGTTCATTTCTAGATGTGTAAATACATGTATGATGATTCTCCTTTCACATGTCCCACGCCCACTGATGTCTGCACCTAATTTGGAACAAGGCTCTGACATTTTTAACTCTTGATTTATTGAATAAACACCTGCTTATCAACCAGATACCAATTAAGAGCAATGTCACAGATCTTGGACAGGGAAAAAGTTTAGAAAACTAGGTTTCCAATTAAAAGTAGAATCATCAAGAAATGTGCGTTATGTCATGCACATAAAACACCACCACCAGAAAAAAACGAATATCCCAAGAGAACCTTTATTTTTCATTTTTTTTTTTTTTTACCTTTTGGGTTCATTGTTTATTTACCCCCTCTGGGATTTACCTACTCAAATGGTAAGACATACACTTGGCTCATGTGCTGTCACATTAATAAGCAGGTTAACCCTGGATCAGATTTGTGGCATCTGATCTTTGCACTAAAACTTTGATATATACAACTTTTTGGAGATGAGTACAACACATCTTGATAGAGGCAAGCATCTTGGCCAATGAAAATGCAGGTAATGGGGCTATGACTCAGGTTGAAAATGTGATTAGTGGCTATGTGTGTCAGCCATTCTGCTTTTCAAACAGTGTAAATCAAGATCAGATTGGGAAGCCATCTGATCAGGATCTACACTGTTAACACAATGGGGACAGACTGTTTTGTTTGACCATTAAATTCTGCCACCTGATCTGGGTCCACACTGTTTGCCTGTGCCCCAGTATTATGAACTCAGTTCATGTTTGCTAGTGTTTGTGATTACCTGCTTCACAACGGCAAGAACAGCATGGCTGTAATTAAATAATCACATCACATGAATTTGTAGTCATTTGGAGGCTTTCGACTTATTTGAAATTGATATGTCGATGGCATTGACGGAATACAAGCCTCTACTCCATTCTTAAACCTTGCTCCTCGCACTACCTATAACTCACAGCCCGCACTTAGGCCACTTTCAGCTTTTGATGCTCATTGAAGTCTGCAGAGTGAAGTGCAGTCCTAATTTAGAACATGGCCACTGATTTATTACATAAAAACACCAGTCCTTTTTGTAAGCAGATACAAATTACAGAGCAGTGTCACAGATAAAAGAATAGGAGTACCATTAAGAAATGTGCTGTATGTCATGCACAGACAACGAAAAGCATTACCCAAAGCGAACCTTTACTTTTCATTTTTTTTTTCTTTTTGGCTTCATTGTTTATTCACACACACAAAGCTACAGGATGTATCTCAATTAAGCAGTGCTTACACTATCCTGGAAACAGTCATTTATCATCATGACCCATGCTATTTTTGCATGCTTCCTTAACAAAGGTTGCTTGCTTAACAGAGGTGGCCACTAAGACAGGATGATGGACAGCAACTGACAGATAACATTTGACGGACATTGGCCAACCACAATAGGTCACAGTCAGCTGATAAGAGCAATAGGGTGAAAGAAAAAAAGTGACTCCAAAATTTGGCTCCAAAACTTGGCTCCAAACTCCACTCCAAGACTCCACTCCAAGACTCCATTCCATAGAATACACGGTGCCGATTAATTATCATAGATTATAAAGTAGCCTAGTACATATGATACTCTTCGTTGGCAAACAGTGTAGGCCCATATCAGACGATTGGACCTTCACTGTTTGCAGACAATTTTAACCGTTTTTAAGGTAATACTTTTAACTCTTATCTTGCTGTTCACAACAACCCCTATCGTTGCAAACAGTGTAGATCCAGATCAGATGGCTTCTTCAGATCAGGATCTTCACTGTTTGGCATTCAGTTCATGAATTTATAGCAATAAATTACATCAAGTAATTTGATTGGTTGATAGACAGAAATGGGTGTGGCTTAAATGAATATTCAGCAAGATAAGGGTTAAAAAGATACTTGAACCTGACAGCCCCTTAATTTCGATATGGACTCCCAGCAAATATAAGGGGTGGGGGAGGGGTTGGGTGAGGCAAAAGTGATGTGTGTCTTGCGTCGCTTGGTGTCTTACAGTCGGGCAAGGCCTGCTGTCCTTGTAGCAGCTAGGTTGTTACTTAACCCAGCAGGCACTCAACGTTGAACTAACGTTGAAACAACGTTGAAAACGTTGTTTCAACGTTAGTTCAACGTTGAGTCAACGTTTTGTGCCTGCAGGGTTATTTTGTCCCCCGTGCTCTAGCCCATTTTCTAACGAGCACCAACAATCTGTATTTGGACTGTAAATAGAAAAATATCCAACATTTTCATCTAAAAAATGCAAGTTCAAGAGATAAGGAAGATGCCATTTTAGGTCCCGGATGTATCGTTGCAATGTCTGCATTTCCATTTATATTCTTTTTTTTTCATCTGTTCCTCACTTTAATCTCCTCTACTATCACTTTTCTCCGTTTCTCTGGGAGACGACACAAAATGACCATCAAGGGTTTTTGTTCAACACCCCCCCCCCCCCCCCCCCCCCAAAAAAAAAAAGAAATCAATCAAATCCATTTCGTTCAAAATAGGCTAAAGCCCTCAGCATCTTTTGGAGTTTTCCATGCACGCTTACATAATTCTGACTCACTTGAACCCCACTTTTATACAGTGTGTATAAAATGTGTGGGAATGTGTGACGGCCGTAAAAAGTCTCCCTGCCCGACATCATAATGTAGTTCATATGTTCTTGTCCTTTGGGATCATTGATTCCATTCTGGAATTTTGAAAGATTTTGAGGGTCACTGATGGGGCCTTGTTGGCCGAGGCTGGCTGGTCTGGCCCAGAAAAAAGTGTGCACTTCATATTTTCTAGTTCTGTGGTGTATTCCTTGCCTCCAAAGGATAACCCTTTTATAGAACATATTTACAGGGGTAATCCTTATTTTTCTTATTTTCGCTGTAAAATATAGATTGTTGGTACTCGTTAGAACCGCCTCGATGAGGCGGTTCTAACATGTATCCACAATCTTTATTTTGAGCAAAAATAAGAAGAACAAAAGTTTCACAGATTATGTTTTTTTTTTTGTTTGTTTGTTTTTTTTTAATTTACAATGTATTGTCATAGGTGTGTTTTTCGTTGTAGGGTGGCTTCTTAGATTTTTGTTTGGGAACATCACGTGAACAAGTCCATGAAACGAAAACTCCCTATACCCCACTTTATATAGAGAAAACTGGGGTTTACGGGGGTATACATTTTTGAATAGGCGTGTTTTCGTAATGCGAGTAATCTTGTTGTTGGGACGACAGAGTGATGCATCACGAAAAGACGCCTTTATAATTTTGACCCCTTGAACCCCTCTTTTATCGGTTTACATGGGTAAACCCTGTTTTTTATTATTTCTTCTCTATAAAAAATAGATTATGGCTACTCGTTAGAACCACCTCGATGTGGCGGTTCTAACGAGTACCCACAATCTATATTTTCAGCAGAAATAAGTTTACAAGTTTACAAGTTTACAATGTATTTGTAAATGTGTGTAAAGAGGTTTACTTGTAAAACGTGGACTGGTTCAAGTTTTTGGACATTGGCAAACAGTGCCGACTCAGATAAGACGTCGCATAACGGTGCGTCTGGTCATTTCCTGTAAGTGTTTGCATAACTTGAACTAAAGAAATTTAAAAGTTAAACGGAACAGGCGAAATCCTCGTTAAGGACACCTTGCCACAGAAAATCATCAAATATTTTACATGTAGCTTATCGCCGGCCTGAGTAGCTCAGTCGGATGTGCGTCTGACTGGTGATCAGGAGGACGCGGGTTCGATACATGCCGGGGTCGGCAACATTCTTTCGTGGAGATTGATCATGAAATATTTTTTCTATGGTCATTCTATCCCTTCCGCTCATTCAAGGAGGGCAGTTGTCAGTTTCTGGCGAAAGAATGTGCACTGTACTGGTTAACCGCTTACGTATAAGCCTGCCCAGGAAAAGTGTAGATAGATAAACTGACCGGCTCAAAAATGACCACAGTAGTGTTGACTGGGCCGTTAAAACTCCAATACAAACTAACAAACAAACAAACATGTACATGTAGCTTATCTACGAAACAGGCCGAGTTAAAAGAAGCTTGCATTCCCCAAGTGGTTACCCGGGGAATATTTCATGTATGAATTCTTTTATAGAAATGTTGTCTAGAGTTTCTGAGGAGCGAAAGTTCTAGAGTTTGCACTAAAGCCGCTAATCAGAGCACTGACTGCATTGTTGGGTCATGTTTGTTTGTTTGTTTGATCTGAGGTTTAACGACCCAGTCAACACAGTTTAGGTCATTTTGGAGACCGTGCTTTTAATTTTGTGGGACTTTTACCCGACATTGAGTTGAAATGACATCTCAAGCTCTGCCGCCCAATGAAACCAATAGGGTTTATTAGCATGGACGGACCGACTCGCACCGCTTTGCCTCGGCAGACTTAGATCCTCTAAGCGATTTACCATTACCCGTGTGCGGTCGGTTTCAGCTCTGCGTGGAAGCATCATGCAGCCCAACTATTTCTTCAAGCCCCAATGGGCGCGAGCCGGCACTGCTGGGTCAATTGTCTGTGAATGTAGACAGGAAATAGTCCTGAACCTGTCATTTGTCATCTTGTAGAGTGTGTGTGTGAATTCGGGTTTAACGTCGCTTTCAACAATTTTTCAGTCATATCACGACGGTGTCTGGTTGCGACAGGGAGCTCAATGCTCACGTTTATAGTGCTGCCTCACTGAAGTATCATGTCCCAGACACATTACATGATACATGTACCACACCCAGTCACATTATCCTGACACTGGATCGACCAGTCCTAGCACTACCCCGTAAATCTGAGTGCCAAACGAGGAGCAACTAGTACCATTTTTAACGACTTAGGTATCTTGTAGATTATACTTTCTTGCAACCCAGAGGGAAACCCTTAGTTCAGCGTGGGATAGAATCTTATATTCTAGTCCTTTTGGATTATCGGGCCGCCTGTGAGGCTCAGTCGAATGCTTTCAGACTGATGATCAAGAGGTCGCGGGTTCGATCCCCGCCGGGCTGGCAACGTTCTTTCATGAAGACTGATCATGAAATCTTTTCTACGGTCATTTTCGTCCCACCGCTGATTCAAGAAGGGCAGTTGTCAATTTCTGGCACTGTACTGGCTAACCATTTCTGTAGAAGCTTATTCAGGAAAAGTGTGGCTATAGGTAACTTATCGACTCCTCATGGTCAGAAGGCCGTTTACATTACGACATCAAGCCTATACAACAACATTGTAAATTTTACCGCCAAAAAGCGAAAGCTATAAGATGAACAATTGATATTTTCCTTATTTCTGCTCAAATTTTGATTGTGGGTACTCATTAGAACCGCCTCAATGAGGCTGTTCTAACGAGTACCCACAATCTATGTTTATGAACAGAAATGAAAAAAGTAAGGTTTACCCCCGTCAATCCTACTGTTTCTGTATAAAAGTTGGGTTATACGGTACATTCCATATTTTCCAGTTCTGTTGTGTATTCCTTGCTTCCAAAGGAACATATTTAAAGGGTGTCAAAATTATATAGACGTGTTTTCGTGATGACTCTTTTCCATTTTGGAATATTGAGAATATTTGACGGTCACTGATGATGAGGCTTATTTGGTCGAAACTAGCTCGTCTTGACTGAAAGTTTGCCCTCTCCGCATATACCAGTTCTATGGTGTATTCCTAACTTGTTGGCATTTTCGTTTAACAAATTGTTGATATTTTATTTTCATTGCACCCTTTTTGTTTCCGCATTTACGACTAAAGTCCCGAAATAAGACATTGATAATCAGGCAGGACCCTGATCAGATGCCGCAGAATGTTGCGTCTAATCAGGGCCTTTAGTGTTTGCTTAAAGACCTGATATTGATGTAAAAGTTGGAACGAATGAAATGACCCTGACGCCCCTTATGTTGTAACTGGGCCTGTCCGAAGATTCTGTTGGCCATTGTAGGATTAAATGTACACAAAAACAACTGAAGGCACAACAGAACGCGGCAGATGCGTAGAAATATAAATACATGCTGATCTACGCCTGTACTTTTCGCAAAAGGTAAAATAGAATGTATCATGTCACGGCCTATTTAACCCATGTAAGACAATGGAATATTCCACTTAATGAGTTTAGAGTAATCCATTTCCAATTATAGGAGTATCAGGTTTGTTTTTGTTTTCGGCAAATTTTACAAAAATGAATGTTCTTTAAGAAAACGGGGTAGACCCAGATCAGACGCCGCGTTCTGCGGCGTCTGATCTGGGTCTACACTGTTTGCAAATATCCCAAAATGTGGGTCGATAGGCATATATGGGTGAATTAAAGTGTGTGGGTTTATGTTCAATTTTCTTGACGTCTTCAATACCACGTTGCATGGTCCGACCTAAGATCAAAGGAATCTTAGCATTTCCTTATTCTCTTCTGTCGTAAAGTCCTTGTACACCATTGTAAACCCCACTTTTTACTATTATATATTACAGATGGAGTTAATAAAGAGCTCGTGACACGGAGAAGCTGAGCAGGGTCCCATTTGCCTTATATTTTTTTAAAAAAGGATAACAACTTGGACGATCCTTTTCCTATGACGTGGTTTGTTTAATATATTGGGCTCGGGATCTTAGTGATTCACAGAAGACGCTGCCTCTACCGTGAACGACATCGAGGTAAGATTAAGCTTTTCGATAATTACTTAAGCAATTTTGTTCAGTTAGAAATACTTTAAGTATTTTCATGTAATTAATTGCATATTATACTTATTTATAATACACCCCATTAACTATTCCTTTAAGATACCACATTATATAGCGAGAAGAAAGGTATGATATTTTATATTATTTTATTTATTTATTAATTTATTTACTTATTTATTTATTTACTTTTATTTATTTTTACTTATTTATTTATCTTTGCTACGTCTTAGATAAAGATTGTTGGTACTCGTTAGAACCGCTTACGGAGACGGTTCTAACGAGCACCACAATCTGTTTTTGCAAGTAAATAAGACAGAATGCCACGAATAATACATGCATCAGACAAATCTTAGGTTTGGAGCCATGAAAAAATTCAGAAACATTTAAATGCAACTGATATCAGTTTCTTGAGAAAGACTTTGTTTGTTTGTTTGTGTTGAGGTTTTACGTCCTCGTCAACACTATTTAGGTAATTTTGGAGACGTTGATTCCTATTTTGTGGGACTTTGACCCTACATTGAGATAAAACGACAAGCCCCCACTAGCACCACTTTTCCTGGGCAGGCTGTCTTCTGTCACGGTTTATTTTTGTTATGGTTTGTATTTGGTGTTTGTGTCGCTTATATTATTTTATTTTGGATAGTCTATTGGCCATTTTCGGCTCTCAGCTATTGATATTTCCATTAGGGTCTGTTGTTTCATGTTTGTGCGTTCTTTCCCTTTGGTGTCTCTGATCGGAGCTGTGGGTTAATTGTATCGATTCCTGATCATTGCCTCCACTTCTATTTTAGACCTAAGCGGTTTACGGCCGGTTTTTGCTTGGTGCGGAAGCACCATGCAGCCCAGTCTATGTCTCAGAGAAAGACCTGTACATTCTCAGGAATAATTTTAAAATAATTTTGAAATATTCAGCTGTGGTTAACGAAAACCAGCATATACTCTTCTTCTTCTTAATTTAATTTCAATTTCATTGCATAAAGTAACAGTTCGTCTGACAATGACCAGTCTTAATCATAATTTAGAAATGTTACTATTTGTGTGTTCTAAAATGGCTGATGAGACCAATTCTAGCTCTTAACTGTCTGTTGCAGATAGAGCAACAGAGGCTAGAGGAAGTTAGCTCTGTTGGTGATGTTTTAGATCTGGCTTTGCGCTGTGTGCGTTTCTTCTCAGCTTCATTGATACTTATTGCCTCGTATTCACTGGCACCCCCTCTGATGAGACCTCGCCACTTTGCTCTGTCCTGTACAATTTGTTCCCATGACTCTTTTAGAATTTTGAAGTCCCTGAGGGAGGCTTTTGGGGAGTCCTTGTAGCGATTCTTCTGGCCGCTTTGGGGCGTTTGCCCATTTCTTGTTCTCGATAGAGAGTTTTTTTTTGGCAAACGTTCCTCAGACATTCTGGTAACATGGCCTGTTCATATTAACTGTTCTAATTTCAGAAGAGTATGTACACTTTGCATCCCCGCTCTGTTCAAGATTTCTGTGTCTGGAATCCAGTCTTGCTACTTAATCTTTAGGAGTTTACTAAGACAGCTTGTATGGAAGTGGTTCAGTCTTTTGGCATGCCGTTGGAAAACTGTTCATGTTTCACATGCATACAATAGTGTTGGCAGCACAGCTTTGTAGACTTTCAGTTTTGTGTCAAGTCTGATTCCACTTCGGGCCCAGGGTCAACCACGTAGTCGGCTAAATGCTGCACTAGCTTTGGCAATCCTGGCATTGACTTTGGCATCAGTGTGCACGGCTCTTGACAGTGTGCTCCCAAGATACGTGAATTTGTCTACCACTTGCAATCTTTGACCTTTCGCTTTGATGGTGGGCTCTTTGTAAGGCTTGCCAGGTGCTGGCTGATAGACTACCACAGTCTTTTCGATGCTGTGTCTGAGGTGATAGTTATCATAGGAGTCAGATACTTTGCATCTTGTCTTCTGTTGGAGGACTTTTTGCTTTTGCGATGTCATCAGCAAAGATGAACTCTAGCACCTTGTATTTGAACTGCGACCATCTTAGATTAAAAAACTTTCCATAAAAGCGATACCTAATAGGTATGTCATTGTCACCATCCTGGAAAGCATCTGTGAGCATCTTTGATGAGTGATTGGGAATGAAGGAGTAGGTAAATAGAATAGCAATGACCTCCTTCTTTTGAGGAACTGTGCAGAGCAGAGCATGAACTGCTGATCACCAACACAGTATTCCGTCTGCCAACTCGCAACAAGACACCATGGAAACATCATCGCTCCAAACACTGGTATCTCATTGATTATGTCATAGTTAGAAGGAAGGACAGGCATTATGTCAAAGTGACAAAGACTGTATGTGGTGCGGACTGCTAGACAGATCACAGGCTTGTTGTCAGCAAACTCAACCTGCGTATAACAACCACCAGTTTTTTTTTGCCTCACCAGAAATTAGGCAAACTCACCTAGTCTTTCTAACACTTTTAGGTGGCTTTCCATGCATTTAGGTAATAGCTTAGATCTATACAAATTATTTCTATATGATTTGGTGAAGATATACATAACGGTTTCTTAGCAAACCGGGGTGAAAGGGTGAAAATCCCACGGGATTTTTGAAAAAAAAATTTTCTCCACTCCCGCGGGTTTAAAATCCCATAAAAATATCAGGGATTTTTCTCCCACGGGAGAATTTCAAAATTTTAAATCTTGCTTTTAACTATCAAAATGGACCTACTTAACATTAAAATACCTGCACAAAAAATATGGCTGCTCCTGCTCTAATTTCAATTTCTCCCGCAGGATTTTTCTCCCATGGGAGTTTTTACGGAGAAAAATCCCGTGGGATTTTTTTTATTTTTCAAAACGCTCTGGAATGAAGGTGTAATATCTCTTTTCTATTAATAAGGTCAATTAGAGAAGCTTACAATGAGTAAAGCATGAATATAACTATTTTAAAAAAATCCGGCGGGATTTTAATCCCATGGGATTTTTATCCCATAATCGAAAATGGGATTTTTCTCCCGTGGGATTTCACTAATTTCCAATAAATCTGCTTTGTTTGAACATAGCTCTAATAATTTTGTCCATTTATGTATAAAACATGCATAATTTATTGGTTTAAAGTAACTTATATTGGCTCCATTGAAATTAACTCCCGCGGGATTTGTATCCCATTTCAGAGCACAGGATTTAAATCTGTGGAATTATTTTATATCTTTCGTTTTCTTTTTTGGCTGTTAACAAATTTTGGTACCAGAAACCCCAAAACGGGTACCCTGGCAAACAGTGCAGGCCCAGATCAGACGCCGCAAAACTTGGCGTCTGATCAGGGCCTACATGGTTTGTGAAAAGTTAAGATATTTTCAAAGTAAGTTTTAAAGAAAACACAGCCTGACACCTCTTAATTTTGGAATGGACTCGTGGTATATATAAGGAGGAGGATTTCAGTTGGTACAAAAAGGGTTAAAAGAACAATGTAAGAAAATCAGACTTCAGGTCCTTCTTTCCAGTTAGTGGATTGGCCTTTCTCAGCTTTTAGGGTAAATTCTGACTTTCTTTGTCCGCATCAGGTCAACACCCCATCTAAACACTTCTTTAATAATAGAAGCCTATAAGATACAGAAACTTCTGTGGCCATCGAAAGCTTTGAACAGACTGAGTGAGCTAAAATGGCTGATTAGAGTTGTTTGTTTGTTTGTTTTTTTGCCATTACTGTAAAAAACCTAAAAATTCAAACACAGCCAGGAATTGCTGTAATATTCTCCTAAAATTTTAACAAATTTGTTTCATGATCAAGCAGGGGGGTCCAAAAGGAACAGATAGAATGGCAAATAGTGTTGACACTGATCGGACTGCTTGTGTACCTTTCTGTACCAATACTTAGGATTATTATGGTACCAGGTTTTCTTTCAGAGTTGCTAAATAATGAAATAGATTTTATTGCATATTGCTATATGATCAGCCTTAGCAATGTGCTTTATGGACAGCCTTGATACAAAGCAGCTTCATCACATTACAATAATATATATCCATGTCCTAAATCTTCATTTTATATCACCTTCCATTTTGTATTTTTCTGGTCTCTATAGTAAAAAACATATGTTGTGGGTGCTCTGTAGTACTGCCTCTTCAATTTAGTTCTAATGAGTACCCACAATCTATGTTTTTGAGCAAAAAGAAGGAGAATAAATTAAACCCTAATTTACAGAACCCTGGTTTTCTTTACGAGGTAGGGTTTAGAGGGGTGTCCGTTACACAGGCTTGTTGACCTGATGCGGACAAAGAAAGTCTGAGTTTACCATAAAAATTCTAAGAATTAGGACACCTTGAGGACTTGCTGTAGTTCTCCTAAAATTTAAAAAAAAATGTGTTTGTGAAACACGAACATGTCCCCGGGCATGGTCATTTTTTATTCAAAGTTGCTCACAGTTCAAGGTTTCTGTTTGTGTGGGAAGCCCTTGACACAAGAAACTTACATGCCAAATATGAAAGCTCTATCTTAAACGGTTCAAAAGTTATGAAAAATACTATTTTTTCTTTAAAGCAGGTCAAGGTCACAGGTCAAAAAAAATTGCATGAATGTAAAGCTCTTGTCACAAGGAACCTACATGGCAAATATTAAGGCTCTATCTTAAATGGTTCAAAAGTTATGAACAATTTTATTTTTTCTTTTAAGTAGATCAAAGGTCAAGGTCATGGTCCAAACATTTTGCATGAATGAAAAGCTCTAATCACAGAGAACCTACATGCCAAATATGAAAGCTCTATCCCAAACGGTTCGAAAGTTATGACCAAAATTTTTTATTTTTTTAAGTACGTCAAAGGTCAAGGTCACAGGTCAAAATCTTTGCTTGAATGCAACGCGTTTGTCACAAGGACCTACATGCTAAATATGAAGGCTGTATCTCAAACGGTTCAAAAGTTAAGACAAATATTAACTATTTCTTTTATGTAGGTCAAAGGTCAAGATCACAGGTCAATTTTTTATGTGAATGTAAAGCTCTTGTCACAAGGAACCTACATGCAAAATATGAAGGCTCTATCTCAAACGGTTCAAAAGATATGACCAAAATGTTATTCTTTTATTTTAAGTAGGTCAAAGGTCAAGGTCACAGGTCAAAATTTTTTTGCATGAATGTAAAGCTTTTGTCACAAGGAACATACATGCTAACTATGAAGGCTGTATCTCAAAAGGTTCAGAAGTTAAGACAAATGTTATCTTTTTCTTTTATGTAGGTCAAAGGGTCAAGGTCACAGGTCAAACATTTTTGTGTGAATGTAAAGCTCTTGTCACAAGGAACCTACATGCAAAATATGAAGGCTCTAGCTAAAACCGTTCAAAGTTATGTCCAAAATGTTATTTTCTTTTTTTTAAGTAGGTCAAAGGTCAAGGTCACAGGTCAAAATTTTTTGCACGAATGTAAAGCTTTTCAATTTGTCACAAGGAACATACATGCTAAATATGAAGGCTGTATCTCAAGTGGTTCAGAAGTTATGACCAATGTTATTTTTTTCTTTTAAGTATGTCAAAGGTCTAGATCAAGGCCACACGTCAAATTGTTTTTGCATGAATGTGAAGGTCTTGTCACAAGGAACCTTCAGACCAAATATGAAAGCTCTATCTCAAACGGTTCAAAAGTTATGGCCAACGTTAAAGTTGTCCACGTACAAACCAACAAGCAAACAGACAGGGCAAAAACAATATGTCCCCGCTATCGCTACCGGGGACATAAAAATGTTTAACAATCCAGCAAGGAGTCAAAGAAGTGCCGCTCGAATGGCAATTAGTTTGAATTCAGCAAGGAGTCAAAGAAGTGCAGCTCAAATGGAAAACAGTGTAGACCATGATCAAACTGAAGGAGCAGTCTGATCTGGGTCCACACTGTTTGCCGAGCCTGACTGTACCAATACTAATGATCAGTACAGTATCCATGCTTGTTATAGACACCTCTGAAGACACATTCTCACTAGATGTGATATTTTTGTTTGTTTGTATATGCTGTTGTGAAAATAAATAAATGTGCATTAACTGCCAAATCTTTGTTGTTTTTCACAGTTGAGATATCAAATCACATTATGATAGACCTGGTGCTCAACCCTTTTTAAGTCATGTCTATCAGGTCTGTAAACCTTTGTTCTGTATAGGCTTATACAGTTGATAATTTCAGAACACTTTCTTACACCCTTATCTGCAGTGGCTGAGCCTGAACAGTTTTGTTTGAGTTTAGATTTTCCAACCCAGTCAATTCTATTAAGGTCACTTTGGAAACAATGCTTCTGATTTTGTGCGACTTTTTCCCTGTCATTGAGATGAAATGGCATGTTAATCATTGTTGTTAGAATTCCAACACATTTATTTACTATGTTGAGGGTACATTTTGGAATTGCCTAATCGAGTTGATCCAGAGAGTATCAACAACCTATTTTAGTGGAGAAATATAAACAAATAATCCCGAAATCATGCACATGCCCTTAAAACTGCATACAACACAATTTAGCCTGGTTAATAAAGTACGATACAAAAATACAATGTACTTTGCATTTACATTCCAAAAGAAGTTGCAAATGTTCATGTGTTTAAAGTTTACCATTATCCCATTGTTGATGACTACCCCTGCCTTTGCAAACAGTGTAGATCTAGATCAGATGGTTTCTCATCAGGATTCAAACTGTTTGACATTCGGTTTGTGAATTTACAGGAATACATTACATCAAGTAATCTGATTGGAACAGAGTCAGAAATGGGTGTGGCTAAACTGAATATTCAGCAGGATAAGGGTTAACGCTATGCTCAGTATGTACTGTACTGAAGAATAGCAGATGATCCCGTCTACCACAGGAACTAGAGCCATTACAGTCATGATCAGGGCCCCATGGTAGCAAACATTTTGCAGGGCAGTAATAAAAATTGTTCCCTTTAGGAGGCTGCGGTTTCAACACCTGCCGGGTCAGCAACATCCTTTGTTACAATTTTAAAAACTTTCCTGTAGTTATTTGCTCGCTTTCTCTGATTCGACAAGGGCATGCAGTTGTCGGCTCCTGGCGAAATAATGTGCAAGCTTAAGTATCAGCATTGGAGAAAGTCTGGTTAAATATGCTGACCAGGTCATTAAGACCAAAATAGTGTTAACTGGGACATGAAACTCCAAACAAGCCCTTTAGCGGGTAAATGATTTTGTAGCTTGGTTATAATGATTCGTTGGTTTGCATATATTTTCTCATTATGACAACACAGTTACATTACTGTGCAAAATGCATGTGATGCATTTTTTCATAGCTTGTCATAATTGTGCGTAATTTAATTCTTGAATAAAACAGTTGTATATATTGCGTGAAGTTATCTGTGGCAAGAATCCAAAGACTTAAGAGCATTTAGGTTAAAGTTATCAGATGATTTTATTTGTTTGAATGGAGTTTTAACATCCCCATCGACACTAGATAAGTAATGTTTGAGATGCTGTCTTTGTTTTACCTGACTTTTACCAGACATTGAGATGACACAGCTTAAATACTTAACAATCAAAACCAACTGTAAATATTTTTAGAAAAATTAAAATTCAGAGTCTTTTTTTTCAATAAAATCTATACATTTTAAAGTCAATCTTTACACCAGGTAATCTCCAGACCAGGCTATAATAACACGTTATAAAGATGTTGTGGGGTCTAATGATAGCATTATGAAATAGTTGTCAGCAAATTGTTCCTCATGGGATATCAAAGGTGCCTTCAACCTTGCGTCCTTTGACACCACAGATCTGGACAATTTTTATATCCCCCAATATCAGGCAATAACTCGATAACTGGTTATGCCCATCAAACATGATACATAAACATAAGAGAACAGAATTCACAAGCTCAATATTACTGAGTTTCTTCAAAATTCAATACCGTAATGATCCTAAGTATTGGGACAGACAGGCCTAAGCAAATAGTGCAGACATAGATCAGACTGCTACTGCAGTCTGGTTCAGGGTCCACACTGTTTGCCATTCTGCCTACACTTTTTTAACATCTTGCTGGATAGTGAAATTTAATTTGTTATAAGTTTAGAAGAATTAACCCATTTCAGACTGGAAACCCCATAAAGGGGTACCCTGGCAAACAGCGCAGGCCCAGATCAGACGCCGCAGAATACGGCGTCTGATCAGGGCCTCCACTGTTTGCAAAAATTTCAGCCATTTTCCGAATAAATTTTGAAGAAAACACAACCTGACACCCCTAAATTTTGAAATGGACTCCTGCTATATATAAGGAAGAAGATTCCATTTGGTACAAAAAGTGTTAAAGCAAGTCCTCAAGGTATCCGAATATTTAGGATTTTAATGGAATATTCTTCAAGGCTGCATATTCCATCCAGTGCTGGCTTTCAGTTGTTTTCCATTTTCAAAATAACAAGATACGATTCAATATATGTATCATAATCTTTACACAGCACAAAAACTTATGAGGTGTTGGAATATAAGAATCTGATATGGGGTTCTGTTGTAGATGGGCGTTTCCAACCCGAGGGATGACCGTGCCGAGCGGAACCGAGGCTACGCCGAGGTACCGCTCAGCACGGCCATCCCGAGGGTTGGAAACGCCCATCTACAACAGAACTCCATATTGGATTCTTTTCCTTGCACAACACCTCCAAAACATCTCCTTTTTATTTTGTAGCAAATAGCAGAACTACAGACAGTGTTTCTTTTCTTCTTTTTAAGATTTCATACAAAAGTCCTGTATTCAGTGTCCTTTAACAATAAATGACTGAAATAATTATCATTCTTATAGAATTTTTTTATTTCGTTTTTTTTTTTGTTTGTGCCGGTTAGTTGTATATTGTTTACAAAATATAAGTAGTGCGGAAGTGGTTCCGGCACTTGAATAGAAATGAAGTGCACTTATGCTAGTTGCCTGGGTCGGAACACCAGGGTCAGAACATAAATTTCTATCCAAGGGTAAAATCACGGATTTCCTTGTCTGGTGTGCAAGAATAAGCACTATCTTCCTGGAGATTCTGTACAACTGAATAGATGAGGCATATGACATGCACCAAGATTTAATTCTAAAGCAATAACCTCCACATGCAGCAGCAATAATCTGAAATGGAAAGCAAGGCAGTGTTACTCTTACATGCTTTACATCTGTAGAAATATAGAGATTTCTCTGTGAAATAAAAATCGATATTGTCACTCTTTCAAGCAGTGAAATTACGATTTTAAATTTTCACACTTTGTGAATTTGATGTATCATTGAAAAATAACATACATTTTCATAGCTCGTGAGACAGGTCAACTGGAGGCATCAGGCAAGAGACGCCTACCTTAGGACTTATAGGCGTCCCCCACCGAGCCAACATCAGCAAACATGGCCCACACTCCACAGAAATCCCCGGCATCAGGAAGGAGATGTCCAAAGTAGCGAGACTTGCAAAATTTAAAATATATCAAAAAGTGGCAACCAATATTATACCAAGCTAACACACTGAACACATCTAAATCGATGCGAAATCACCATGAAAAAAATTTTTCCCCATGCTGACGGCTTACTCTTTAAAATTACTTTAATAATTACATTTTAAAGCATACAAGAAACAGAAAATTTTATTTTTTCAGTGTAAGATCAATTTTTATTTCACTCATGAAGACCAAAACAAATATTTCACTCAAATTTCTTGCAAATACTTATTTTTGGTGTTCATTCAGCTGACTCATTAAATTACTTAAATAATCACAGTCTATTTAAAGCATATATGAAACAGAACATTTGATTTTTTCAGTGTAAGATCAATTTTTATTCCACTCATGAACACCAAAAGAAATATTTTCACTCGTTGCTTCCCAATCTTGAAAATACTTCTATTTGTGTTCATTTGGTGAAATATAAATCGATCTTACACTGAAACAATCAATATCCCCTATATCTGCCCCAGGTACAGGAATGGAGGATTGCTTTATTTTTTTTTCAGATCTACTTCAAACTTTTTTGTAAGGTTCTCATTAGAACTCCCTCATAAATATAAAATGGGTTGTCACGTGACCCAAAGCTATAAGAACAAAAGCTCTTCAGTGCTGATGTTCACACGTGACTATCACTGATTTGTAGGAAGTCAACATAACAGTTATCTCTAGAAAACAGATGTGCTATTCTTGTTGTTGTGACATCAGAGTGCTGTGTATAGAAAGATTGTAATACACTGACTCGTAATATGTGCTCGACATTGGCAAACAATTTAGGCCCAGATAAGATGCCACAGAACATGGTGTCTGGTCAGGGTCTACTTTTTACCTGGCCCCTGCCCATCTGAGCTTGAAGAAATGGATGGGCTGCATGATGCTTCCACGCAGAGCTGAAACCTATTCGCACACGAGTACTGGTTAACCACTCAGTACTTATAAACCCTATTGGTTTCATTGGGCAGCAGGGCTTGAGATGTCATTTCATCTCAATGTCGGGTAAAAGTCCTACAAAATTGGAAGCAACATCTCCATAGTGACCTTTACAGTGTTGATGGGGATGCTAGACCTCAAATCAAACAAACATCAGGGTCTTAACTCATAGAAAGTACAGGAATTTATGGGTAAATGCAAATCAGTCTGATTTTCCATTAAGGGCCACTTTCCCAGCTTAGAAACAATAGATCCAAGAAAGCGTTTTTTTTTTTTTTTTGGTTTTATGGCCATTAAAATTAATTCACTTATTCTGAGCCCTTTTTTTAATTAGAAGTCAGTGATCAAGAGCTTCACATGTGGGGCATTATTCGCCCATGGCAAGTAATTGTATGTACGGATGACCTTGACCATGGGGGTACTGACCGGAGTCTTGCACGTGACACATTGTTTCATAATGCTTAACATTTGTGCAAAGTAATTTTAAAAACCATTGATGAATAAATGAAGGTGCTAGTCGGTTAAAACTAGCCACAGTGACCTTGACCTTGAGCCCAGTACCCTGAAAGTCAAACTCGCTTGAGATATTTAATATCAAACCCAACCCTTGTATGAAGTTATATTAAAATCCATCAGGAAATAAATGCGCTAGAGCGATGACAGAGTTTTTCTAAAATAGCCATAACGACCTTGACCTGGATCTTGTAAGTCTAACTCACTCGAGCTATCATCATACCCAACATTTGGGTGAAGCTATATTAAAATCCATCAATAAATGCAGGTGCTAGAACGATAAAGTTTTTCTAAAAATAGCCAAAGTTTTTCTAAAAATAGCCACAGTGACCTTGAGCTTGAGGCCATGATTCTGAAAGTCAAATTCGCTCGAAATATTATCAAAAGCAACATTTTTTTGATGTTATAGTGAAATCCATTAATAAATATATGCGCTAGAGTGATGACAAAGTCGAACTCACTCAAGATATTATCATAGGCAATATTTGTGTGAAGTTATATATTAACCCATTTAGTACCAAATGGAATCTCCCTCCTTATATATAGCATGAGTCCGTTACAAAATTTAGGGGTGTCATGTTTTGTTTTCTTCAAAATTTATTAGGAAAATAGCTGATTTTTTTTGCAAACAGTGCAGGCCCTGATCAGACGCGGTGTTCTGCGGCGTCTGATCTGGGCCTGCACTGTTTGCCAGGGTACCCCTTTAGGGGTTTCCGGTCTGAAATGGGTTAATTCTCCTAAAACTATAACGTAGCTGAACATTTTGCAAACAGTTTAGGCCCTGATCAGATGTCGCATTCTGTGGTGTATGATCTGGGCTTGCACTGTTTGCCCTGGTACCCATTTTGGGGGTTCCGGTACTAAATTGGTTAAGAGCGATGAAAAAGTTTTTTCTAAAAATAGCCACAGTGACCTTTGCCTTAAGGGCATGACCTTGGAAGTTAAACTGGCTCGAGATATCATCATAAGCAACATTTGTGTAAAGTTATTTTAAAAAAAGTCAATAAATGTAGGCGCTAGATTGACGACAAAAGTACATACTGGTAAACAAACTAGGTCTGACAGTGACGTCAAATCAATAACAAAGCTAAATATAGGAAGGATTTTCCAGTATAAATTTGTGCTTGGGTTTATGGTGTAAAAAGGACACGCCTACTGATTATACAGCAGACACAACGGCCCAGGGGATATTTACGCTGGTTGTCATGCTGACGGTCCGAGTTCGAATCTCACTGATTGCTTTTTTTTGTTATATATTTGTTTTATCTTTCTGTAGTAAATTAAATGTTCATTGTTTCATATTTTTATATTTTACTGGTTTAAAATATATAGTAAATTGTTTTGTATATAAATTTTGTTTTCTATTTCCCTTTTTTCATCTGTATTTATTATAACAAGTTTTATGCAGTCAAGTGTTATGTGCTTGAAAATGAATAATTATCCATTTGTAACATGCCACAAGGGTAAATCAGATTTCACATGTCGGGCGTGTGTGTGAGTGTGTGTGTGTGTGTGTATTACGAGGCAACAAAAACGATAAAAAAACCTGTTTCGAACCAGCCAGTTCTTGGTCTGAAGACCAACCCCTCTACTCCCTCGGCCACGAAATCCTCAAGGTTAATCGGTATGTAAATTCTCTTACTCCTAGGTTTCAAGTAAAGGCCGTATCATATGAATATTCGAGTAAACTAATTATGACGTAACTGCCAGGAATTCCTTGTTGGACTATACGTACAGGACAAATTCTATATATTCCCCCTCACAAGTTTGTTGTGCGAGGGGATAAAAAGGATCATACCTCTCAGTCATAATAATTGGCAGATTTTACCCGAAATAGAACTTGATCTGCATTTTATGATAATACATGTATACCTGTGTATAAAATTTGATTCCAATCCACAAAGGTTTTTAAAAGATATATTCCATGGAAACCATTACTAGAGTAAAACTAAAGTTGAAAAAGGCAATAACTGCCATAATAATTGGTTGATTATAACCGAAATCGAACTTGGCCTGTATTTTATGATTATATACCTGTGTATTAAATATGAATCCAATCCATCAACATGATCAAGGTTTTCAGAGACCATTTCCTTCATATAAATTAACGGATTTTACCTGAAATCGAATTTGACCTGTATTTTTTTATTATACACCTGTGTATGAAATTTGAATCCACTCTACCCACCTTTTCTAAAGATATCGTGTGTGTGTGTTTGTGTGTGTGTGTGTGTGTGTGTGTGTGTGTGTGTGTGTGTGTGTGTGTGTGAATTCAGGTTCAATGGTTTAAACGAAACAATACTAGACTGAAGTGACCGTCAATTATATTATTAAATCATGGACGCCACTCTATGCTTTCATTTTTATGTTCATTACCCGTTTCTGTTTTACGTCTTCTGGACACCGAGGCGAATAAATTCTACGATAGTTCTCATCAGTTATATGATGCGTCTCTCTTAACTAGAGGCTATACTCAGCATACTCTCCGTCCTTACATTGATTCTGAAATTAATCATAAACGCCATTTCTTCAAAATATCCTTCATTAATAAGGGTATGGATTTTATAGATTTGCCCAGTATCTTCCGTGAGAGATCGGTGCTTTCTTCCATTCCTGCTTATTTTCAAAATACTGAAACACCAATAATTTGCTATAAATATAACAAACCTGTTAGATCTATCATTTTTAATTTCAATAAAGTTGTTTCAGATCTTGATATTGATTTTTTTATTTTTATTGATACTAATACTCCTGATTCATGTGATTGTAAAAACTCAAAGTATTGCTGTCCTGCTGCTGGTCATGTAATTACTGGCAATTTGAAAATTATTCCTGATTCTAGGATAAGGAATATAATTTCTAAATGACCGAAATATCGGTTTCCTTCTAAAATTGATTTCAGTTAATGTAGAGATGAAATCGCTGCTTCCTTGAATGAATTCGGTAATCGATGGTGTAAGCGAGAGTATGTTGAGCATAAAGCCATTAAGGACTGGAAACTTAGCATTTTAAAACTAGTGAATAAACGCATTTCTTTCTATTCTCAAAATACTAACTTATTACCTCATAAACCCAAGACGTCTTTACGTCATCTTAAACTAGGTATTCAAGAATTTCATAAGAAGTTTGTTTTGGCCCCTGCAGACAAGGCCGCTAACAACGTCGTCGTTGTGTGACGGCTCCACTATGTTAACACGCTTAAGCAGGAGCTTGGTGGTACTAAGGCTTATGAACATCAGCCTTTAGCTGAAGAGAGAGCTATAGTAGATAAACATGTTTGTCTTTCAGCCACCAAGTTTGCTGTGTGTGTTAACGAAGGCCAAGACAAGCTTCCTACGCTATACTGGTTACCAAAACTTCATAAAAGACCTTACAAAGCACGGTTTATTGCAAATTCTAGCTCTTGCACTACCACTGAACTTTCTAAATTATTAACTTCCTGTCTTACTGCTATTAAAACGCATGTAATTAAATATTCTGATAAAGTAGAAGTAAAACAAAGATCAGGAATTGATACAATTAACTTACTCCATCCATAAAAGACACCAAAGGGAAAGAAATACAAACATTAAGCGACCAGACCATAATGGAAACCTAAACAAAGGAAGGCCATATGGACAGTTACCTTCCACAAAATGGCCATATGGCCATCCAAAATTAAAAGACACAAGTGATGCACACAGTAAGTAACAAACAACAACATAAATAAATAGCCACAGAATAAAAAGTCTTTGAAAGATCAGGAAGAAATATGTTTTGGTCTATAAAAAAATCGAATGAGGTTTTAAATAAATTGAAATCCAGACAGTTTCGTGCTTCAAGTCTGTCTACTTACGATTTTTCCACTCTTTACACTACACTTCATCATACTCTTATAAAAGAAAAGCTTAATGATTTAATTGAATGGGCTTTTCACAGAAAAGATTCTCTCTATCTTGCATGTAATGGCAGAAATGCATTTTTCACTTCTAAAGAGCATAAGAATTATACACTTTGGTCATGTCAGAAAGTGTGTGATGCCCTCACCTTTCTACTTGACAATATTTATATTAGATTCGGTACTAAGTTATTTAGACAAATTGTGGGTATTCCGATGGGTACGAATTGTGCACCTCTTGTGGCTGATCTGTTCTTGTATTGTTATGAAAGAGACTTCATGTTGTCGCTTTCCATTGATAACCAATCTGAAATTATTGAAGCTTTTAGCTCCACTTCTAGATATTTAGATGATTTATTAAATATTGATAATGCCTATTTCGATGGTTTGATCAGTCAGATTTACCGCCCAGAACTTCAGTTAAATAAAGCAAATTCTTCTGATACCGAGGCCCCGTTTTTGGATTTACATCTATCTATTGTAGATGGATTTGTTTCGTGCAAAATTTATGATAAACGCGATGACTTTGATTTTGAGATTTTTTGGATGGTGATGTTCCTCGTGCGCCATCCTATGGCGTTTATATTTCGCAATTAATTCGATTTGCTAGAGTGTGTAGTCATGTAACTGACTTCAACACTCGTAATACATTATTAACGGCTTAACTCCTTAATCAGGGTTATCGGTACCATAAACTACGCAAAGCCTTTTCACAATTTTATAGACGCCATTCTGATTTAATTTCAAAATTCAATATTGGACTTAAATCTCTTCTGCAACAAGGTCTATCGGAACCCGAATTTTATGGTGACTTAGTATATAAATTCAGAAAAATATATAAACGCAATGACTTCAGCATTCAATTTCGTAAAATCACTCTTCGATATAAAAAGATTGGGTACAACATGGATGTTATACGACAGACTGCATGCATGGTAGTTAACCCAATCACGGTTGGCAACTTTGCTTCCCTCTTTAATTGCACGCCGGTGGGTCAAGCCTCAGAATCTATGACGGCTCAAACGAAAAGGCTTATTAAGAATTAGAGAGATCTATTTCAAGGTAATGTTGATTGGTGCCTGATGCTCTGTCTCTGGTCGGGCCCATCGGAGTCTAACTGTTGGTTTTCTTTTGCTCCAGCATTTCAGTGGTTTCTTGCTGTCGAGTCCTCACCGTTGTCTCACCTCTGTGGTTCTTTGATTTTTGTGTTCACAGAGATGTTGCACTGATGAGTTAGGAGGCCTTCATGCGGACTGAACAAAGTATTTGTCTAAACCGCGACGGAAGTAAGGGCGAGGATTGTGGCCACGTAAAATCGATTTAAGCCCCCCAGTGGAAATTATTCCACTGACCTTCCAAGACGGTTCTTCTGTGGCGGTTTATTTATGGTGTTGTTTGTTACTTACTGTGTGTATCACTTGTGTCTTTTTATTTTGGATGGCTATATGGCCAATTTGTCGGAAAGTAACTGTCCTTATGGCCTTCCTTTGTTTAGGTTTCCATTATGGTCTGGTCGCTTAATGTTTGTGTTTCTTTCCCTTTGGTGTCTTTGATGGGTGGAGTAAGTTAATTGTATCGATTCCTGATCTTTGTTTTACTTCTACATAACGTCGCTTTCAACAATTTTTCAGTCATATCACGACGGTGTCTGGTTGCGACAGGGAGCTCAATGCTCACTTTTATAGTGCTGCCTCACTGAAGTATCATGTCCCAGACACATTACATGATACCACACCCAGCCATATTATCCTGACACTGGGTCGACCAGTCCTAGCTCTACCCCGTAAATCTGAGTGCCAAGCGAGGAGCAGCTAGTACCATTCTTAATGACTTTGGTATGTCGCAGCCCAGGATCGAACCCGTGACCTCCCGCTCCCCGGAGCGGACACTCTACCAACTGAGCTATCGGGGCCGGTATCTAAAGATATCGTACCAATCTTTTCTAAAGATATCACAAGGAAACCATTCCGTAAGGGACGTACAGACTGACAGAGGTTATACAATATCCCCCCACCCCCATTTATAAATGTTAGGGGCATAAAAATAATATAAAGGGAATAACTCGGGAACTAAGGATGGATATAGAATCACACCACAATATGACCTATTTTTCAAAATGGGCATATAAAAATGCAGATGGAATATCAAAAAGAGAAGACCCTGATCAGGAGCATTTTGATCTTGGTCTACACTGTTTGCATTAGCCTATATGACCCAATACTTAGGATCATTATGGTATATGCATTATTTCATAACTTACCTGATAAGACTAATTTCATAATGTTGCTCAAGTGTCCATTCTAGTAAACATCTGTTGACATATTGGCCATGCAGCAAGTCTAAAAGATAAAAGTATGCAACAAATAAAAATGTGTCAATACAACACAGATGCCCCTGCACAGGGGCCCACCTCACCCCCCCCCAAAAAAAAAAAAAAAAAAAAAAAAATCATAAAACAATAACACTTTTTCATTGGACAGCATACCTCACCTGGAAAAGTGTCCTTGAGGTCACTGGCATAGGTTGGTGTTGGTGAATTGCTAATTAAACCTTTGAAAAGTAACCAAATATGAACTCAATCCATTAAATGGTTTGGAAAATATGAAGCAAATCCATCAAATGGTTCAGGAAATATGAGCTCTCAAAAGACGTAACATAAAAAACTAGAACTGTCGGAGGATCTGACTATAGCCCCGCTATAGCCCTGTCAGAGGAGAAAGACTCATGAATTAAAGGTAAAGACTTGTGAGAGGGTTAAATCCCTAACAAGGTACCTACGCCTTATAGACTTTTCGCGTTATTAGACCTAGAACTGTAAGAGATCCTAGATCCTAAAACTGTAAGAGGAGTTGCGATCACAAGGTAGCTACTCCCTATACATTTTAACATTAGTAGATCTCAAAAATTGTCTAAGTTAAAAAAGGCGAAATAAGTAAAAAACAATATTCAAGGATAATGAAAAAAGCACATGCACATCTTCAGACCTATATGAAAGCACCTGTAAAGTTTCAAAAGGATTGACCTAGACCTGTAAGAGGAGTTGCGATCACAAGGTAGCTACTCCCTATACATTTTAACATTAGTAGATCTCAAAAATTGTCTAAGTTAAAAAAGGTGATTTAAGTGAAAAAAAATATTTGAGGATAATGAAAAAAGCACATGCATATCTTCAGACCTATATAAAAACACCTTTAAAGTTTCAAAAGGATTGACTTAGAACTGTAAGAGGAGTTGCGATCACAAGGTAGCTACTCCCTAAAGATTTTAGCATTAGTGGATCTCAAAAATTGTCTAAGTTAAAAAAGGTGAAATAAGTGAAAAAAATTATTTAAGGATAATGAAAAAAATCACATGCACATCTTCAGACCTATACAAAAACACCTGTAAAGTTTCAAAAGGATTGACTTAGAACTGTAAGAGGAGTTGTGATCACAAGGTAGCTACTCCCTATACATTTTAACATTAGTAGATCTCAAAAATTGTCTAAGTTCAAAAAGGTAAAATAAGTAAAAACAATTATTTAAGGATAATGAAAAAAGCGCATGCACATCTTCAGACCTATATGAAAACACCTGTAAAGTTTCAAAAGGATTGACCTAGAACTGTAAGAGGAGTTGCGATCACAAGGTACCCACTATCAAATATTACAGACAGACAGACAGACAGACGGAATTCCGGACAAGCCAAATCCAATATAGCCCCCACTTTTTCAGAGCGGGCTATAAAATCTGTGTCTGTGACCTTGACCTAAAGGTCAGGGGTGTGGGGTATGGATGAATAAAACTTTGGACCTGTAAAGACATGTATCTTCATGCGAAATATGAAGCAAATCCATTACATAGTTTGGAAAATATCAGCTATTAACATACTTAAATGTGAAAATTTCTATGTCTGTGACCTTTACCTTGAGGTCATGTTCATTGGTAACCATAATACGTTTTGAAAAATATGAACTCTCGAAACATCAACATTAAAAATCTCTAAGTGTGTGACCTTGGCCTTGAGGTCTTAGGCATAGGTGGAGATATTGCCAAAAAACCCTTTTGAACTTTATCTATCACCACAGCAAATATAAATCAAATCCTTGAATGTTTTGGAAAAAACTAACTCTTTGAAAACTTTAACATTAAACATTTCTAAGTCTGTGACCTTTACCAGGACTGGATGGGCGGGGGTATTGCTGAATGAATATTATGACCTACATCTATCATCATACCAAATATGAACCAAAATCAATTGTAAAAGTTCAGGTTCTATCTGGTACAAATATCTTAACCCGTGTCTTTAACATTAACAATTTCTAAGTCTGTGACCTTGACCTTGAGGTCATAGGCATGAGTGGGGGTATTGCGGCATAAAACGTTGCACCTATACATATATCATCATACAAAATATGATTCCAATCCAAATATGCTTTGGAAGAGATAAGCTCTTAAAGAACTAGAAATTGTGTTTGTGAAACACTGTGCTCCTAACCATATGCTTGTCGCTAAATGGGACAGTAAACAGTACCTCATGATCATTTGCATTAAAAATAAACCTGTCAAATAGTAACAGATTTTAAACAAAAGTTATTCCGATCACCTATGCCTTAGTAGCAAACAGACTGCCAAATATCACGAGACTCTAAGCTCAAGCGGTTCTCCAGTTATTTTGTTCACAAGGTTTCCCTATAGCCACAATGCATAAGTCCAAAAAGAAGCATAACTCCATTAAATATTTTCGGAATTTCATCAGAAGTTAATCAGGTCATCTACACATTAGACCCAAACTGTATGCCAAATATCATGAGCCTAGCTCAAGCGGTTCTCCAGATATTTTTGTTCACAAGGTTTCCCTAAAGCCACTATGCATAAGTCCAAAAGGGGCATAACTCCATTAAATATTTTCAGAATTTCATTAAAAGTTATTCAGGTCATCTACACATTAGACCCAAACTGTATGCCAAATATCATGATCCTAGCTCAAGCGGTTCTCCAGATATCTTGTTCACAAGGTTTCCCCTTAGCCACAATGCTTAAGTCGAAAAAGTCGCATAAGTTAACTCCTTTCAAATTATTTTTGAATTTGGTCAAAAGTTAATCAGGTCATCTACACATAAAACCCAAAATGTAAGCCAAATATCATGAGCCTAGCTCTAGTGGTTCTCCAGATATTTTATTCATTAGGTTTCCCACTAGCCATGCATAAGTCCAAAAAGGGCATAACTCCATTAAATATTTTCGGAATTTCGTCAAAAGTTAATCAGGTCATCTACACATTAGACCCAAACTGTATGCCAAATATCATGAGCCTACCTCAAGTGGTTCTTCAGATATTTTGTTCACAAAGTTTCCAAATAGCCACAATGCTTAAATCGAAAAAGGCGCATAACTCCTTTCAAATTTTTGAAAATTTTGTCAAAAGTTAATCAGGTCATCGACAAATTGGACCCAAACTGTATGCCTAATATCATGAGCCTAGCTCAAGCGGTTCTCCAGGTATTTTGTTCACAAGGTTTCCCTATAGCCACAATGCATAAGTCCAAAAAGGGGCATAACTCCATTAAATATTTCCGGAATTCCGTCAAAAGTTAATCAGGTCATCTACACATTAGACCCAAACTGTATGCCAAATATCATGAGCCTAGCTCAAGCGGTTCTCCAGATATTTTGTTCACAAGGTTTTCCTATAGCCACAATGCATAAGTTAAAAAGGGGCATAACTTTGTTATATATAGTCGGAATTTGTCAAAAGTTAATCAGATTATCTACGACTTAAACTCAAGCTGTATACCAAATATCATGAGCCAAGCTCGAGTGGTTCTCCAGATATTTTGTTCACAGGGTTTCCCCATAGCCACAATGCATCATCCTAACAAGTCCCTGAAATAAACACACCCTTACACCCCACTTTGTATAGAGAAAACTGGGGTTTATGGGGGTATACATTATTTTCCTTATTTCTGCTCCTAGACATATGTTGTAGATACTTGTTAGAACCGCCTCATTGAGTACCCAAAAGCTATGTTTTGAGTATAAATAAGAATAATATCAAAAATTTTCTTCAGAAAATTGACCATTTTGGAGATGTGAAAAATGCACCATGATGCACGGATGTGTTATCGTAATGCAGTACAAAATGGGTTAACCCGTCTCCTCCTGAACAAGATCACCCCTACCTTTACAAAAAGTGTAGAACTAAGAACCCATCTGATTAATGCAGGAAAGAAAGTCACAGGAAAAAACATCACTGAAGAAAAGTCATAGGTTGGGTATTAACCCATTGCATGCGGGTATCTTGGCAAACAGTGCAGGCCCAGATCAGATGCCGGTCTGCACTATAATTTGCTTACAGGATTTTCAGTCAAAACTAGAATAAAACAAAAAATAGGCCTGACACCCATTATGACAAATTGACCTGTCCAACATATAGTTATAGAAGTGTCCACTGGTTAAAAACAGAGTCACAGAAAGTCACAGAAAGTCACAGAATTGGTTTCAATCATGTTCAATATTTTCTTAGTTCGAGTCAAAACAGATTGTTGGTGCTCATGTTAAATCAGGTTAAAAGAACATCCCATCTACCCCCACTTTGTACAGAAAATTAAGGTCTTCAGGGGTATACAATGTTTACCTTATTTCTGCTTTGAAGCAGGTTGTGGGTACTCATTAGAACCACCTCAAGGAGGCAGTTGCCCACGGTCTATATTTGGCTATATTAATTAATGAGAAGGGTCTAACAAGTATCCACCATCTTGAATAAAAATAAGAAAATTAATCAATACCGCCATAAAACCACACTTCTCTCTGTATAAGGTGAGGTTAAGAGGGATATTCATTGCACAGACTTTTTGACCTGATGTTTTTCTAGTAAAAGCATTTATAATTTGTCTGTGATTGAATGGGTAAGCTCTATATACATGTATGCATCACATCGACAAATTAAAAATGAAGGCACTGATCTGTGGAATCAACATCCTTTTAAATCCACTAAAAGTTACATATAGGCAAAAGTCAGATGAGCAGGACCTGGTATTGTCAATATTTTCATTTATGGTCAACATCCTTTTAGTTGAAAATTTCTATACTTTCTTATTTGTGACTTTTATCTGTAACTTTATTTTTATGACTATTTTTCCTGTGACTTTCCTTCCGATCACCTTACAAACAGTGTAGAACCAAAAAGTCATCTGATCTTGATCTACAAGCTTTGTCATGCAGTTTGTCAAGTAATTTGATCAGGATCTACACTATTTGTCATGCTGTTTGTGAAATGCATACATAATATCAATTAATTTGACTGGGGGATAGTCAGAAATGGGTGTGGCTAATTAATTTATTCAGAAGGATAAAGGTTAAACTCTGATCAGCCATTCCTATTTGTCTAAGTTGGTGTCACAAGGTCTCTTTTCAAGTAACATGTGTGACTACCTAGAAGGCTTATCTATTTCATGCACTTGACACAACATAATTCATACTTTCTTGCGTTTCTGAAAGAATAGCATGAAAGTATTGTCTTGACGTAGCATATTACCGGGAGTGTTTGGTGTGGTCATTTCGGCCAGTATGTATATATGGGCATGTTTCTCGTGACTGGGCGTATACGTGGACGATACGTGTAGAGAATCGTCATTCTACCAGTCATCGCCTTAGACTTCACATCTTATCTCGTTTAATATGGCTTCGGAAGCCGGGCCTTCTCACGAAGTTGATCCAGCTTTAGAGCAGCGGATACAACAGTCGCAGAACGACATTCTATCTAATATAGACAGGCTGATTTCTACAAAGCTTGCGTCGTTTGAGCAGAAAATTAGTTCTTCTCAGAGACATATTTCGGACAGCCAATTTGCTAAAATTCAGCAGAATATTCTTTTGAACGACAGTTATTCTTTCAAACGCAAGGGCAACGAGGAGCAATTCAAGGCCAACGTGCGTGTCTTGGACAAGTTAAGAGAAGCTGACTCGCATTTGAAAGACTCTTTAATTTTGCAGTATGATGAATCAGCCGTTGCAGCGAAAACCAGGATAACAGAAGGTATTGACATTCTTAATCATAGACAAAAACTTGTGAAACTAGCTGACTCTTCTGAGCTTGGCTGGCGTGTAGTACAGGAGTACGAGTCTCATCCTCTCGCTTCTGATGAGGAAGATGAAAAACGCATGTATAGGGCTGCAGCGCGCGCTACCAGGAAGTTCCGTCAAGATAGAGGCCGTTTCTACAGAAAACCACGCCCTTACAACATTCCTCCCACAGCTACTCAACCTGCACAGTCGACCCAACCATCAGCTTATCCACGGGGACGAAAACCAGGGAACTGTTTCCTCTGTGGTAAAATTGGTCATTGGCGGTTTGAGTGTCCAACATTGCCGTCCGCTGAGTCGTCTGACAGAGGAAAAAATGTACAGATAAGTATTCCTTGTGACTTTGATATTTGTACAGGGGGTAAAACATGCAGGGGAAATATTGAAAATTCTTCAAAAATAAATGAAGCATTTCAGTCATTTACTTTAGGGCAGTCACTGTCATTTAATGTTGAGAATTCGGGAAAATCTTATTTACAAAGACCAAGTAAACAGTCGGTTAGTACATGTAATATGAGCCAAGGCGGGGTGTTGCAAAGTGATGATTCAGTAAAAAGCAATATAGTGGGGCGCATTACGCATACTGGTGACGTAGCCGTGAAAAGGCCGGTAGGTAGATTAAAAGCTGCATATGAACACTGGAGAACAGCCGGGGCATCTGATCAGGTACTAGATATTATCCGTAATGGTTACAAATTACCCTTCAAAGATTTACCAGAGCCGGTTTTACTTAAAAATAATAAATCAGCTATAGATAATCCAATTTTTGTTTCCAATGAGATACAAACTCTCATTGAAAAGGGGTGTGTAAGTGAAGTATCTGACATCCCTATAGTTGTCAATCCATTAACAGTGGCTTATAATAAAGTAGGTAAGCCCAGGCTGGTGTTGGATTGTCGGCACATTAACCCACATCTTTTCAAATATAAGTGTTGTTTTGAAAATCATTCAGTTGCAAGGGGTTTGTTTGACGTGGGTGATTTCTTATTTACGTTTGACTTGAAATCTGCTTACCACCATGTGATGATCATTGAAAGCCATCGTACCTACCTTGGATTTCACTGGGTAGAAGGTGAGTCTACACGTTATTTTGTGTTCAATGTTTTGCCGTTTGGAGTCAGTACTGCAGGTTATGTATTTACCAAAGTCATGAGAGCGGTTGTAAAACACTGGAGAGCTAAAGGTTTAAAGGTAATTGTTTTTCTAGACGATGGTATCGGGGGAGCTAAAGGAAAACAGAAAGCGTTAGAGGTCAGTGTATTTATACGCCAAGATCTGTTAGCATTCGGTTTTTTACTGGCAAATGAAAAATGTGTATGGGATCCAATACCATTAGTGGTCTGGCTTGGGCATGTTTGGGACATGCTTTCTGGCAAAGTCAGTGTCACAAAAGAAAGGCTTGATAAACTTGAAGGCACATTAAATTGGTTTATAGCACAAGTCAGTAAAGGAAATTTGTTGGTAAGAGCACGAAAACTAGCAGGGTTAATAGGCCAGATTATTTCTATGCAGTGCGGTTTTGGGTCGGTCGTCCGTCTGAGAACTAGAGCTTTATACAAATGCTTATTAGAAAGAGCATCATGGGATGCACCGGTTATGATAAGGTGTGATGCTTTCCATGAGATGGTTTTCTGGAAGGAAAACATGTTGTCATTGAACGGAAAGCTTTTAGGTAATCAGGAACACGTTAACAAAACTCTTGTTAGTGATGCCTCTGATATCGGCTACGGTGGTTACATCGAAGATACAGCTGAAAGTGAGCTTGTTGGAGGCTGGTCGTCAGTTGAAAGCATGCAAAGTTCGACCTGGCGTGAGCTTGAAGGCGCCAGAAGGCTTGTAGAAAATCATAAGAGTAGCCTGGAAGGGCAGTCAGTTGTTATTAAAACAGATAGCAAAAATGCAATGAACATTTTGAAATCAGGAAGTCGTATTTCTGAGCTTCAGGAAAAAGCTATAGCTGTAAATGAAATATGCAAGAGCAGAAAAATTACCTTATTGCCCACATGGGTACCAAGAGAAAACAATGATAAGGCAGATTTCTTGAGTAGATGCACGGATTCGGATGACTGGGGAATCAAACCATGGGTTTTCGCGTGGTTAGATGGGTTATGGGGGCCTCATACGTATGATAGGTTTGCGTCAGATTACAATGCAAAATGTGAAAAGTTCAATTCCCGTTGGTGGTGTCCTGGAACGTCAGGGTTAGACGCATTTTCAGAGTCATGGAAAAATGACAATAATTGGTTGGTGCCCCCTCCTAGGCTTATTGTTGATTGTCTGCGGAAAATAACAAAAGAAGGCGCAGAGGCCACTCTGATTGCACCTATGTGGAAGTCTGCTCCGTTCTGGCCATTATTGTATCCTGATGGCCAAATTCCAGCAAAATATGTCATTGAAAGCCTCTCATTGCCCAATTGCATTCTAACAGAAAGGGGTAGAGGAAACAATGGTATTTTTGGTGGAAAACTTCTGAAATTCAGTATGATCGCATTTAAAATTAAAGGGGATACCTAAAGCGTATTAATCATATTGGACACGTAAATCATGTTACCCAAAAGTCAAATATTTTGACACAGTTGCAAAACGGTAATGAAAGGAAGTCTAAATATTCGTCCACAGATATAAATACTAATAAAAAGCAAACACTTTTGCAAACCTACCGTAGTGGATGAATAGTACGATGGGTATGTAACAGTATTTGTAATATGTTGTTTTTGTATTTGCCTTTTTCAGACCTCGGTTTAGAAACGAAAATCCACTCCCATGTTCAAGAAGCTGGAATTTCGCACAGCAGTTTTCCCTACCTCGAATCCAAGATGGCAGACTATTTATTGCGGTCCAAAAGTGATAACACGGTATATAAATACTTTCATTCATTCAAACGTTGGGAGAAATTCATTGTGTCTAAAGGTGGGTGTGCTTTACCAGCCAGTCCTATTCATGTAGCATTATACCTAACTGATCTTTTAGACAGTGGCAGATCAGACAGTGTTGTCTCTTCTGCATTATACGGTGTAAAATGGGCACATAAAATATGTGATCTACAGGACCCTACGAACAATGCGTTTGTTTCCAGTTTAATTGAAGCAGCGAAAAGAATTTCGGTTAAAAGAGTTAATAAGAAACAGCCAGTTACTTCCGACATGCTTAAAATGCTGTGTGCAAAGCACTCTAGTTCCACAGATCTACTTGTGATAAGAGATTTATGTATGATTTTGTTAAGTTTCTGTGGATTCCTCAGGTTTAACGAGCTGAGCTCCTTAAGATGTAATGACATATCCATATTTGACGATTATCTTGTCTTAAGGATTAACAGGAGCAAGACAGATCAGTATCGTTTAGGCAGTGAAATCCCTATCAGCAAAGGCAATACAATTGCTTGTCCTCTGCTCATGTTGAAACGTTATTTGGATTTGAGCAAACAAAATTGTAGTTCATCCAAATTCTTGTTTCGGCCAATCTTTAAAACTGGTGGCTCTTGCTCTTTGATTCATAAAGACAAAACTCTCAGCTATACACGTGCTAGAGAATGTATTCTGACCAGGCTGAGGGAAGTAGCAGGTAACATTGATCTTGGTTTACATTCTATGCGGGCCGGAGGTGCAACTGAAGCCGCGAATTCAGGTGTAAATGATAGATGTTTGAAACGGCATGGGCGATGGAAAAGTGATCGCAGTAAAGATGGTTACGTTGCAGATTCGCTTGAGCGTAGATTAAGTATTTCCAAAAATTTAAATCTGTAGACCTACAGTTTCCTTCAGCCTGCTCAGTTCAGCCCGTTCTTTTTAAATCTACACAACCCGACTGGACATTGCATTAATTTGTTCCGTGTTTTGTTTTTACAAAAGACTGGTATAGTTAAGACTTCATACTTTCTTGCGTTTCTGAAAGAATAGCATGAAAGTATTGTCTTGACGTAGCATATTACCGGGAGTGTTTGGTGTGGTCATTTCGGCCAGTATGTATATATGGGCATGTTTCTCGTGACTGGGCGTATACGTGGACGATACGTGTAGAGAATCGTCATTCTACCAGTCATCGCCTTAGACTTCACATCTTATCTCGTTTAATATTTCAAAAGTTTTCATGTTAAAATAGAATGGGTCCAACATTCTGAGCGACATTCGCACTGGTGATTTACTTTTCTATTCAATCACCGGCCACTTGGACACGGTTTCCAAAGTTTTTTCCTTAAAAAGGTTTTATCTTTGGTTTTTTCCCGGGCGGCGATGTCGCAAAGTTCTAAGTAAAAGAGTATTTTCAAGTGAACTCTTAAAGTCTGCTTATTTACTATTGGCAGTCTAGCTGCACGTTCGTAGGTTAAGGTGCATGTCCGTGCACTGCATTTTCATGTAACTGGTTTAATACTTATTCACACAATGTTTGTTGCATGTACAGAAGGTCCAAAATACACAACCCGACTGGACATTGCATTAATTTGTTCCGTGTTTTGTTTTTACAAAAGACTGGTATAGTTAAGACTTGTAATTCTTATCTTTCATCAATACACACAGGTGACTGACTTCGACTGCCCACAGGGATTTGCAAGAAGTTTGAGACTTATATAAAGTCTGATGAGATGTGACTTTTTTTTTTTACAAAGTAATCCTTAGATGAAAATATATACCCCTTCCTGCAGCTGGTGTTGTGGCGTGTGGCGGCCGTAAAACGTCTCCCCGTATATCAACCATAGTGCAGTTTATATTTTACTTTTGGTCCTTTGAGATCAGCGTGAATATTCTGAGAAATCAGAAATAAATTATTGGTTTAGACTCATATTCTAGACAGGTTTTTAATTATTTTGACCCAATTTTGATTTATATCAGTCTTTGAATCGACTGCCTATTCGAAATTCGCAAAATTGCAGTATGTTTCCTCTGGCTTTCTTTCCCGGATCATTACAGGGTCACTGATGAGGCTTTATTAGCCGAAACTACGTAGTATGACCCATTTTCTTTCTTATGAATGTTTTCATTGCTCTTAAAGGAACTCATTTTTTATTTTTATTTACATGAGTATTCACAACAAAAACTCGTTAACCGCATGAATACTATCACTTTGCCAAAAGACTAAGTGTATGTGCTTTCATTGTAATTTTGAAAATAAATTCCACAAGCAAATAACCTCATCAGCAAATGACCTAAATGACAATTACCCCCAGCATCTTTTAGTGATATCAGAAAATTTATTTATGTTTATCAATCTTTTTTAAGCACCAAAACATGACCCTGGTTGAAAGCCGCATCCGAATGTCTGGATCAGAAGCATACTCAAAAAATTATCTTGCTACAGATACAGTCTGATCTGGGTCTACATTGATTGATTAGGCCTATCTGTCCCAATACAAAGGATCAATACGGTATATGAACACATTGGTGTATATAAGTACATGTACAGCAAAATTAGGGGAGGAACTAATGATGGCAGAACTTATGGCCTGACCCTGTTGCTTGATTTATGATGCAATAAAATATGTTTATACTAATTCTGCTTACAGAACTACCCCTATTTTTGAACCATTATGCTATTTAGAAAACTTTTTGCTAGACTCAAACTGTTTCCTATATATAACTAACTGTCATTTAATAAGATTAAAACCACCCAGCTATTCAGTATTAACCCTTTTTGTACCAAATAGAATCTTCCTCCTTATATATAGCAGGAGTCCATTTTAAAATTTAGGGGTGTCAGGTTGTGTTTTCTTCAAAATTTATTTAGAAAATGACCGAACTTTTAGCAAACAGTGGAGGCCCTGATCAGACGCTGCGTCCTGCGGCGTCTAACCAAGGCCTGCACTATTTGTCAGGGTACCCGTTTAGGGATTTCTGGTACAAAATGAGTTAAGACCACTTTTAAAAGACCAAATCTGTCATAACTGTTTGCTCTTGAATTATAACTGAACTTCCAATAGCCAACTTATTATATGCATAATTATGCATTTAACAGGTACAGTCTAATCTGGGTCTGCATTTGGTCAAATCAGGTCAATTTTTTTTTAAATTTTATAAGGTCATTTAAATTTTGTGGTCAAGTCAATTTTCCAAAAAAAAATTAAAAAGGTGTAATAAAACATCAGTTTGCATACAAGTGCTTATTATGAATCTGTGTTTTGGGTGCCACTGGCTATACCTTAGAGTGATTAAAATACAGTTTTCATAATTTTGCAATTTAGCAGCTGAATTTCCTTAGCTATTTAAGAAGATTATGTTGAAACACTTGAATATGATATAATGTTATAAAGCAGCATAATGTATAAATACTTAAAGTATAATTTATTATTATTAATGTGCTTTTCAATGCTTTATGTATTATTATTAATGTGCTTTTCAATGCTTTATGTAGATCTCGGACACATCAATACCGAGTGTAGACTTAAAGACCTGTGTCTTATCTTCAAGACTTGGATACAAATTTTACAAAAATATGAAAAGAATGAACACTTTAAGTAAAGTATCTTCTAGCATTTGAAGCGATATAATGGCCGTAATTATGGCTAACGAAAGAATTTTAATCATTCTTGCAAACAGAATTTCATTCACAAGTTCAGTTATTAGGAGCACTAATTAGGTTACTTTAAGGGAGTCTAGAAAGTGGTCTTAATATCGGAATTTCACTGTATAAGACACATTTTCATGTGGAAAAGAGACAGATTGGAAGCCACGAAACTATGCAGTAATTCATCTACTGGTGCTTAAGTTTCCTGTTAGGATTTTATTCTTTGTGTGATTTGTGGTATAATATCCCCGTCAACACTGTAGGTCATTTTGGATATGTTGCTTCAAATTTTTTTGTGGGACTGTTACCAGACACGGAGATGAAATGACATCTCCAGCCCTGTTGCCCAATGAAACCAATTGGGTTTATAAGCATGGACGGTCTAACTCGCACCGCTTTGCCTGGACAGGCTTAGATCCTCTAAACGGTTTACCAGTACTGGTGTGCGGTCAGTTTCAGCACTGCATCGAAGCATCATGCAGCCCATCTATTTCTTTAAGTCCGGATGTCTTTCTATGTTTTGTCGAGTTTTAAACTCGGGAACTGCAACTTTTCACAATGAAGGATTTTTCTGTTCCGATCAGAAATGTGTCATGGCGAGTCATACATTTATATTATACAGGGGTATTTCTTACAAACACAATGTATCCACAATCTGCTAGTGAGTTTACTGCTGCTGAAACATTTGATGAAGGCAACTTATAATGATTCCTTAGGCCTGGGTAGATACAAACATTTTGAAATTGCACGTTATGTTCAAAGTGCAAAACTTGTGACAAGGCTTAATCCAGATTAATCCACATGTATTGAAATCAGCTTAATCCTTACACAGTACTTAAAGTCTTATTCACTGGAGAAAGCAGACAGATGACAGAGTGTCAATGCAAATTTTAAGCAGGTAGCACTCTGAATCTCGTCAATTTTCAGAGACATTGTTCGTTCATATTGGATTTTAACGACCCAGTAAACACTATTTAGGTCATTTTAGTCGACCAGTTACCTATCCGCACTTGTCCTGGGCAGGCTTATATAAGAAAGCGGTTAACCAGTAGATAGCACACTCATTTGCCAGAAACTGACAACTGCCCTTCTTGAATCAGTGGAAGGGACAGAATTACCGTAGAAAAGTTTTCCTTATCAATCTCCACGAAAGAATATTGCTGACCTCGGCAGGTATCGAATCTTCTTCTCTGAAACCGAAGGCCCAGGCCTTTGATATGTGGTTTGAAGCTTCATCTAGTGGACCCCTACCAAAGTTGTTCAAATTATAGTGCTAGGGCCAAAAAATGCCCCCGCCCCAGGGCCCTGTGGTTTTACATGGGCTTATATCTATAGGGAAACTCTTTAAAAATCTTCTTCTCTGAAACCGCAAGGCCCAGGTCTTTGATATTTGGTATGAAGCTTCATCTAGTGGACCCCTACCAAGATTGTTCAAATTATAGTGCTGGGCTGCCCCCTCCCCCTCCCCTCCCCCCTCCGGGGCCCTTTGGTTTTACGTGGTCTTATAGAGGAAAATCTTTAAAATTCTTCTTCTCTGAAACCGCAAGGCCCAGGTCTTCGATATTTGGTTTGACGCTTCATCTAGTGGACCTCTACCAAGATTGTTTAAATTATGCCCCTGAGACCAAAAATGGCCCCGCTTCAGGGCCCTTCGGTTTGAAATTGGTTTACATAGGGAAAACCTTTAAAAGTCTTCTTTTCTGAAACCACAAGGCCCAGGTCTTTGATATTTAGTATTAAGCTTCATTCTGTGGACCTCTACCAAGATTGTTCAAATTATAGCCCTGGGGCCAAAAATGCCCCCGCCCCGGGCCCCTTTGGTTTTACATTGGTTTATATAGGGAAAACCTTTAAAAATCTTCTTCTCTGAAACCACAAGAATAAGGTCTTTGAAATTTGGTATGAAGCTGCATCTAGTGAACCCCTCCTTATGTATACCAGGAGTCCATTTCAAAATTAAGGGGTGTCAGGTTGTTTTTTACCTTCAAAATTTATTTGGAAAATGGCTTTACTTTTCTCAAACAGTGTAGGCCCTGATCATAAGGCGCATTCTGGGCTTGCACTGTTTGCCCTGGTACCCGTTTTGTGGTTTCCTGTACTAAATAGGTTAATTGTCTTGAATTTTGGGAAAAGTGTAGGCCCAGATCGTATGCCGCTTTCTGTGGCGTCTGATCTGGGCTTGCACTGTTTGCCAACTATCCGTTTTGGGGTTTCCGGTACAAAATAGGTTAACAACTTGACAGAGGCTTAAAAGGATCTTGTAGTGTTTTGTGCTTAAACAGTTGTGTATTGTGAAAGAAGTTGAGAGAATTCCCACCTTGGTAATATTGAAGAACAAACTGTTCTGAATTCAAAGATTCATATGCAAGTTTGTTTGTTTAATTTGATGTTTAACATCCTTGTCAACACTGTATAGGTCATTTTGGACACAATGCTTCCAATTTTGTGGGACTATTACCCGACAATGAGATGAAATGTCATCTCAAGCCCTGTTGACCAATGAAATCAATAGGGTTTATAAGCATGCTTAGATCCACTAAGCGGTTTACAAGTACTCGTGTGCGGTCAGATTCAGCTCTGCATGGAACATGTAGCCCATCTATTTCTTCAAGCCCCCATGGGTGGGTGGGGGGATATGCAAGTATATGTCAGTATGTATTGGGTATTTTGGATTTTTATTTGGGTTTGATACCCTTCAATTTATTTTTTGCTCACCGTCACATAGTGACGAGATGAGCTTTTGGGATCACTTTTTGTCCGTCGTGCGTGCGTGCATTCGTCCGTGCGTCAACTTTTTCTTCAAACGACATCTCCTCCTAAATCCCTGATCGGATTTTGACAAAACTTCACAGTAATGATCCTTAGGTGGCCCCCTTTCAAAGTTGTTCAAATGTATCCGGTCCGTTGCACATCTAGGTCACAGGAGCCAAAAATAGATTTGTTCACAGAAAACTTAAAAAATCTTCTTCTCTGAAACCACAAGGCCCAGGTCTTTGATATTTGGTATGAAGCTTCATCTAGTGGACCCCTACCAAGAATGTTCAAATTAAAGTGCTGGGGCCAAAAATGCCCCCGCCCCGGGTCTCTATGGTTTTACATAGAATTATATAGGGAAAAATCTTCTTCCCTGAAACCGCAAGACCCAGGTCTTTGTTATCTGGTATGAAGCTTCATCTGGTGGACCCCTACCAAGATTGTTCAAATTATAGTGTATGGGCCAAAAAATGCCCCCACCCAGGGGCCCTTTGGTTATACATGGGCTTATATAGGGAAAACCTTTAAAAATCTTCTTCTCTGAAACAGCAAGGCCCAGGTCTTTGATATTTGGTATGAAGCTTCATCTAGTGGACCCCTACCAAGATTGTTCAAATTATAGCGCTGGGGCCAAAAATGCCCCCGCCCCCGGGCCCTTTGGTTTTTCATGGGCTTATATAGGGAAAACCTTTAAAAATCTTCTGCTCTGAAACCGCAAGGCCCAGGTCTTTGATATGTGATATGAAGCTGCATCTAGTGGACCCCTACCAAGATTGTTAAAATAATAGTGCTGGGGCCAAAAATGCCCCCGCCCCGTGGCCCTTTGGTTGTACATTGGCTTATATAAGGACAATCCTTAAAAATCTTCTTCTGTGAAACCATATTTGGTGTGAAATTTCCATTCTAGTGGACCTCTATCAATACTGTTAAAATTATAATAGCCCTGGGGCCAAAAAAGCCCCAACCCAGAGATCTTTTGGTTTTACATAGACTTATATAGGGAAATCTTTAAAAATCTTCTTCTCTAAAACTGGTCAAACTGCAAGGTCCATGTCTTTGATATTTGGTATGGAGCTTCATCTAGTGGATCTCTACCAAGATTGTTCAAATTATAGCCCTCAGGCCACAAATGCCCCCGCCCTGGGGCCCTTTGATTTTACATAGACAAAAACTGAGATAAGCTTCAACTAGTGGACCTCTACCAAGATTGTTCAAATTATGGTGCTGGGGCCAAAAATGCCCCCGCCCAGGGGCCCTTTGGTTCTACATGGGTTTATATAGGGAAAACCTTTAAAAATCTTCTTCTCTGAAACAACAAGCCCAGGTCTTTGATATTTGGTGTGAAGCTTCATCTAGTGGACCTCTATCAAGATTGTTTAAAGTATAGCTCTGAGGCCAAAAATGCCCCCTCCCCAGGGCCATTTGGTTTTACATAGGCTTATGTAGGGAATATCTATAAAAAAACAACCTTCTTCTCTGAAACTGCAAGGCTCAGGTGTTTGATATTTGGCGTGTAGCTTCACCTAGTGGACCTTTGCCAAGATTGTTCAAATTATAGCGTTTGTTGATATTTGGTATGAAGCTTCACCTTTTTAGACCTCCCTCAACATTATGCACATTATAGCCCTGGGGTCAATAATGGCCCCACCCGGGGCCGACTTGTTACTCTATGGATCAGGCGAGCGATCCAGGGCCATCAGATCCAGGGCCATCATGGCCCTCTTGTTCTATTGGGTATTCTTTTAAACTAATTGAATATTTACACAAATAACCTGCTTGCCTTTTCTGCTGCATTGAGATGAAATATGACATCTCAAGTCCTGTTGCCCAATGAAACCGATAGGCTTATATGCAATGGACGGTCCAACTGACATCACTTTCTCTGGGCAGGCTTAGTGCTTCCACGGGGTTTACCAGTACTCAGGTGTGGTCAATTTCCGCTTTGCGTGGAAGCACCATGCAGCCAGATATATTTCTCCAAGCGCGGATGGGCAGGGGCCTAAACAGATGATAGCATAATATTAACTGAATACTCTTCTTTTCCCTTTCAGACTTTCATTCATCTGTGATGAAAGTACAACTTCCAGTTTTACATCTACATGTACACATGTAGGATCCTTACTTTATTAAAGGCAATAATGCCACACATGATAAAGCTGAATTACATTAAACATATGTGTTCAGTGTGGCTTGATCAAAATGTACTAACCTAGTCTGACCTAGTCCATCAATCAGTGAAGATTCTGGCCATCATTTTGTGGTTCACACGATTTAACAATAATTTCGTGCTTTACCAGGAGAGCGGGAAAGAATAACAGAAAGTGGATATATCTTCAGAAAGCTTGAAATGAACAACACATGATGGATATATATCATAAATGAAGAAACATGAAAGATTTGACTGAGGAATCACAAAAAGATAAGAATTAGGAATCATGTAATGTCAGATATTAATAACTGTTGATGAAAATTACGGGGACATAGACACATGAATACATTTAATATTGTAAGCCAGAGAGAATGGATGGCTTTCTGACCGCATTCGAGTTACTGCCCTTGATAAACTAGGCCAGGGGCAAATTAATAGATTCCTATGAATATTTTACAGATTTCGTCCATGGATTTCGTTATAGTACTTAATGATTTCTGAAACCAAGATGTCAGCAAAAACATGTTGAGGAAGATAGCAGTGCTGCCTGTTGCAGTGACAGGTGACAAGTGCAAAGGAGCACTTCAATAATGAAATGATTGGAAGCGCTGACGAGAAGAAATAAATTGCATATTTTGCAAAGGGCACAGACTCTACCAAAAATGTTTGCCTCCTTTTTAGGGCCAACTGTAAAAGGAAAGAATTTGCTCCTTAGGAGCATGTAGTGAACATGAAAGCATGCAGAAAGTCACTAATAGTAGTGTTTCCCTCCTAGAAAAATGTGTATCTGGTGTATCCTTAACCCATTTAGTACCAGAAACCCCAATACTCTGGCAAACAGGGCCTACACTGTTTGCGAAAATTTGGAAGCCATTTTCCAAATAAATTTTGAATAAAAAACAACCTGACACCCCTAAATTTTGGAATGAACTCCTGCTAAATATAATGAGGAAGATTCCATTTGGTACAAAAAAGATTAAATATGAATAGAAAATCTTACAAAAGTATTCAGTTACTCAAATTAAAGTTTTTTTTTTTTTTTTTTTTTTTTTTGTAAGTAAATGTGATCAATAAGTCGCCTTGCAGATAATAACTTGTAAAGAGGATTGTTTCATTAGAAAAAAATTGGACAGCGAGATCTCAAGATTACTCAAGTCATCTGAGTGGTATTTAAAAGCTTGCAAAGCATGTGGTTAATTGTTGGAATCTTGAGGCTAATCCTGCCCAGAGTAACTGCACCAGCATATTATGGAAAAAAATGTTTGGCAGAATTTCTCCAAATTTTGGAGTATAAATTGATATGTGAATGAGCAAACAGTGAAGATCCAGATACATTTAACCATAACATGGTTTTATAATCAGCAATCTGAATCGATACGAGTTCTTTTCACAATCAAAGCACTGGCAGTACTGGTGGGTTGATTGTAGATTGGGAAGCCAGGCCTGCATAATAGGGACTTAGTGTGTTTCGTTTAATCTTTAAATTTCTGTACTTGAAGCAAACAGTAGACCCTGATCATATATGCTGCATTCTGCTGTGTCTGATCTGGGTCTACACTATTTGCTAAATTAAATATAAACCCAATAAAGGAGCTCAGATTTTTCTTTTTTACACATTACTCTGATGTCACAATAGGACAAGCACTGCTGTAAATAATCAGTACCTCTTTTTTTTTTTACATGGTCAACAATAGTTACATGGAAAGTTAGTAACTTTGGGTCGAATGACTGAAAAATAGATTGTTTCAATATTTTTTGGAAATATGTTTTCAGACAGTCATATTTTACAGTAATGACTAGTGGTTAGACTTTTCTGAACATTGGTTTATAAAAGTTTGTTTGTTTTGTTATAGATTTAACAAGGTGACAATCTTCTTGCAAAATATTTATGTCCCCCCCGCCCCCATCAGCGGGGAGGTGGACATTGTTTTTTGTGCGGATCCCATTTGCGTTGGCGTAGCCTGTTTGAAGCACTAAATCTCCTGAACCTATGGGTGGATTATGACCAAACTTGCGTAGTAACATCAATAGGATGGGGGAAAACAGTCATTAGGTTATGATGACCTTGACCTAGCTTTTTTCAATGTCACAGGCCCCCAAAACAGTCATTTTGGGGCCAAAATGGCTTGTCTGAACTCTATCATTAACAAATTGATTAATTTTAGTCAAACTTGGTACAATATATATCATTACAACATACCCCAGATTTGACGTTGACGTTTTTTTTCAAGGTCACAGACCCCTCAAAAAGTCAGTTTGGGGCCAAAAATGGCTCAATCCCATTAACAAATTGATTATTTTTTGTCAAACTTTGTACAATATATCATTGCAACATACCGCAGATTTGTTTAGATTTTGGTGACCTTTACCTTTTTTTTCAAGGTCACAGCCCCATCCCCCCAAACTGTCAATTTTTTACCAAAAATGGTTTGTATACACTCTATCACATTAACGAGTTGATTAATTTTATTCAAACTTGGTACAATGCATCATTACAACATAATGCAGGTTTAATTAGATATTTGATGACCTTGACCTCTTTTTTCTAGGTCACAGCCCCCCCCCCCCCCACACACACACACAAAAACAGACAATTTTGGGCGAAAAAATGACTTATCTGCACTCTTATCTCGTTAACGAATTGATTAATTTTTATTGTCGTGCCTGCTATTATTGTGTCTTCAGAGGTGTCTATAACATGCATGGATACTGTACTGATCATAAGTATTAGGAGAGACAGGCTTGGCAAACAGTGTGGACCCAGATGAGACTGCTCCTTCAGTTTCATTATGGTCTACCCTGTTTGCCATTTGAGCTGCACTTCTTTGACTCATTGCTGTATTCAAACTGTTTGCCATTCGAGAGGCACTTCAGTGACTCCTTGCTGGATTGTTAAACATTTTTTTTTAAATTTTAGGAGAATTACAGCAAGTCCTTAAGGTGTCCTAATTCTTAGAATTTTTATGGTAAACTCTGACTTTCTTTGTCCGCATCAGGTCAACAAGCCTGTGTAATGGACACCCCTCTAAACCCTACCTCGTAAAGAAAACCAGGGTTCTGTAAATTAGAGTTTAATTTGTTCTCCTTCATTTTGCTCAAAAACATAGATTGTGGGTACTCATTAGAACTATATTGATGAGGCAGTACTACAGAGCACCCACAACATATGTTTTTACTATAGAGACCAGAAAAATACAAAATGAAATTCATTGGAGTGTGATATAAAATGAAGTTTTAGGACATGGATATATATTATTGTAATGTGATGAAGCTGCTTTGTATCAAGGCTGTCCATAAAGCACATTGCTAAGGCTGATCATATAGCAATATGCAATAAAATCTATTTCATTATTTAGCAACTCTGAAAGAAAACCTGGTACCATAATTATACTAAGTATTGGTACAGATAGGCGCAGACCCAGATCAGACTGCTCCTGAAGCAGTCTGATCAGTGTCTACACTATTTGCCATTCTATCTGTTCCTTTTGAACCCCCCCCCCCCCCCTGCTGGATCATGAAACAAATTTGTTAAAATTTTAGGAGAATATTACAGCTTTTCCTGGCTGTGTTTGAATGTTTAGGATTTTTACAGTAATGGCAAAAAAAAAAACAACTCTAATCAGCCATTTTAGCTCACTCTGTTCAAAGCTTTCGATGGCTACAGAAGTTTCTGTATCTTATAGGCTTCTTTTATTAAAGAAGTGTTTAGATGGGGTGTTGACCTGATGCGGACAAAGAAAGTCAGAATTTACCCTAAAAGCTGAGAAAGGCCAATCCACTAACTGGAAAGAAGGACCTGAAATCTGATTTTCTTACTTTGTTCTTAAATTTTAACCCTTTTTGTACCAAATGGAATCTTCCTCCTTATATATACCAGAAGTCCATTCCAAAATTAAGGGGCGTCAGGCTGTGTTTTCTTTAAATTTACTTTGAAAATATCTTAACTTTTCACAAACCATGTAGGCCCTGATCAGACGCCACGTTTGCGGCGTCTGATCTGGGCCTGCACTGTTTGCCAGGGTACCCGTTTTGGGGTTTCTGGTACAAAATGGGTTAACAGCCAAAAAAGAAAACGAAAGAAATAAAATAACCCCACAGGATTTAAATCCTGTGCTCTGAAATGGGATAAAAATCCCGCGGGAGTAAATTTCAATGGAGCCAATATTAGTTACTTTAAACCAATAAATTATGCATGTTTTATACATAAATGGACGAAATTATTATAGCTTTGTCCAAACAAAGCAGATTTATTGGAAATTGGAAATAAGTGAAATCCCACGGGAGAAAAATCCCATTTTCGATTATGGGATAAAAATCCCATGGGATTAAAATCCGCGGGATTTTTTAAAAATAGTTATATTCATGCTTTACTCATTGTAAGCTTCTCTAATTGACCTTATTAATAGAAAATAGATATTACACCTTCATTCCAGAGCATTTTAAAAAATAAAAAAAATCCCGCGGGATTTTTCTCTGTAAAAATCCCATGGGAGAAAAATCCTGCAGGAGAAATTGAAATTAGAGCAGAAGCAGCCATATTTTTTGTGCATGTATTTTAATGTTAAGTAGGTCCATTTTGATAGTTGAAAGCAAGATTTAAAATTTTGAAATTCTCCCGTGGGAGAAAAATCCCTGATATTTTTATGGGATTTTAATCCCGCGGGAGTGGAGAAAAAATCCAGCGGGATTTTCAAAAATCCCGTGGGATTTTCACCCTTTCACCCCGGTTTGCTAAGAAACCGTTATGTATATCTTCACCGAATCATATAGAAATAATTTGTATAGACCTAAGCTATTACCTAAATGCATTGAAAGCCACCTAAAAGTGTTAGAAAGGCTAGGTGAGTTTGCCTTATTTCTGGTGAGGCAAAAAAAAAAAAACTGGTGGCTGTTGTATCCAAAATAGAAGTGAAGGCAATGATCAGGAACCGATACAGTTAACCCATAGCTCCCATCAGAGACACCAAAGGTAAAGAAGTACAAACATTAAACAACTAGACCCTAATGGAAACCTCAATAGCGGAAAGCCAAAAGGACAGTTACTTTCCCACAAAACTGCCAATTGGCTATCCAAAACAAAGTAATATAAGCGATACACACACTAAAAGACAAACCATAACAAAAACAAACCGCGACAGAAGAAAAATTGTCTGGTCGAAGGAATTTTCTTGGACATGACCTTCAGCCTTTGATTGAAACAGACGTATACGAAATTGAACGCATTTTGAAAACTAAAGGAATTGGTAAATGTTCTAGTGCGGTGGAAAAGGTACAGACCCAAGTTCGACACCTACTTGTTGAAGTCGACGCTGATAGAGGATGGCCGATTAAGAAAACTATCAAAGTGCTCAGCCCTCTAGCAGCGATGGTATCAACAGCCTGCACGGCGACCACAGGGCAAGAAAGTACCCAAGAGAGCTGAAACAAGACAGCAAGAGGCAAGCCTTCACCCATGACATCTGCAGCAGACTAGATGCAATGCAATTCAGTTCAGATGATCAAAAAGAGAACTGGACAGTCTTCAGAGACAATGTTCACTCTTCAGCAATGGATTCCCTAGGTCCAGTATCTCGTAAACATCAAGACTGGTTTGACGAGAATGATAAAAAATCCAGGGACTCCTTGAAGAGAAGCTCCAAAACCACTGGGCATACCTCAGTGATACAAGCTCAGTATCAAACAACGCGGCCTATTCAAATATATGCAAGGCGGTTAAAAAAAAGATTCGGAGACATGCAAGACTCCTGGCTAAGCAACAAGGCTGATGAAATCCAGTCCTTTGCAGACAGAAGGGCTATGGAAAAGTCCTCTGATGCACTAAAGACTGTTTGTGGTCTTCAGACCTCAGGAACCACTCCTCTCCTCAATGCAGATGACTGAAAAGTAGCCCGCTCAAGTATAAAGACAATTACTATTATAAAGTGATATACTGCAATTTTGATTGTTTGTTTGTTTGTGCCCCGTCAACAGTATTAATTTTTAATTTTGGAGACGTTGCTTCCAATTATTTGGGACTTTTGCCCGGCATTAGGTAGAAATAAGCTTATTGACTTTACTAGTATTGTGAAATTTCGGCGTGAGTTCATGTGGTGAAGGACGCACGAGCTTGCGGGTGTGTTTCGGCCAATGAACGAGTGCCGAATATTGCACAATGCAAAGTCAATAATAGTCTGCTAAAACAGCCTTGTCTAGCATAGAAATCTGAACATAAAATCGGATTGTAAGCTTTTTAAGCGGTTTAAAATGGACAATAATGCAGATTGAAAAGTCTTCATACACGATGAAAAACCACGCCAGAATGACGTTTACCTTGGTGTATGTGACTCCATAAACACGACGTTTACCAACTCTCGCCGCCATTTTTTCCGGATTGTCTGTTTTATTTCTTTCAAAATACTCCTGCTTTCCTAAAAGAAATTATTCAACAACTAAACAGATTTCAGATTGTTCATACGTATTTGAATTCTAATTCCGTCCCGCCCATCGGGGCTTGAAGAAATAAATAGGCTGCATGATGCGTCCACGGAGAGCTGAAATCCGACCACACCCGAGTACTGGTAAACAACTTAGAGGACCTAAGCCTGCCCAGGTAAAGCGGTGCGAGCCGGACCGCCCATGCTAATAAACCCTATTGGTTTCATTGGGCGACAGGGCTTGAGATGTCATTCCATCTCAATATCTGGTAAAAGTCCCACAAAATTAGAAGCAGCGTCTCCAAAATGACATATACAGTGTTGACGTGGACGTTAAACCTCAAATCAAACAAGGAAAAAAAAATCTAATTTGGTCATCGGTTGTTCAAATTATGGATATCCAAAACTATTTATGGATATGCTTCAAATTCGTTTGCACACCTAATATATAGAAAGTAGAAGTAAAACAAAGATCAGGAATTGATACAATTAACTTACTCCACCCATAAAAGACACCAAAGGGAAAGAAATACAAACATTAAGCGACCAGACAATAATGGAAACCTAAACAAAGGAAGGCCATAAGGACAGTTACTTTCCCACAAAATGGCCATATGGACATCTGAAACCAAAAGACACAAGTGATACACACAGTAAGTAACAAACAACAACATAAATAAATCGCCACAGAAGAGCCGCCTTGGAACGGTCAGTGGAAGATTTCCATAGAAGCCTCCATGGTGTAGTTGTTATGCTACTCGCCTTGTAAACCAGGGGTTGCAGGATCGATCCCGGGCTTCTCCAATCTAGGATGACTCTTTAAACCGAGGTCCGGTCTCCGTATGACTCACTCACTCTCACTCACTCACTCACACCTAATATATAGTAGTTTGATCAAATGAGGTGATTCTAACAAGCAGCAACAACCTATGTTTGGAGTATTTGCTTGCACACCTAATTGTTTGTTTGTTTGTATTGGAGTTTAACGGCGATGTCAACACTATTTTAGGTCAGTTTAGATCCATTTTGAACAGTCACAAAAGTGGTCTCTGACCAGAGAACAATGTCTGCAGAAAATACAAGGGAAGAATATCTGAAACCTACTACAGTCGAACTTCAATGGCTCGAACACCTTTGGGACCACGAAAATCTGTACGAGACAGGGGTAGTTCGAGCCACTGAGGGGATAATGTCAGGAGGCATAACGAGATACTTTTAGACATCTTTTCGGTGTTCTATAATGAAAATGTATACTGTGTGAACTCATAAGAATCGCCTCATCGAGGCGATTCTAATGAGTACACACAGCATACATTTGCAAGATAAAAGACTAAAATCTCCTAAATTATTCCCCCCACTATTTCTTATGTAGAGAATTTCGCTAGGGGCTCAAGAATGGGTTCGACACATCCATGGTAACCGAGCCATCGGTGTTCGAGCCATCGAAGTTCTACTGTAATTAAGGTCTTTCAATCAGAATTGTTCGTACTTTTAGGTGGTCTTAATGGCGGAATTTCACTGTTATTAATTATTCTCATGTTTCCCATTTGTTTTGTTTGCTGGTATGCTATGTAAATAAAAGAGTAAATATGTCCTGATCTTATTTGCTGTTCTGTTTGTTTGTATTGGAGTTTAACGGCACAGTCAACACTATTAATATTTAGGACATATCGAGACGGTCAGTTTACCAACACAAACTTTTCATAGACATGTTTATACGTATGCGGTTAACCAGTACAGGACACTTTAACGGCCAAGTCAACACTAATTAGGTCATATTGAGCCGCACTGTTTACCTATACACACTTTTCCTAGGTAGGCTTATACGTAAGCGGTTAACCAGTACAGGTCGCAGTCTTTCGCCAGAAACTGACAACTGTCCTTCAATCAGCGGAAGGGAGAGAATGACCGTAGAAATGATTTCATGACCAATCTCCACGAAATAATGTTGTGGGCCCAGCCTGGTACATGTACATTTGTATCGAACCTGTGAGCTCCGCGCATCCGACTGAGCTACCGAGGCCACCAATCTCATTGTCTGGTATGCCTCTTTAATAAAACACACAGTGCCGGTTCTTTTCATTTGTGAAGGCAGCGGATACTTTAATCAGACACCGCATTCACGCAGTCTGACTAGTCTTCGCTGATAAAAAGAACTTTTATAGGCTTATATCGTGTGTCTTAATATACAGTAGAACTTCGATGGCTCGAACACCGATGGCTCGTTTACCATGGATGTGTCGAACCCATTCTTGAGCCCCTCGCGAAATCCTCTACATATGAAATAGTGGAGGATAATTAAGAAGATTTACGTCTTTTATCTTGCAAATGTATGCTGTGTGTACTCATTAGAATCGCCTCGATGAGGCGATTCTAATGAGTACACACAGCATACAATTCATACATTTTCATTATAGAATACCGAAAAGATGACTGGAAGTATCTCGTTATGCCTCCTGACAGTAACCCTCAGTGGCTCAAACTACCCCTGTCTCGAACAGATTTTCGAGGTCCCAAAGGGGTTCGAGCAATCGAAGTTCGACTGTAGTTGAAAAATTCCTTGAGCCACAAGCAACCTACGGTATACCCCCATAATAGAGGCACTAACAGAACAACGCATTTAGACCCATCAAGCACTATAGCAGGTCTATGTATTTTGACTACATCAGATTATACAGAGCAACGACAGGAACTGATACAATCAGATCCCAAACCCTGCCCTAAACACCGTAGCCCAATTTCAAGTAGTCGGGTAAAGTAAAGGTCGGGTTTTCGGAGTATATATTATAATTGTTTAGGCATTGCTGTAACATATATAAATCAGGTAGCATCTGGCAATAGCAGTTTTTCCCGAAAATTTGTTATTGACAGTCGTCTGGCAATAACATTTTACCCGACTTTCTTCTATTGCCAGACGTCTGACATTTACCGACTTTTTGCTATTGACAGACGTCTGGCAATAGCACATTTCCCTACGTTGTGCTATTGACAGACGTCTGTCACTAAACTCTTCCAAAAAAAAAAAAAAAAAAAACGCTTTATGCACTTTGTTACAACCTATATCCGTTTTATTTAACGTTCTTTCTGTCGATACGCACGACAAGACGGCTGCCGATTTTTCGACTCAAAATGCACAAATTAGAAAGTAGTTTTATTGTGAACGAGACTTATTGACTACGGGCAATATGCGGTTTACTACGGGCAATGTTGAAAATTATTATATACCCAGAAAATGCCCCGTTTATAAGGCTATGGAAAAGTTTATAAAACTACTTACCTGCAGTCTGTAAAGATTTTAAATAATTTCGTATAGGAAATCAGCAGTATTTTGAAAGAAAATAAATACCATTCCAGTTACAATGGCGTCCTGCGTTGGAAAACGTCAACCCCTTAATGACGTCACATCCACAAACGTTAACGTCAACTTCACTTTGGCTCCATGGACGCGGTTTTCCAACGTGCAGAGTGACACTTAACGACCAGCATTATTTTCCATTTCAAACCACTTGAAGATATGAAATAAAGGCACTGCCTGTTGAGCAAACACACTCATTTACACCCCTAAGGTAGTTAATAGTGGTGTAGAACATCAAAAATACCGATTGTGCCAGCGTGGTACGAGCTCAGTGGTTAGTGCACCTGCCTCTGATGCTAGAAGCCCAAGGTTCGATTCCCAGCGGCGACAATAAAGATTGGTGTCCGAACATACTCCATTCGCATCATTTGTAAGGATGAATGGTCGGGGCGTTAACTGGAAGCCCCCTGTGCAGGGAGCACCATCCACCATGCAACAGAGGACCCTCGTAATAACGACAGTATTTGTTCCCTATTATTGTACCGTTATAAAGAACTTGTCGTTATAACGAATCCCAGTTAGGAGTATGTTAGGTAATATAAGGCCTATACCCCATTATTACTCCAAGAAACAAATGTTATAGACATTTGTTAGAATCGCCTCGCCGAGGCGATTCTAACAAATTTCCATAACATTTGTTTCTTGGAGTATTAGATTACAAGACCCTTTCATGCTCTGGACTCGATTTGTGCATTTCCAACCAGAGGGAAGTCCAGACCGCTTGGAACCGAGGCTAAGCCTTTAACTAAGTAGTCATTCCATCCAAAATGCCGTTATAACGAGTTTTGCCGTTATAACGAATGTCGCTATAAAGAGGGTTGACTGTAACATGATTACCGCGTAAGCATTCGTCCTGTAAATCTCGTGTGTTTGTACACCTGCAAGTGTACCGGCTCAGATAGCTCAGTTGGTAGAGTGTCCGCTCCGGGGAACGGGTAGTCACGGGTTCGATCCCGGGCCGCGACATACTAAAGTCGTTAAGAATGGTACTAGCTGCTCCTCGCTTGGCACTCAGATTTACGGGGTAGAGCAAGGTCTGGTCGACCCAGTGTCAGGTCGCAACCGCAACCAGACACCGTCGTGCTATGACTGAAAAATTGTTGGAAGCGACGTTAAACCCGAATTCACACACACACACACACATACACACCTGCAAATAATGGTCAAATGTTAACTATCGCAGTAATGCGTAGATAGATAGATAGTCATGCAAACAAGTCCTTGGTTAGCCGCCTGTATAATTCACGCGGGCCTACTCAACACACCAAAACGACGGATTTCGAAATAGGCAGTCGTGTGAAAGCCAGCTTACATTGACCAATTCCAAAGACCGTGCAGCAGGAATAGATGTATGCCAACAGCTAAACACCGTCGCTCTTGACAAATGTCCACATGAATAGCTTGCGCACTGTCAAGCTCGGACACGATAAAATATAAGGCAACCTCTTACAATGGAACAGCAGGGGCTAACAAGACCTTGGCCCAGTTGTTCAAAGCATCGTTAGCTTAACGAGCTCGTTAGTGGTCATCTTGTTAAGTGTTCTAGCATGTTTAATATTTAAAATTTTGGTATTTTTGCTGAAAAAATGTGAGTAGCTTTTGCGAATGCAAAAGCTGCTCACATTTTTTTCAGCAAAAATATTAGCATATTTGCCATAATAAATGATAAAAGTTTTAACGATGCGTTAACTAACGACGTCGTAAGTTTTGAACAACTGGTCCCTTGTCATTAATTAATCAATCGTCCTTATTTGTAGAGGGTAACACATTTAGTACTAGTACTAATCTTCCATGTGGCCCTCTTTTCCGGTGTAGGAACCAGTACTAAGCAATGTGGATACAGTCTCTTGCTCAAATTACGTAAACACTGTATTTTTTTTTCAAAATAGAAGTGAGGGCAATGATCAGGAATCGATACAATTAACCCACAGCTCCGAACAGAGACACCAAAGGGAAAGAAACACAAACATGAAACAATTAGACCCTAATGGAAACATCAATAGCGGAAAGCCAAAAGAAAACTTAATAGCGGAAAACCAAACGGACAGTTACTTTCCCACAAAATGGCCAATTGGCTATCCAAAACGAAATAATAGAAGCGATACACAAACCCAAAGACCAGCAATGAAAAAAAAAATAAAACGCGACAGAAGGACCGCCTTGGAACAATCAGTGAAACGAAATCCGCTGGTGGACTTAAATCGCCTTTTCTTGTCCACAACCCTCGCCCCTACTTCCGTCGCGATTTAGACAAAGAGTTTGTTCAGTCATCATGAAAGCCTCCTAACTCATCAGTGCAACATCCCAGTGAACTAAAAAATCAAATAACCACAGGGATGAAACAACGGCGAGGACTCAACAGCAAGAAACCACTGAAATGCTGGAGCAAAAAACCCACAAAAAACAGTTAAACTCTGATGAGAGATAGATCATCAGGCACCAAACAACAATACATAAAATTAGATTCTAATTCTCAGTAAGCCTTTACGCTGGAACCGTCATAGAATCTGAGGCCTGACCCACCGGCGTGCAATTAAAGAGGGAAGCTAAGTTGTCAACCGTGATTGGGTTAACTAACATGCATGCAGTCTGTCGTATACCATTTATGTTGAAACCAATCTTTTTATATCGAAGACTGATTTTACGAAATTGGGTGCCGAAGTCATTGCAGTTATATATTTTTTTTTGCTGAAATTATATACCTACCATAAATTCGGGTTCCAAGAGACCTTGTTGCAGAAGAGATTTAAGTCCAACCCTGAATTTTGAAATTGAATTGGAATGGCGTCTATAAAATTATGAAAAGGCATTGCGCAGCCTTCGACACCGACGGCCCCGAGCAAGAAACCCATCAGCCAACAGTTTATCACGATTGTTGAAGCCAGTCACACGACTACACACTCCGGCAAACCGAATTACAGTCGAACTTCGATGGCTCGAACCCCTTTGGGACCTCGAAAATCTGTTCGAGACAATGGTAGTTCGAGCCACTGAGGGTTACTGTCAGGAGGCATAACGAGATACTTTCAGTCATCTTTTTGGTATTCTATAATGAAAATGTATGAAATGTATGCTGTGTGCACTCATTAGAATCGCCTCATCGAGGCGATTCTAATGAGTACATACAGCATCCATTTGCAAGATAAAAGACGTAAATCTTCTTAATTATCCTCCACTATTTCATATGTAGAGGATTTCGCGAGGGGCTCAAGAATGGGTTCGACACATCCATGGTAAACGAGCCATCGGTGTTCGAGCCATCGAAGTTCTACTGTAGTTGTGAAACACAAATACCACATGACTCTGCACGAGGAACACAACCATCCAAGAAAGGAAAGTTTACAATCTCAAAATCAAAATCATCGCGTTTATTATAAACCCTGCAAGAAACAAATCCATCTACAATAGAGATATGTAAATTCAAAAAACGGCGCCTCCGAGGCATCAGAAGAACCCGCCCCACTCAACCGAAGTCCCGGGTGGGGGAGGGGTGCAAACTCGACCGATCAAACCATCGAAAGTCGAGCTAAAGGCTTCAATGATTTCTGATTGGTTTTCAGCGGAAAGGGGAATCATGATGTCTCTTTCATTACAAAACAAGAACAGATCAGCCACAAGGGGATGTGCAATTTATACCCATCGGAATACCCACAACTTGCCCAGATCACTTAGTACCGAATACCATGCAAATACCTCCAAGCAGAAAGGCTTGTCACACACTTTCTGACATGACCATAAAGTGTAAATTGTATGCTCTTCATAAGTGAATAAAGCATTTCCCACACTACATGCAAGACCGAGGGAGCCCTCCATTCAGTAAAATCATTAAGTTTTTAGCTCACCAGAGCCGAAGGCTTGGATAGGCTGTTGTTCGTCGTCGTCCGTCGTCGTCGTCTGACGTGGTTTGACGTCAACACTTTCAAACAACATCTCATCTGAAGCCACTGGGACGATTCAGCTCAAAGTTCATCAGTAGCATCCTTGGCCTCGGGGATTGAAAGTTTGTGTTTTTAATGAAAATCGGCTCATGTGTTTGGTTGCTATGATAACTTAAATTTTCCATAGACATATAATGGGGAAAGTAGAATAAATACATATACTGCCAAGCCTTTGCGGATATTTTGACAAAACTTTCATAGAAATGTTTTTTAGGCAATCTACTTTCTGCCAGTATGATTTAAGGCCTACTGCTCATTTGTATTAGTTGCCATGGTAACCAAAATGAAACAAAAATAGGAAAATAAATACTTAAAAAATCATCTCCTCAGAAAAAATCATCTCCTCAGAAACCGTATGCTGTATGAGGATGAAATTTTATGGAAATATTCACCATATTTGCCTTTACATGTTTTGTGTTTTTTTTTTTTAATGAAATTGGGCTCTTTAGTTTTGTTGTTATGGCAACTTAGATTTTTCATATACTTACAATGGGTAAAATTTAAAAATGGCATTAACTGCCAAGCCTTTGCAGATATTTTGACAAAACTTTCATAGAAATGTTCCTTGAGAAAACTTCTCTCCGCCATACGCTTTTATGTCAACTTGGGGGTCCTGTAGGTTGTGCCAAGGCCATGCCCGGCCCCCTCCACTTCGTAAAATGCTTATTTCTCAGAATCCTTACAGATCACCACCCCTTAACCATATATATTATTGTTCCTTATGATACGATGCATTAAGTAACACCAACCTAGGGGTCCACCCGGATGTGCCGGGCACATGCCCCACCCCCTCCACTTCATAAAATGCCTTTTATCAGGGACACCATTCAGATCCTCGACCATAAACCATATATATTCTTGTTCCTTATGATAAGACGCACTCAGGGACCTAAACCTGGGGGTCCCCCTGGAGTTGCCGGCGCCATGCCCCACCCCCATCCATTTCATAAAAGGCCCAATATACCAGAAACCTTACATAACCCCATCCCTAAGCCATATATATACTACTCAAAGTTTGATAGGGATCACTTTTTTAATGCAAAATAATTTTTGGATGAATTAATCAGCTGAATCCAAATTTGATACATAATGATAGAAAACGTATCCTTCACAAAACCTAGTGATTAATTTTGTCAACTGGTACTGCATCCAAGCGTGACAACAGCAAACGTCTTGGCACCCCCAATATTTGCCGTAACACGAAGGGATTTGGACAACTGATTTTTCACAAATTTCCAAATTTGTTTAGACAAACGTGCTTAATAACGTGTACGGCGTACAAGGGCATCAATTACAGTAAGACATCGCTTGCGCATACTCGTAATCCGAGTCTGTATCCGGTTTTGTGAAATCAGCTTTCATTCAGCAACCAATGCATCTTTGAGCTCCTGTAAAGTCCTCGGATGCACAGGTCGGGCTGAAACAGCACTCTGTAGTATGTCCCGCGCATGCTCAATCGGATTTAAGTGCGGTGACCGAGCAGGCCAGTCCATACGAACGATTGTCTCACGTTCCAGGTAGGAATCAGTGACGTAGGCAGGGTTGGGACGGGCATTATCATCCATCAGAATAAAGTCCTGGCCGATAGCATCTGCATATGGTCTCACAAACTCATCAAGAATCTCATTACAGTACCTCACTGCCATTAACGTTCCGTTTTCAACGACGCACAAGTCAGGTTTACCGTTCACGCTTATCCCAGCCCAAACCATGACTGACCCCTTTCCTGGCGATTATGCTCTGCCACATTCAAGTCATCGAATCGCTGTTTAGACATTCGCCACACTAATTGACGTTTATAAGTGAAGTCTAGACAGAATCTGGACCCTTCAGTAAACAGTACTGGCGTCAAGTCACGAACCGTCCACCTGACGTGAGTTTTGACAAAGTCTAACCGGTCTAGCACGTGCTGTCTCGTCAACGGGACACGTACAGCAGGCCTCATGGCATTAAGTCCGAACTCGTGGAGTCCGTTTCTGACAGTTTGTGTAGAAATTCGTACTCCAGTTCCGTTCATAAGCTCGTTATGCAAACGCGTAGCGTTCAGGAACCGTTGACGTCGAGACTGAATCAACAAGAAACGGCCCTGACGTTGAGTTGTAGCCCTTTCTCGACCCCGCCGCGGCTGTGTGAAGGATTTCGTGGGTAAGATGCCGACTCCACATTCGTGAAACCACGCTCTGAGACACATTCAGAATCCCAGCAACACGACGTTGAGAGACGCAAGATTCCAACATTCCGACGCAACGATTCATTTCTTCGGGGCTCAGACGGTTTCTTAATTGTCCCCCTAGGCATTTTAGTGTTTCACAAATCAAATGAAGTCCTTTTTACGCTTGGTAAAGGAACATTGACAAGTTTGATTGGTCTGTTGGAAAGCAGTGCTACGCAAGATTTTGGGGGTGCATGAATTCATTTGCGAATTGTGAGAAGTGTACACTTTTATGAGTACTGAACTGCACACGAGTTTTATCAATATACCGAGTACAAATTCTGTCAAGAACTTATAAATTTTCTGTGCAAAATTTGGTACATAAAAAGTGATCCCTATCAAACTTTGAGTAGTATATATATTCCCGTTCCCCATGATAATAAAAATCAAAAATGATTTCCTTTAAGAGCAATGAAAACATTCATAAGAAAGATGTTGCATTCAGTGACACCAACCTGGGGAACACCCGAGATGTGCCGGGGCCATGCCCAACCCCCTCCACTTCTAAAAAAGGGCAAATATTCCAGAAACCTTACAGATCCCCAGCCCTATACCATATATATTCTTGTTCCTAATAATGAGATGCATTAAATGACACCAACCTGAGGATCCCCCCCCCCCAGATGTGCCGGGGACATGCCCCATCCCTCCACTTATTTAAATGTCATTTATCTCAGAAACTATTCAGATTACCACCCCTAAACCATATATATTCTTGTTCCTTATAATAAGATGCACTCAGTGACCCCAACATGGGGGTCCCCCGGGATGTGCCGGGGCCATGCCCCACCGCCTCTACTTCATAAAAGGCTTGATATCCCAGAAATCTTACATATCCCCACCCCTAAACCATATATATTCTCGTTCCTTATGATAAGTCGCATTCAGTGACTTCAATCTGGGGGACACCTGGGTGTGCCGGGGCCATGCCACGCCCCCTCCACTTCATAAAAGGCCAAAAAATTCCAGATACCTTGCAGATCCCCTCCCCTAAACCAGGGAAACACACTAAGCAATTTGCTTTAGGAACCCAAACTCCCATAAATCCTAATTTTCCATTATGTTAATGAGCATTTTTGTTCAAAATTGCTGCGCCCAGGCAAAAATGTAGGCGCCTTGGTCGACTGGGCGCCTGTTAGTTTGTATCCCTGCTAAACCATATATATTACTGTTCCTTATGATAAGATGCATTAAGTAACACCAACCCGGGGGTCCCAAAGATGTGGCGGGGACATGCCCTACCCCCTCCACTTCCAAAAAATGCCATTTTCTCAGAAAGCATTCAGCTCCCCGCCCCTAAACCATAAACCGTGGTGCAGTGGTTACGCTACTCGCCTTGTAAACCAGGGGTCACAGGATCGATCCTGGGCTTCTTTAGACTTTCGGATGAGCTTTAAACCGAGGTCACGTCTCCGTATGACCGTAGCTGTTGGTGTGACATTAAATTCAAACACTCACTCACTCATATATATTCGTGTTCCTTATGATAAGACGTATTCAGTGACACCAACCTGTGTGTCCCTCGGGATGTGCCGGGGTCATGCCCAGCCCCTCCACATCATAAAAGGCCAAATATTCCAGAAACCTTACAGATCCCCACCCCTAAACCATATATATTCTTATTCCTTATGATAGGACACATTCAATGACAGCAACAAAGGGGTCACCCAGAGCACGTCCGGGCCATGCTCCACCCTTCAACTTCACAAACGACCATATATCTGAGAAACTGTTCAGAGCCCGACCCCTAAACCATATATATTCTTGTTCCTTATGATAAGACGCAATCAGTGACACCAGCATGGCGGTCCCCGCTGGGGTGCCACGGGCCATGCCAGACCCCTTTACTTCATTAAAAGCCATATATCTCAGAAACTGTTCAGATACCCACCCCAACACCATATATATTCTTGTTCCTAATGATAAGACCCCACTTCATAATGGCTATATTTCTCAGAAACCATTCAAATCCCCACACTATAATCACATATATATTATTGTTCATTGTTATTAAACACATTCATTCACCCCCATCTTTGGGTGTCCGCATGGGCCATTTCTCTCCCATCCACTTCATAAAAGGGCCACATATCTCAGAAACCGTTCTAATAACTACAAAGTGCAACGCCCTTCCGACCATGACGTTAGCTGGAGGCCCTCTGTGCAGAGTGAATAATCCCTATTCCTTACCTTAATATAATGATTACCGCTTAGGCGTTCGTCATGCAAATCCCGAGTGTATGTACACCACGCGAGTAATGTTGCCTAGGTGACTCTCCACCAAAATAGTAAGACCCGTTCCGCTCTGACAAACAAGATGACCGCGAGTAATAAAAATAGAAACCATCTTCAAACAACAACCTCTTCTGTACTCTTTGTCCAATTTCATTCAAACTTCATAGGAATGTTGCTTAGATGACCCTCTACCAAAGCAGCTAAAACAGGTCACCTCCAATGAACAAATGGCCGCCAGAGCTGAAAACAATCGTAAATTTGCTTCAAATGCGAACTCCTCCTAAACCCTTGGGCCACTTTGATTCAAACTACACAGGAATGTTGGCAAGGTGACTTCCTACCAAGATAGCCAAATTCGTTCTGCTCTGATGAACAAGATGGACGCCAGAGCTAAAAATAGAAAACAAATCAAACGACAACTCCTGTACCCTTTGCCCAATTTCATTCAAACAGCACAGGGATGTTGCTTAGGTAACCCCCTACCAAAATAGTTAAAGCGATTCCGCGCCGATGAACAAAATGGCCGCCAGAGCTAAAAATAGAAAAACATCGTAAATTTGCTTCAAACGCGAACTCCTCCTAAAGCCTTGGGCCAATATGATTCAAACTTCACAGGAACGTTGCTTATGTGACTCCCTACCAAAAGAGCTTAAATCGTTCCGCTCTGACAAACAAGATGGCCGCCAGAGCTGACAATAGACAAAAATCTTGAAACGACAACTCTTCCTGTACACTTGGGCCAATTTCATTCAAACTGCATAGGAGTAATGCTGAGATGACCCTCTACCGAAATAGGTAAAACGATTTTGCTCGGATGAACACAATGGCTGCCTCAGCTAAAAATAGAAAAAAAAATCGTAAATTTGCTTCAAACGCGAACTCCTCTAATCCATTGTGCAAATTGCATTCAAACTTCACAGGAATTTTGCCTTGTTGACTCACTTCCAAAATAGCTAAAATCGTTTTGCTCGGACAAACAAGATGACCCCCAGAGATAAAAATAGAACAAAAAATCTTCAAACCACAACTCCTCCTGTACCTTGGGCCAATTGCATACAATCGTCGAAGGAATATAGATGACCCTCTACCAAAATAGCTTAAATGATCCCGCTCCGGTGAACAAAAGGGCCACTAAAGCGAAAAATAGAAAAACATTGTAAATTTGCTTCAAACTCGAACTCCTCCTGAACCCTTGTGCCAATTTGATTCAAACTTCGTAGGAATGTTGCTTAGAAGACTCCCTTCCACAATAGCTAAACTCGTTTTGCTCTGATGAACAAGATGGCCACCAGAGCCAAAAACATAATGTACTAGAGACAGTGACATTCAGGTGAATGAATCAGGGCCCTCTGGACCCTCTTGTTCCAAGCCCGTTGGGCGGAAGCACGAAATACCATTATTAAGGTAAATGGATACACTTTAAGTGGAGGCAACTCCTGCAAAAGTGTTTTGTCTCCCATGGCAATAAGGGTCAACTCTTAAAAGGAAAACATTTGCTGAGGGGCATATTCTTTCCTTTAAGAGTAGAACCGTTTTTCAGCGGGACTGAACCTATAGAAAAGCGAAAGGGAAGTCCCGAAAGTTGTCTCGCTTTGAAAAATGGCGGATAAAATGTAGGTGTTCCCATTTTTTCCGCCATTTTTCAACAAAAAAATGAATCACACACGAGTGCTACAGGCGTGCTTTCATAGATATAGGACTGGCACTTACAAAATTATTTGTTTGATTTTCGTTATACCTGCGACAAATTTTGTGTGCTCTTTAGAATCGCCTCTATGAGGCGGTTCTAACCAGTATCCATAATCCATGTTTTTGAGATTGTGCGTGCTCTTAGAACCACCTCATTGAAGCGGTTCTAACGAGTGCCCACGATCTATGTTTTTGACAGTGTACATGCCCGTTAGAACTGCCTCAATGAGGCGGTGCTAACGGGTACAACAGGCTATGTTTTTGAGATTGAACATGCTCGTTAGAACCGTGCTAGTGAGGCAGTTCTAAGGGATACCCACAATTTATGTTTTTGAGCAGAAAAAAACAAGATTGTGTACCCCTGCAAACCAAGTTTTTTTTACCTACATGTACATAAAGCGGGCGTTCATTAACGGACTTGCAAACGTGATGAAGTATTCTTCTTTTCAGTTTTTCTTTTTATCACGAGATAGGAATAAAGCAGCGCTGCCGTGCGTCCGTGTGCGGGGTGTGTGTCCGTCTAGAACCTTGTGAACAGGGAAGGAGACATAGCTTTCATCATAGAAGCATCAAACATTCCACAAATGTTCGCCATGGAGAGAGGGCGAACTCTATTGATTTTCAAGATCAATGGTCAAAGGTCAATGTCACAATGGACGTTGATGTGTGTGTTAGTGTGTGTTTCCATCTGGAACTTTTTGAACAGAAATGATGACAAAGTATTATCTTGGAATCATCAAGCCTTCCAAAAATGTTTCCTATGTAGAGACAATTAGCTCTTTTGGTGTCAAGTCAATGCTCAAAGGTCGAGATCACAGTGGACTTGCAGTTTCAAACCTTGTGAACAGAATAGAAGACAAAGGGCTCATTAAAAGAAGCATCAAACCTTTCGCAAATGTTTCACATGAAGAAAGGCTGAATCCTATCGTTTTTCGAAGTTAAAAGTCGAATGTCAAGGTCACAATGGACTTGACATTTAAAACCTTGTGAACAGGAGAGAAGACAAATTGATCATCATAGAAGCAGTATACTTAACCTTCGATAACTATTTCCCCTGGAGAGAGGATGAATCCTGTTTCTTTTCAGGGTCAAGGGGGTCCCCGCCTGTCGGGACTTGAAGAAATAGATGGGCTGCATGATGCTTCCACGCAGAGCTGAAACCGACCCGCACACGAGTATTGATAAACCGGCTTAGAGGATCTAATCCTGCCCAGGCAATGCGATGCGAGTCGGCCCGTCCATGCTTATAAACCCTGTTGGTTTCATTGGGCAGCAGGGCTTGCGATGTCATTTCATTTGAAACATCAAACCAAACAAACAAACCTTCCACAAGTGTTCCCCATTGGTGTTCAAGGTCAAGGGTCAACGATGGTCAAGGTCACAATGGACATCAAACATCAAACCTTCCATAAATGTTTCCCATAAAGATAGGATGAATCCTGTTTCTTCTCAGGGTCAAGGGCGGCCCCGCCCATCGGGGCTTGAAGAAATAGATGGGCTGCGTGATGCTTCCACGCAGAGCTGAAATCGACTGCCCACGAGTACTGCTAAACCGCTTAGAGAACCTAAGCCAGCCCAGGCAAAGCAGTGCGAGTGGGGCCGTCCATGCTTATAAACTCTATTGGTTTCATTGGGCGACAGGGCTTGCGATGTCATTTCATTTCATTGTCGGGTAAAAGTCCCATAAAATTGGAAGCAACGTCTTCAAAATGACCTATACAGTGTTGACGGGGACGTTAAACCTCAAATCAATCAAATCAGGGTCAAGGGTCTAAGGCCAAGGTAAGTCACTATGGACTTGATATTAAAAACATGTTAAACAGCGGAGTAGACAAAGCTATCACCATAGAAACATCAAATCTTGCACAAATGTTCCCCATGGAGAGAGGATGAAACATATTGATGTTCAACGTCAAGGGTCAAAGGCCAAGGTGACAATGGACTTGACATTAAAGTCATTGTGAGCAGGACAGAAGACCAAGCTATTATCATAGATACATCAAACCTTCCAAAATGTTTTCCACGAAGATAGAGAGAACCCTGTTGATTTTCAGGGTCAAGGGCGGCCACAGCCTTGAAGAAATAGATGGGCCGCATGATGCTTCCAGGCAGAGCTGAAACCGACCCGCACACGAGTACTGATAAACCGGCTTATAGGATCTAAGCCTGCCCAGGCAATGGGATGCGAGTCGGCCCGTCTTGTAAACCCTGTTGGTTTCATTCGGCAGCAGGGCTTGAGATGTCATTTAACCTCAATGTCGTGTATAAGTCAACAAAATTGGAAGCAACGTCTCCAAATTGACCTTTACATTGTTGACGGGGACGTTAAACATTAAACCAAACAAACAAACCTTCCACAAATTTTCCCCATTGATGTTCAAGGTCAAGGTTAACGACGGTCAATGTCATAATGGACTTAACACTAAAGCCTTGTGAACAGGATAGAAGACAAAGTAATCATCATGAAAGCATCAGAGTTAATCTTAGACGCTTAATAGGTCTATCAAATTCAGATTGGATTTAGATGTTGATGAGTTGTATGCAGTTACTAGGGGATGCTGCGCTTGCGTTGTCTTGTTTACTTTTTAGATGCCTACTGTCCTCTAATAAGCGACCACCTTTGGGACTTTTAAAACATAGGTGGCATTTTAGGACCATGTTGAGCAGTTCAAAAGATGGTACTAGGTGGTCTTAGTAATAGAATTCTACTTATATTTCAGGCGGCAAAAATCTGTACAAATGACGTCTTCGAAAATGAAGGTGTTTGTTGCTTTGCTGCTGCTATTTATATCTGAAGGAACATGTAAGTAATATATTACACCAATGGCTCAAATCTAGATTGCTCTTATACCATGGCTGATACTATAAGAATCTTATATGGGTGTGAGGGGTGGATGGAAAAAATCCGTCCCGAGGGACACTGTCCGGCATCACGAGGCTTGCCGAGTGATGCCGGACAGTGATCCAGAGGGACGGATATTTGTATCCACCCCTCACACCCATATTGGATTCTTTTGCTTGCATACCTTCCATTTCTTAGCGCGGGTTTTTAATGCTGCAGTCACTTCGGTTACCAACGTCCGCCATATTGTGTTGACACTGCAGGAATGTTTAGTGACTTCACGTAACGTGCTGTGACGTCAACCTTAACGACGGCGCATACGAGGTAATCATCCAGTGCATTTATCAAACACGCGATTATATTCGATTTGGGGTCGAAACACCGGGGTCAGAACATAAATTTCTATCCCAGGGCAAAATTACGGATTTCTTTGTCTGGTTTGCAAGAAATAGATGATCTTACATTAGCATGATGAGTGCTCGCGTATTATTGAATTTATTAAATGAGGAAAACGGATAAAATGCGAGGCTTTTCTGTCTTATCTTCAAAGAGTTTATTAAATTTAATAATGCATGAGCGCGAATGCAAAATTCCATTTATAATAATTAATGTTTTAGTCAAGATTTTTTTTTACAAAAATGTCAGTATTCCGCCATCAGTAAACATGACGCAGTTAAGGACGTCGTACATATAATGTTACAGGTCGAATCTAACTAATTTGCATATTTATTTCACCGGGGAATTATCGAATTTATTACATTTCTATGTTGTATTCTTATTAGAATCGCCTCACCAAGGCGATTGTAATAAAAACACACAATATAATGTGTAAAAAAAATAAAAATGTTATTTCATAGAAATCGAACATATATTCCTGCATTATCTTACTTATTGGCATTATGATTACATTATGAAAACACGCCTAAACAAATACATTGTAAACTTTACTGCCGAAAAAACGAACATTTTAAGATGAAAAATTGTGATATTTTTCTTATTTCTGCTCAAAATATATCTTGTTTGAACGCGTTAGAACCGCCTCATTAAGGCGGTTCTTTTGATTTCCAACAATCTATATTTAAAAGCAGAAATAAGAAAAATAAGGTCCCAGTTTTACTGTATAAAAGTGGGGTTCAAGGCGGTAAAAATTATAAAGGCGTGTTTTTGTGATGAATCCGCAGTGGCTCGAACTACCCTTGTCTAGAACAAAGAAGTATATTCCCGAAGATGTTTGAGCTTTTGAAGGTTTACTGTGGATTCTTTTGTATGTTCTTTATATGTCTCCTCTTATGTGCAAGAAAAACACATCCACGCACTCCAGTTAGAGCCCAGTGTGTGCGCTGTATAATTATTTAAGAAATGATCTAATTTATTTGAGATTCATTGAAGTGTGAACAACCTCAGGTCACTAGCAAAGGGTTTCACTTATACTTTGACCGTGGCCCGACCTTGTGACCACTTCAATTGTTTAGCTCACGAGCAAAGTAAGTGAGACCCTTAAACTTCGCTCGTGACCCGATTTTGTTCATACTTCAATTGTTTAGGTCACGAGCAAAGTAAATGAGACCCTTAAACTTCGCTCGTGACCCGATTTTGTTCATACTTCAATTGTTTAGGTCACGAGCAAAGTAAATGAGAACCTTAAACTTCGCTTGTGACCCGATTTTGTTCATACTTCAATTGTTTGAGTCACGAGCAAAGTAAATGAGACCCTTAAACTTCGCTCGTGACCCGATTTTGTTCATACTTCAATTGTTTGAGTCACGAGTAAAGAAAGTGAGACCCTTATACCTCGCTCGTGATCCGATGTTGTTCATACTTCAATTGTTTGAGTCACGAGCAAAGTAAATGAGACCCTTAAACTTCGCTCGTGACCCGATTTTGTTCATACTTCAATTGTTTGAGTCACGAGTAAAGAAAGTGAGACCCTTATACCTCGCTCGTGATCCGATGTTGTTCATACTTCAATTGTTTGAGTCTCGAGCAGAGAAAGTGAGACCCTTATACTGCGCTCGTGACCCGATGTTGTTCATAGTTCCTTGAACGTTAACCTCCTCAGTTTGATCTTACGACCCTTTCAAGATTATTTCACTTATTTCGAGCCAATCGTTGATCAGAGGTTGGCGGGAACCGAGGTACCCGTTGTTAAAACCACCTGACCTTTCATTGTAGAACTTAGCGTCTCATATGTGACCCGAGCGAGGTTTGAACTACAGCGGTGAGAGACCTTATGATTAAGAGTCAGCGCTCCTACCTGCCAGGCCACAGACGTCCGTCAAACGTTAATCCTTAAATTTACCACTTACATTTACATAATTTTCCATCCACAATATGACTAAAATTCTTATTTGAGGGCTAAAATTTAAATGTGCCGAAATCAGTTATTTGAAAGTCTTTGATCCCATTCTTGATTTATTTCCAGTTTCTGATTACTTGCAGTTGCAGGTAACTTTCTGCAGGTGAAGTTATAGAAACCGATTGTTAAGCAGAGTTATCGATATTCGCTTTATTGTTTTCAAAATAAATGCTTTTCAATTAATTTTAATTGCAATATGGGTGTGAGGGGTGGATACCAAAATCCGCCCCTCGGGATCACTGTCCGGCATCACTCGGCAAGCCTCGTGATGCCGGACAGTGTCCCTCGGGACGGATTTTTCCATCCACCCCTCACACTCATATTGGACTCTTTTGCTTGCATACCTTCCATTTCTAAGATGAAAAATTGTGATATTTTTTCTTATTTCTGCTCAAAATATATCTTGTTTGAACGCGTTAGAACCGCGTCATTGAGGCGGTTCTTTTGATTTCCAACAATCTATATTTAAAAGCAGAAATAAGAAAAATAAGGTCCCAGTTTTACTGTATAAAAGTGGGGTTCAAGGCGGTCAAAATTATAAAGGCGTGTTTTTGTGATGAATCCGCAGTGGCTCGAAGTCAGAGTCAAGAGTACCCCCCCCCTTCCACCCCCGTGGGGGTGGGCAGACTAGCATGTTTCAGCCAATTAGGCCTCTTCACTTGCAATGCAATATATTCCAATATTCAAGCTAGTTTTAAATTACAATATTCTGTAAGCCCGATTTAAACAGTCAATCAAATGCCAAATTTACCTAACGCTGTCCAAAGTTCAGAAGCAATCCCTCCATCAGCACTCTCAGTGCTTTGATTATTATCATTTTTATTATTGCTATTATTATTATTATTATTGGATAAACACTTGCTCTTACTGTTTGTAGGAAAGTTCATCAATGATGATAATAATAATAATAATAATAATAATAATAATAGAAAACGATTATAAATTTGATATAATAATAATGGTTATATATAAACATGCACGGCATTAATGGACTTGTGGTTCTTTGTGTTGTAATGGAGGGTGCTAAGTATAAAGAAGACCAGTCTCTTTGCTGATTGCGCTTGTCAGGCTGTGCCCATTGATCAGTCATTGTCAAATTCAACTCTGTCAAATTTTCCAGTGTTAAATTCAACGTCTTTCCACAAACATGATCAAACTGCCAGTTTAGATATTCAATCGAATGAAAAAAAAAGTAAAAGAAACAAAAATTGTTGAATTTGATACTGCAAATTCAGTGTTCATGTCGACACATTCAAGTAATTCTAGTATACATTTTTTATAACTGAACGGTTTTATAATGAGATATCATTGGCCGATTCTTTCCAAAATAGTACAAATACAATCGAGTCACTTGATATGGCACTTTGTGTCATATCTTTTCTTGTTCTTATTTATACTAAAAAATAGGTTCCTGGTGCTCGTTAGAACGGCCTCATTAGGGGGTATCCACAACCTATGTCTTGGAGCAGAAATAGGAAAAAAATAATGTATACCCCCTTAAACCCAAGTTTTCTCTATATAAAATGGGTTTTATGGGGGTTGTTCATTACACAGACTTGTTAACATGATGATGTATCTACATGTTTTAAGGCGACCCTTGCGACCCAGCTGAGTACACAATTCTACCAAACCTATTCGAGCGTTACGTGAGCAATATAGCATCTGCATCTGGTCCGTGGATTGAAGACGACTTCCTGCTTGAAGACTGGTACTATACGAATGGCATAGAAATGTTTGACTCTGCTCCTGCTACCCTCTTTCGATGCGGTACCAAATTCCCAATTTGGCTAGACGGTATGTTCGTTTCATTTTTACACAAATTCACGTTTTCTAAAGGTTTTGAGCTAGCTTATAAGGTAACCTGGTGCCATAGTCACTCAAAATATCCGTATATTCCGTGTAGACTTAAAAATGGTTATGAAGTAGTTCGATCACGAACATTTGTTAAACATGGTTAACCATTGGTTAACCAAAGTGTGATCGAACTCAGTCTGGTAGCATGGCGGAAAAGTCGTGACGTCACTCTGGTCCAACCAGACTAAAGCGTTGGTTTCTCTGGTAAACCGGATACAAGATGGCGGCGAAAAGTAAGAAAATATGTTGGCCCAAGTAAAATGCACATTTTAAGTGTTGTTAAAGCATGTTTATTTGTAAAAATATGTAAAATATGCACAATTTGAAAGATAGAATCGGCATTGCAATTTCTGCAGTGTTCAAAATGGGGATATTCCTCGTCGGCCAAAAAAATTCAATCGTGACATGGGGCTGCCATGTTTGTTTGCCAAAGGTCTACCAGAGGTCGTTCGATCACACCGGTGAAAGAACATGCGCAGTTTGACTTCCGCTACAATAGTATGGTCGATGATAGAACTGCCTCTATGTCACGAGGTACGAAACGTTGTGTTTAACTGACTGATTGATTGAATGGTTGGCTGATTGATTTGGAATTTAGCGGTCTAGTCATCAGTGTTTAGGTCAAGTCGAGCCAATCAGTTTGCCTCACCCCCTTCCTCCTGAACAGGCTTATACTTAGGCGTTTAACCCGTGAATGATAATGGAATCTTCCATCTAGTAAGTTTGGAGTAGTCATTTCCCATTTGTAAGGGTGCCAGGTTTGTATTTGTTTGTGGCGTATTTTACAAACATGAATGTTCTTTAAGCAAACAGTATAGACCCAGCTCAGACGCCACATTATGTGGCGTCTGATATGGGTCTTCACTGTTTGCAAGTGTTCCAGAAAAGGGCCGCTAGGCAAACATGGGTTATTCGGTAAATATTCTTTCCATTATCATTCACGGGTTAAGCTGTTTCAGTGAGTGTGTGAGTGTTATTGTGTTTTACGTCCCACCAACAGCTAAGGTTATACGGAGACGGGAGCTTGGTTTTAAGACTCATCCAAAAGTCTGAAGAAGCCCGGGATCGAACCCACGACCCCTGGTTTATGAGACGAGTAGCTTAACCACTACACCACGGAAGCTTCTGAAGCTGTTTCATGCGATAGTTAATTGCCTATGTGATTAAATGGTCTGCTTAACTACATGTAATGCCCGGGCTAGAAAACCTGTGTGTTGTTTGTTTGATGTGAAGTTTTCACGTCCCCGTCAACACTGTAAAGGCCATTATTGAGACATTGTTTTCAATTTTGTGGGACTTTTACCCGACATTGAGATGAAATGACCTCTCAAGCCCAGCCGCCCAATGGAACCAAAAGGGTTTATAAGCATGGACGGGCCGACTCGCACAGGCTTAGATCATCTAAGCGGTATACCAGTACTCGTGTGTGGGTGGGTCTCAGCTTTGCGTGGAAGCATCATGCAGCCCATTTATCTAGTCAAGCCCCGATGGGCGGGGGCTAATTTGAGCCTGTGTGTTGCTTATATTTTTTTGCTTCGGATAGCCGGTTGGTCATTTTGTGGGAAAGTAATTGTCCTTTTAGCTTTCCGCTAGTGATGTTTCCGTTTGGGTCTGGTTGCTTCGCGTATGTGTTTCTTTCCCTTGGTGTCTCTGGTGGGAGCTGTCAGGTTAATTGTATAGATTCCTGATCATTGCCTTCACTTCTGTTCAGCAGGACAAGGGTAAAACTATTTCCCAAAATTCCAGATTTCCATATACAGTGGAACTTCGATTGCTCGAACATCGATGGCTCGTTTACTATGGCTGAGTCGATCCCTTTCTTGAGTCTCTAGGGAATTTCTCTTTACGAGTATGAGAAAATAGTGGGGGGAAATTTAAGATATTTTCATCTTTTTCTAGCAAATGTATGCTGTGTGTGCGATTCTAATCCAATGTATGCTGTGTGTGCTCATAAGAATCGACTCAATGAGGCGATTCTAATGAGTACACACAACATACATTTAAATTATAGAACATCAAAAAGAAGCCCAAATTATTCCAATTATGCCTCCTTAAAGTGGCTATAAGTGGCTCGAACTACCCCTGTCTCGAACAGATTTTTGTGGTCCCAAAGGTGTTTGAGCCATTGAAGTTTGACTGTATTTAGGATGATATCTGGATTTTTTGACACGGGTTTATGTGTACTCAGTAGAATCCCCTTAATGAGGAGATTCTTATGAGTACACACAACGTACCATTTTTGTCGCGCCTGCTATTAGCATGGCGCGATATAGGCGCCCAGTTTTCCGTCCGTCCGTCCGTCCGTCCGTTTGTCAAGGCGTCAACATTTGCGACCACCGTAGCGTTCACCCTGAGGTTCAAGTTTATTTCTCAAGAACTATAAGAGCTTCATTAATGATACTTGGTACAAACTTGTATCTGGGGATGACAACTTACATGCAAGCATCCATATTTGACCTTGACCTACATTTCATGTTTCACTGACTTTGTAAAATATTGTGACCACCCTAGCGTTCACCTTGAGGTTCAAGTTTATTTCTCAAGAACTATAAGAGCTTCTTTAATGATACTTGGTACAAACTTGTATCTGGGGATGACAACTTACATGCAAGCATCCATATTTGACCTTGACCTACATTTCATGGTTCACTGACTTTGTAAAATATTACTACCACCCTAGCGTTCACCCTGAGGTTCAAGTTTATTTCTCAAGAACTATGAGAGCTTCATTAATGATACTTGGTACAAACTTGTATCTGGGTATGGTTACTTAAATGCAAGCATCCATGTTTGACCTTGAGCTATATTTCAGGATCACTGACTTTGTAATATATTGCGACCACCCTAGCGTTCACCCTAATGGTCAAGTTTATTTCTCAAGAACTATAAGAGCTACATTAATGATACTTGGTACAAGCTTGCATTTAAGAATGGAACTTTTTGTGCAAGCATCTATGTTTGACCTTGACCTACATATCATGGTTGGGTGACTTTGTGCCCCCCACAGACGCGACATAGCCTTCGGCGGAATTCTTGTTTGATAGATGATTGTAAAAATATTCTTTAGTTAATCCTATTATGGTTTATGACCTGGCGCTTAAAGTAAAACCTAAGTATTTCGAACTATCATCCCTTGCTTGAACAAACTTTCGTGGTCCCAAATATGTTCGTGTTATCGAAGTTTCACTTTATCATCACGAAAACACGCATATATAATGTTGAGCCCCTCGAACCCCACTTTTATATTTTAAAACTGAGGTTTACAGGGGTAAACCTTATTTTTCTTATTTCTGCCCTGAAATATAGATTGCGGGTACTCGTAAGAACCGCCTCTAGGAGGCGGTTCTAACGAGTACCCACAATTTATATTTTGAGCAGATATAAGAAAAATCACAATTTTTCATTTAAAATTTTCATTTTATCTTTTTATCTTATAGATTAAGGGAACACAGTTGGGTTGATCCATTGGAAGCCCAGCTTTTCTGTGCTGGCTAGGTATCAGAATTAAGCTGAAACACTTGATTGCCCATTAAATATGTTCTATAAAAGGGTTATCCTTTGGAAGCAAGAAATAAACCACAGAAATGGATAATATGAAGTGTACATGTTTTCTGAGCCAGACTAGCTAGTTTCGGCCAGTTAGGCCTCATCAGTGACCCTCCAATATTTTCAAAATTCCACAATGGGATCAATGATCCAAAAGGACAAGAAAATATAAACTACACTATGATGTAGGGCAGGGAGACTTTTTACGGCCGCCACACATTCCCACACATCAGCTGTAGTGACGTTAAATATGTTCTATAAAAGGGTTATCTTTTAAAACTGTTTACCATATGACGACGTTGATAAGCAGTGAATATCTAGTGCAATAAATATCGTATGAGCACACGACTTGTAATAACACATTGTCTGAATTAAATTACTTCATTTAAGGTCTCCAAAATGACCTTTACAGTGTTGTCTGGAACGTTAAACCTGAAATCAAACAAATACACGGCTTTTTGTGGTAAAATTATCAAATTTAAAGGCGATAAAATCCAATTTAAAGTGGTTCAATGAAAAACACAATCTTACACTTGTGGTCATTTCATATGAAATTGATGAAACTCGCCGAAGGCTAGTTGTATAAATTTCATATAAAATGAGCACACGTGTATGATCCTCTATTAACAACACCACTGGCATGAAGCTCATTTGTAAATGCTCAAAGATCAGTCCACCTTTTTAAAACGCTAACCTTGTCTTGTACCCAGGTTCTCTTCCACAAACGGTAGACGGCGTGGTGACTAGAACTGCGTGTACGAGGACAGCCACCTCCACATGTGCTAATTCCTTTAACATTCAGATTAAGAACTGCCAAGATATTTATTATGTGTACTATCTCTATGCAACAATGGCTTCGAGTGCATATTGCTTTGGTAAGTTCACATTTGTTTATTGTACGCTAGATACATGTAGAATTATTATCATAGCAAGGTGGGTATTTTGTGATAACTGAATGGTAGATTCCCTTATTTCTCCATATATACCTATGTTGTGAGCATTCATTAGAGCTGCCTCGTCGAGGCGGTTCTAATGAATACCCACAACATATGTTTTTATGGCAAATTGACATTAACTATCCTTCAGTTATCACAAAATACGAACCTTATCTGTTGCTATGGACTAGATGTTTTTTAGGTTTACATCCCCGTCAATAATATTTAGGTCATTTTGGAGACGTAACTTACTATGTTCTGGAACTTTTTACCCTACATATTGCGATGAAATTACCTCTCAATCCTAACCGGCAAAAGAAAGGGCTTGTGTGTAAGAAACGGTCTGACACGCACCACTTTTCTTCGATAGGCTTAGACCTTCTAAGCGGTTTATCAATACTTATAACACCTCTGCGCGCCCGCTTACCCAAACTTTCTTCATGCAGACAAAAATTGTCTGACAGATTGGGTGCGCAGGGTGATTTATATTCTCGCTAAGCACACATGTAAGAATGTTTTTTTTTTTTTTTTTTTGATTGACGCGCCCCGCATTATATGGATCTGACATCTGTGTGTGGGATGGATAGAAAAGTCCGTCCAGAAGTACACATTCGGGTATCATGTGGCTTGCCGAATAATGCTGGACTGTGATCCTGAGGGCAGATACCTTCCTCGAGGGCAGATACCAATCATACCAAACAATGTTTTTTTTACTTGCATACATACACGAACCCGGTGTTAAGGTCAGTTTCTTTCCCCGGCCCGGTTCTTCCCTAGTCAGTTTTTTTCCCCACCCAGTCAGTTTCTTCCCCACCTGAACTTTGTTTAGAACCATAGTCAACGAGTAATTTTTAGCTCGCAATTTATGAGAAAAGAGACCATTCTGAATAAGTTCTGAATCCTTTTAGCTTGAATGACAAAATTTGCTTTATGCTACACCATTCAGGGAGATGCAATAAAATATTTATCACAATTTCAGCAGCATCTATAATAAATTGTCTTTGCTTTTTAAGATATAAATTGGTATTAACTAAATAGATATAATAAGCCACAAATGTTTGGCGCTCAAATCTATATAGAATTAGGAGACTGGGGGTGGGGAAGAACTGGGCCGGCCCAGTTCTTCCCCACCCCAGATGTTTCTGTTTACTAATAACTCTTGTGATAAATTTCCTTTGCTGTTTAATACAAAAAATGGTATAAACTAAAAAGATATAATAAGCAACAAATGTTTGGAGCTCTAATCTAAATAGAATTTGGGAACTGTGGGTTTGGAAGAACTGGACCGGTCCGTGAACAAGTCCGTGAAATGAAGACCCCCAAACCCCACTTTATACAGAGAAAACTGGATTTTACGGGGTTATACTTTTTTCTTATTTCTGCTCCAAGACATAGGTTGTGGGTACTTGATAGAACCGCCTCACTGGGGCGGTTCTAACGAGCAACTTTAACCTATGTTTTGAGCATTTATAAGAACAATATCAAGGATTTTTACCAGAAAAGTATCCAGTTTGGAGATGTGAAAAATGCACTATGTTGCATGGGCGTGTTTACGTAATGAGACATAAATTCGTATTAACTAAACAGATATAAGAAGCCACCAAAGTTTGGCGCTCAAATCTATATAGAATTTGGAGATTTGGGCGGGGGAAGAACTGGGCCGGCCCAGTTCTTCCCCACCCCAGATGTTTCTGTTTACTATTAATTATTTTGATAAATTTCCTTGGCTTTTTAAGACAGCAATATAAACTAAAAGCTTAAACTGGTATAAACTTAAAAACTGGTATAAACTAAAAGATATAATAAGCAACAAATGCTTGAAGCTCAAATCTAAATAGAATTTGGAGACTGAGGGTGGGGAAAAATTTGGCTGGCCCATTTCTTCCCCACCCCAGATGTTTTTGTTTAATAAAAATTATTGTGATAAATTTTCTTTGCTTTTTATTGGGGGCATATTGCTTCTGCTTCGTTCGTCCGTCAGTTACGCTTTTGATGCATAGCATAACTTAAGAACCGTGTATGCTACGGTTTTGAAATTTCATATCTGGATTCCTCATGGAAAATTCGGGAACGCGTATTTTTTTGCTCGTCCAGATTATGCCCCTTTCAAGTGTTATTGCCCTTTGAAAATTTTTGAATAAAATCTTGTCAGCACAATTTCTCAAAAACTATAAGAGCGAGAGCCTTGAAAGTCGGTGAATAGATTGGTGGTGATGAGTACATGACATGATTATCTTTTGACTAAATTCCTAAAAATCCTTAATCAGTTCTGGTCCTTTGTCACTTTTGGGTATTTTTACATTGTGCCACTGTATGCTTTGTGATGCATTGCATATCTTCATAATTACCGTGTATGCTAGGGTTTTGAAATTTCATATATGGATTCCTCATGGGAAATTAGTAGACGCGTACTTTTTTTTCTCTTCTGGATTATGCCCCTTTCAAGAGTTATTTCCCTTTGAAATTTTTGGATAAAATCCTGTCAGCAAAATATCTCAAAAACTATAAGAGCGAGAGCCTTGAAAGTTGGTGAATAGATTGGTGGTGATGAGTAGATGCCATGTTTATCTTTTGACTAAGTTCCGAAAAATACTTAATGAGTTATGGCCCTTTGTCACTTTGGGTATTTTTATATTGTACTTCTATATGCTATGTGATGTATAGGATAACTTTATAAACGTATGCTTGGGTTTTGAAATTACATATATGGATTCCTCATGGAAAATTAGGGGACACATATTTGTTTTCTCATCCAGATTGTGCTCCTTTCAAGAATTATTGCCCTTTGAAATATTTTGATAAAATCTTGTCAGCAAAATATATAAAAAATATAAGCGCTAGTGTCTTGAAAGTTGTTGAATAGATTGGTGATGATGAATCGATGATCTGATGAACTTTTAACAAAATTCCGAAAAATACTTCATGAGTTATGGCCCTTTGTCACTTTGGGTTTTTTACTTTGTATCTCTATCTGCTTTGTGATGCAAAGCATAACATTATAACCGTGTATGTTAGGGTTTTGAAATTACATATATAGATTCCTCATGGAAAATTAAGGGACGAATATTATTTTTTCTCATCCAGATTGTGCCCCTTACAAGAGTTATTGCCCTTTGAAATCTATTGATAAAATCTTGTCCGCAAAATATCTCAAAAAAATTTCAGCTACAGCCTTGAAATTTGATGAATAGATTGATGGTGATGAGTAGATGACCTGATTAACTTTTGACTTCATTCTGAAAAATACTTCATAAGTTATGGCCCTTTGTCACTTTGGGTATTTGTACCTTGTACCTCTACATGCTTTGTGATGCATAGCATAACTTTACAACCGCGTATGCTAGGGTTTTGAAATTACATATATAGATTCCTCATGGAAAATTAGGGGACATGTTTTTTTTTTTTTTTCTCATCCACATTGTGCCTCTTTCAAGAGTTATTGCCCTTTGAAGTTTTTGGATAAAATCTTGTCAGAAAAATATCTAAAAAACCATAAGTGCTAGAACCTTGAAAATTGGTGAATAGATTGGTGGTGATGAGTGCATGACCTGATTCACTTTTGACTAAATTCCTAGAAATACTTAATGAGTTATGGCCCTCCAATAAATACTGACCTTCTTCTCTAGGATATTTTGTTTCAAAGGATTCATCCTGTATGGATGTTGCTTTACAGAGCTTTTAGCTCCACTTCTAGATATGTAGATGATTTATTAAATATTGATAATACCTATTTCGATGGTCTGATCAGTCAGATTTACCCACCAGAATTTCAGTTAAATAAAGCAAATAGTTCTAATACCGAGGCCCCGTTTTTGGATTTAAATCTTTCTATTGTAGATGGGTTTGTTTCGTGCAAAATTTATGATAAACGCGATGACTTTGATTTTGAGATTGTAAATTTTCCTTTTTTGGATGGTGATGTTCCTCGTGCGCCATCTTATGGCGTCTATATTTCGCAATTAATTTGATTTGCTAGAGTGTGTAGTCATGTAACTGTATTCAACACTCGTAATAAATTATTAACTGCTAAACTTCTTTATCAGGGTTATCGGTACCATAAACTACGCAAAGCCTTTTCAAAATTTTATAGACGCCATTCTGATTTAATTTCAAAATTCAATATTGGACTTAAATCTCTTCTGCAACAAGGTCTATCGGAACCCAAATTGTATGGTGACTTAGTATATAAATTCAGAAAAATATATAACAGCAATGACTTCAGCACCCATTTTCGTAAAATCATTCTTCGATATAAAATGATTGGGTACAACATGGATGTTATACGACAGACTGCATGCATGGTAGTTAACCCAATCACGGTTGGCAACTTTGCTTCCCTCTTTAATTGCACGCCGGTGGGTCAGGCCTCAGATTCTATGACGGTTCCAACGTAAAGGCTTATTGAAAATTAGAGAGATCTAATTCAAGGTAATGTTGGTTGGCGCCTGGTGCTCTGTTTCTGGTCGAGCCCATCGGAGTCTAACTGTTGGTTTTCTTTTGCTCCAGCATTTCAGTGGTTTCTTGCTGTCGAGTCCTCACCGTTGTCTCACCTCTGTGGTTCTTTGATTATTTGTGTTCACGGAGATGTTGCACTGATGGGTTAGGAGGCCTTCATGCGGACTGAACAAATTATTTGTCAAAATCGCGACGAATGAAAGGGCGAGGATTGTGGCCACGTAAAATCGATTTAAGCCCCCTAGTGGAAATCTTGACCGTTCCAAGGCGGTTCTTCTGTGGCGGTTTATTTATGTTGTTGTATGTTACTTGCTGTGTGTATCACTTGTGTCTTTTTATTTGGATGGCCATATGACCATTTTGTGGGAAGTAACGGTCCTTATGGCCTTCCTTTGTTTAGGTTTCCATTATGGTCTGGTTGCTTCATGTTTGTGTTTCGTTCCCTTTGTTGTCTTTGATGGGTGGAGTAAGTTAATTGTATCGATTCCTTATCTTTGTTTTACTTCTTCTTGGAACCATTTATGTCCACATCGTGAAATATTTTGTCTGTCCCTGTTGGAATGTCAGGAAATAAGTCAACAATCAGCTGTTTAAGTTCATTCCGCTGATTTCGCTCTAGATGTGACAGTTTCTGGTCGAGATTCCTCACAAAGTCAGAGTTCTGAAGTTTTGATGATGTTGGATCAGATTTCACTGAATTGATATCCTCACAGTCATTGTCACATAAATTAAGTGGAACAGAACTAACTTGATTGACTGATGTTAAAGATGCATTGTCCCTACCAATGTATTGCTTAAGCATGTTAATATGATACAGCTGCTTTAGCTTGCGCCTCCCAGGAGTGTTTATTATGTAATTTACGTCACTGATCTTTTTGTCTACAGTGTTAGGACCATAATACCTGGCTTGCAAAGATTTTCCAGGAATAGGCGGAGAGCTATTACCTTATCACCTGGTTTAAAATTCCTTTCTTTTGTCCCTATGTCATATAGCTGTTTCATTTTTCTTTGGGCTGACTGAAGATTGGTCCGAGCAGCCTCACAAGCGTTTGAATGTCTAGTGTTGAAATCAGACACATACTGAAGTAAATTCAAGGAAGTGTAATCATTATAGAGAAATTTCTCTTTCAGAAGTGTCAAAAGACCACGAACAGTGTGTCCAAATACTAATTGAAATGGACTGAAGCCAAGAGATTCTTGCATAGATTCTCTAACAGCAAATAAAAGCAGATAAGTGCCTTCATCCTAATCCTTCATTGTGTCAAAGCAATATCATCTTATCATGTTTTTCAATGTTTGATGGAATCTTTTAAGGGCACCTTGACTCTCAGGATGATAGGCCGATGACTTATACTGTACAATGCCTAGTTCATGCATTACTTGTTGAAAAATTCCAGACATGAAATTTGAACCTTGGTCTGAGTGAATAGATTTAGGAAGCCCAACTAATGTAAAACACTTCACTAAGGCCTTGACAATTGTCTTAGTCTTGATATTTCTCAGTGGAATGGCTTCAGGAAAAAATGCCCCCGCCCTGGGGCCCTTTGGTTTTACATTGGCTTATATAGGGAACATATTTAAAAATCTTTTTCTATGGAACCGCAAGGCCCAGATCTTTGATATTTGGTATGAAGTTACATCTAGTGGACCCCTACCAAGTTTGTTCAAATTATAAGTGCCTGGGCCAAAAATGCCCCCGCCCTGGGGCCCTTTGGTTTTACATTGACTTATATAGGGAAAATCTTTTAAAATCTTCTCCTGTGAAACCGCAAGGCCCAGGTCTTTGATATTTGGTATGAAGCTTCATCTGGTGGACTTCTACCAAGATTGTTCAAATTATTGCCCTGGGGCCAAAAATCCCCCCGCTCCGGGGCCCTTTAGTTTTACATAGACTTATATAGGGAAAATCTTGAAAAATCTTCTTCGCTAGAACAATAAGTCCAAGGTCTTTGATATTTGGTGTGAAGCTTCATCTAGTGGACCTCTACCAAGATTGTTCAAATAATAGCCCTGAGACCATTAATGCCCCCGCATCGGGGCCCTTTGGTTTTACATAGACTTATATAGGGAAAATCTTTAAAAATCTTCTTCTGTGAAACCACAAGGCCAAGGTTTTTGATATTTGGTGTGAAATTTCATCTAGTGGACCTCAAGATTGTTCAAATTATAGCCCTGGCACCAAAAATGCCCCCGCCCTGAGACCCTTTGGTTTTACATAGACTTGTATAGGGAAAACTTTAAAAGTCTTCTTCTCTGAAACTGCAAGGCCCATGTCTTTGATATTTGGTCTGGAGCTTCACCTAGTGGACCTCTACCAAGATTGTTAAAAAATAGCCCTTGGGCCACAAATGCCCCCTTCCCAGGGGCCCTTTGGTTTTACATTATACTTATATAGAGAACATCTTAGAAAATCTTCTTCTCTGATACAGCAAGGCCCAGGCCTTTGATATTTGGTGTGAAGCTTCATCTAGTGGACCTCTATCAAGATTGTTTAAATTATAGCCCTGAGGTCAAAATGCCTCCGCCCCGGGGCCATTTGGTTTTACATAGGCTTATGTAGGGAATAACTTTATAAAAATCTTCTTCTATCAAACCGCAATGCCAAGGTCTTTGAGATTTGGTGCCTATCTTCATCTAGTGGACCTTTGCCAAGATTGTTTGAATTATAGCCTTTGTTGATATTTGGTATGAAGCTACACCTTCTTTACCCCCCTCAACATTATGCACATTATAGGCCTGGGGTCAATAATGGCCCTCCCAGGGGCCAACTGGTTACTCTATTGATCAGATAAGCGTCTTGTTATTTTGGATGGCCATATGGCCATTTTGTGGGAAAGTAACTGTCCTTATGGCCTTCCTTTGTTTAGTTTTCCATTATGGTCTGGTCGCTTTATGTCTGTGTTTCTTTCCCTTTGGTGTCTTGATGGGTGGAGTAAGTTAATTGTATCGATTCCTGATCTTTGTTTTACTTCTACTTTTTATTTACACCTTAATGTCCTGACATGGCAGTTTCATGTGCCAAGTTTAATATTTCAGGACGGTAAACTCCTGGAACCACTATCGTGTGGTTGACAGTCCACTCGTCTTCTGCTGAGACGTCTGTTGGACACCATTTTCTCATTAGAATATCATGTTTGACATGATAACAGACTGGGACCTGAGATACTTCCTGCTCAACTAAAGCCCTTTCAAACAAAGGTGAAATTTCAGGATTTTTGTGCTGTTCTATAGCTAGTTGAGACCCGGATATTTTGTCATGGCCTAGATCTCAAGATGAGTTATTCTCATGAAAATTTGTCTGCTTATCAGGCAGGCTTGAAGACAGATACCTTGTTACCTCGTCATTAAAAGACTGACCCAAAAAGGTATCAGTGAAATAAAAATATTGTTTCCCATCAGTTTGCTTGACCTTACGTGCCATAGCCCTTGTGACTGCACAAGACGGATAAAGATTAGGAATTTCCTGCTAAATGTGATCAGGCAGTTGATCTGTGCAAGGATTAGAAGTCAAAAGTGGGTTTACCACAACCTTATCTGCAGCTAATTAATTGCCTAGCAATAAATAAACACCTTTAAAGGGTAACGAAGGTCTAATACCAACAGCCACTGAACCGGATACCAAGTCTGATGACAAAGAAACGTTTTGAAGCGGAACATTAACAAATCCACATTCCACACCCTTAATAAGGACACTTTGGCCCAAAAAAAGTCTTCTCAGAAAAAGGCAGAGTATCTGCAAGAATAAGAAATTGAGAAGCTCCGGTATCTCGTAAGATTTTGATAGGGGTAGGATGGGCAGAACTGTCACCATTTTGTGAATCAAAACCATCTGATAAGAATGGTTCATAAATCTCCATAATCGAATCAGTCTCAGATAGTTTGGTATCAGAAAGAGTTTCCTCCCTTACACAAGACTGTGGCTTTGGCCTTATAGAAGTCAAACCTGTAGGCTTAAGTTCCTCTTGTCTTTCTCTTTCTTTTCGTCGCTTTAATTTTTAACGTTCAGAGATCTAATGACCTGTTTTTTTACAATAGTTACAAACTACTTGAGTTTGAGATAAGGGATTCTTGTCTTTGTTTTCACTAGAAGGTTTGGAAGGATTCTGGCTTTTATTTTCACCAGAAAATTTGGGCATAGTACTAGATGTATGGCTATAACTACCAGATGGATTACTAGGATAGAATCTTGGACCTGGCTGTGGATTATAAGGTTATGTAGGATAGACTTTATGAGTCAAAGCATAATCATCTGCCAAAGAAGCTTCCTCCAAAGTTTCAACCTGTCTCTCATCGAGAAAAGACTTAATGTATGCTCCGTTTGAACTCTTCAACAAGGACAAGCTGTCTAAGTTTTTCATGATTAGAGCCTACTTTTTTAGAAGAATACCACCTATCAAATAAATGTTCTTTGGTTCGAGCAAATTCTACATGGGTCTGGGAAATTCTTTTTTATACCTCAGGGACCAACTCATATGCCTTAAGAATAAGCTCCGTAACAAAATCATAGTCTGAGGTTTGCTCGACAGTCAGTTGAGTGTAAATGTCTAGAGCCTTTCCGAAAACAACGCTTTGCAAAAGTAAGGTCCAATGCTCTTTTGGCCATTTTAAATTTTTTGGAACTTTTTCAAAATGCAAAAAATACTTATCTATCTCTTTTTCCTGAAATGGCGGAACTAATCTGATGTGCTTTGTGGCATCAAAGTAACTACCAGAGTCAAAAACAGGAGTAGGTGTCTCCCTATCTAGACCCTGGAGTTCCATTTCTTTCAGCCTTAATTGAAATTGCCTTTCCCTTTCTTTTTCTTCAATGATGTATCTCATTTTTTCCTTTTCTAACTCGAGCCGTTTCTCCATTGCTAATCTTTGTCTCCGCATTTCCCTTTCTTTTTCCTTCTCCCTTTCTTCCATTTCGAATCTTTCCATCTGCATTTATCTCTGCATTTCTTTTTCTTTTTATTCCTTTTCAATTTTTCTTTCTGTATGCGTTCTTCCAGCTCTAATCTTAACTTGAGTAATTCAATCGGCCTTCCTATTTCAATTTGTCTCATTTGTAATTCAGTATGTGAAACCATAATTGGAGACAAAGCAGATGGCTCGAAAAGTTCTTCATCAACAAAAAACTGTATCAAAATATTCTTAATTTCATGCTTCTTCATGCTTGTTTTGTCAGCTGTGACCCCATAATGGGAAGCAATATCTAGCAAATCTGTCCTTTTGGCCAGATTAAACAACTCCTGGGTAGGCTAAGTCTAAAAGCTTCTCAAATCAAACGACATGTTTGCTTTTTGTTTGTTTTATAAAGAAATTATGATTATACAGAATGAGGTTAATTTGACGATTTTTTTTTAAATTACAAGCCCAACAAGAATTTCACATGAAATGACAAGTACCATTTCACCTGAAATGACAATTCACATGAAATGACAATTTCCTATAAGCCTATGGGGAAATACTAATCTTGTAAAGCAAATGCTGAGTCTATATTTCATAAGAAATGACAATTACTTGCCTGCAAATGAAATGTCAGGACTAAAATGCTCAAGATGTTTTTATCCCGGACGAGCCCCCAATTTTTGTTACGAGCAAGGCGTAGCAGAAAGAAAAAGAAAACAAGCCTTTTGTCAAAATTTAACAAAATTTATTTACAAGTTATCTTTAACCCGTAGAAGTAAGAGAATTTAATGTACTTAGCTCTGTCATGAAATATTCTTGAATGAATCTATTTTCCTTGATCCAACAGAATTCACAGTCCGAAATGAAAAATAATATCCTTTAACAATCCAACACAGAATTCAGAAATAACTTTTCTTAAAAGCCCAAACTTCAAACTCCAAAGTCTGACTCAAAGAGAAAAATCAAACTCATTTATAGACCCTAAGATTTCTTTAGAATGTTCTACAGGTCTGTGGAATAAGATGATGTCATTTTCTAAAAATAATGCAAACCTGAACTTTCTGGAAGGTTCTGAAGTACTTTTCCGTGTAAACATGTTGTTTACAAAAATGAAATCAATCTGTGACTCATTTTGAGAGAATCTTCTATAAGATGATAAACAAGATATTTATAGCACTATTAGGTCGACCAGTGGTGTGAAAGTGGGAATCAGAAAAATAAATACTTGTACATAACACATGTCAGCAAAATATTTCAAAAATTATAAGAGCTAGAGCCTTGAAAGTTGTTGAATGGATTGGTGGTGATGAGTAGATGACATGAGTAACTTTTCAGCTCACCTGACCGAGGGTCATGGTGAGCTTTTTTGACTGTGAGATGTCCGGCGTCGTCATTCATCATGCGTCTTTCGTCGTGCGTGCGAAACTTTTTTTGTTAACACACTAGAGGCCACAGTTTTGATCCTATCATCATCAAACTTTGTCAGATTTATCATCATGACAATATGTCGGTCAAGTTTGAATATGGGTCATGTCGAGACAAAAAGTAGGTCACCAGGTCAAATCAAAGGAAACCCTTGTTAACACTCTAGAGGCCACAATTTTGGTCCAATCATCCTCAAACTTGCTCAGGATGATCATCTTGATAATATCTAGGGCAAGTTGAATATAGGTGATGTCGGATCAAAAAGTAGGTCAGTAGGTCAAACCACAGAAAACCCTTGTTAGCACTCTAGAGGCCACAGTTTTTGGTCCAATCATCCCCAAACTTGCTCAGAATGATCATTCTGTCAATATCTCGGTCAAGTTCGAATATGGGTCATGTCGGGTCAAAAAGTAGGTCAGTAGGTCAAATCATGAAAAACCTTGTTAACACTCTAGAGGCCACAAATTTGGTCCAATTATCCTCAAAGTATGCTCAGGTTGATCATCTTGATAATATTTTGGTCAAGTTCGAATATGGGTCATGTCGGGTCAAAAAAGAGGTCAGTAGGTCAATCCACAGAAAACCCTTGTTAGCACTCTAGAGGCCACAGTTTTGGTCCAATCATCCTCAACCTTGCTCAGAATGATCATCGTGACATTATCTCGGTCAAGTGCGAATATGGTTTATGTCGGGTCAAAAATAGGACAGTAGGTCAAATCATAGAAAAAACCTTGTTAACACTCAAGAGGCCACAGTTTTTGTCCAATCTTCCTCAAACTTGGTCAGAATGTTCATCCTGAGAATATCTCGGTCAAGTTTGAATATTGGTCATTTCAGGTAAAATAGTAGGTCAATAGGTCAGATCATAGAAAAACCTTGTTCACACTCTAGAGGCCACAGTTTTGGTCCAGTCATCCTTAAACTTGCTTAGTATGATCATCATGTCAAATCATAGAAAAATATTGTTAACACTCTAGAGGCCACAGTTTTTGTCCAATCTTCCTCAAACTTGGTCAGAATGTTCATCCTGAGAATATCTCGGTCAAGTAAGAATATGGGTTATTTCGGGTCAAAAAGTAGGTCAGTAGGTCAAACCACAGAAAAACCTTGTTAACACCCTAGAGGCCACAGTGTTGGTCCAGTCATCCTCAAACTTGCTCAGAATGATCGTCCTGTCCATATCTCAGTCAAGTGCGATTATGGGTCATGTCGGCCACAAAAATAGGTCAATAGGTCAAATCATAAAAAAACCTTGTAAACACTCTAGAGGCCACAGTTTTGGTCTAATCATCCTCAAGCTTGCTCAAAATGATCATCCTGACAATATCTCGGTCATGTTTGAATATGTGTCATGTCGGGTCAAAAAGTAGGTTAGTAGGTCAAATCATAGAAAAACATTGTTTACACTCTAGAGGCCACAGTTTTGGTCAACTCAGCATCAAACTTGCTCAGAATGATCATCTCTACAATATCTAGATCCAATTCAAATATGGGTCATGTGGGATCAAAAGTAGGTCAAATCATAGAAAAACCTTGTTTACACTCTAGAGTCTGCAATTTTAGTCTGATTATCATCAATCTTGCTCAGAATGGTCATCTTGACAATATCTAGGTCAAATTCGAATATGGGTCATGTGGGGTCAAAAAGTAGGTCAGTAGGTTAAATCATAGAAAACCCTTGTTAACACTCTAGAGGCCACAGTTTTAGTCCAATCATCATCAAACTTGCTCAGAATTGTCCTCTTTTTGTAATATATTGGTCAGGAGGGATATTTTATTTGACAGAAAATGCTGTTAGCAAACAGTGCAAACCCTGATCAGATGCCGCGTTCTGATACACTTCTGTCTGTCCGTCTGTCACAAAATCGTGTCCGCTCTATAACTTGAAAAGTAGAAGTAAAACAAAGATCAGGAATCGATACAATTAACTTACTCCACCCATCAAAGACACCAAAGGGAAAGAAACACAAACATTAAGCGACCAGACCATAATGGAAAACTAAACAAAGGAAGGCCATAAGGACAGTTACTTTCCCACAAAATGGCAATATGGCCATCCAAAATAAAAAGTCACAAGTGATATTCACAGTAAGTAACAAACAACACCATAAATAAACCGCCACAGAAGAACCGCCTTGGAACGGTCAGCGGAATGACTTCCACTGGGGGGGGGGGGGGGGGGCTTAAATCGATTTTACGTGGCCACAATCCTCGCCCTTACTTCCGTCGCGATTTAGACAAATAATTTGTTCAGTCCGCATGAAGGCCTTCTAACTCATCAGTGCAGCATCTCCGTGAACACAAAAATCAAAGAATCACAGAGTTGAGACAATGGTGAGGACTCGACAGCAAGAAACCACTGAAATGCTGGAGCAAAAGAAAACCAACAGTAAGACTCCGATGGGCCCGACCAGAGACAGAGCATCAGGCACTAACCAACATTACCTTGAATTAGATCTCTCTAATTCTCAATAAGCCTTTATGTTGGAGCCGTCATAGAATCTGAGACCTGACCCACCGGCGTGCAATTAAAGAGGGAAGCAAAGTTGCCAACCGTGATTGGGTTAACTACCATGCATGCAGTCTGTCGTATAACATCCATGTTGTACCCAATCTTTTTATATCGAAGAATAATTTTACGAAATTGGGTGCTAAAGTCATTGCGGTTATATATTTTTCTGAATTTATATACTAAGTCACCATAAAATTCGGGTTCCGATAGACCTTGTTGCAGAAGAGATTAAAGTCCAATATTGAATTTTGAAATTAAATCAGAATGGCGTCTATAAAATTTTGAAAAGGCTTTGCGTAGTTTATGGTACCGATAACCCTGATTAAGGAGTTTAGCCGTTAATAATTTATTACGAGTGTTGAAGTCAGTTACATGACTACACACTCTAGCAAATCGAATTAATTGCGAAATATAAACGCCATAGGATGGCGCACGAGGAACATCACCATCCAAAAAAGGAAAATTTACAATTTCAAAATCAAAGTCATCGCGTTTATCATAAATTTTGAACGAAACAAATCCATCTACAATAGATAGATGTAAATCCAAAAACGGGGCCTCGGTATCAGAAGAATTTGCTTTATTTAACTGAAGTTCTGGGGGGTAAATCTGACTGATCAAACCATCAAAATAGGTATTATCAATATTTAATAAATCATCTAAATATCTAACAGTGGAGCTAAAAGCTTCAATAATTTTAGATTGGTTATCAATGGAAAGCGACAAAATGAAGTCTCTTTCATAACAATACAAGAACAGATCAGCCACAAGAGGTGCGCAATTAGTACCCATCGGAATACCCACAATTTGTCTAAATAACTTAGTACCGAATCTAATATAAATATTGTCAAGTAGAAAGGTGAGGGCATCACACACTTTCTGACATGACTAAAGTGTATAATTCTTATGCTCTTTAGAAGTGAAAAATGCATTTCTGACATTACATGCAAGATAGAGAGAATCTTCTCTGTGAAAAGCCCATTCAATTAAATCAGTAAGCTTTTCTTTTATAAGATTATGAGGAAGAGTAGTGTAAAGAGTGGAAAAATCGTAAGTAGACAGACTAGAAGCACGAAAATGTCTGGATTTCAATTTATTTAAAACCTCATTCGAATTTTTTATAGACCAAAACAGATTTCTTCCTGATCTTTCAAAGACTTTGTCACAATATTTAATTACATGCGTAAAACCGTTAAAGCTATCTTCACGAAACGTCATATAAGTATTAATATGGGCCTCTGATCTGGGCCTTTGCTGTTTACCAGGCTACCCCTTCAGGGTTTTCCCGCCTTTAAGGGGTTATCATAACTTTAAACAAATATTCTGTATGAAAATACAGTATCTCAAGCAATTCAGACTTTCAGGGTGTTTGGATCATGGTCAAAGTTCTTTTGGCTATTTTTAGAAAAAACATTGTCATCACTCGACCCACTTTTATTTCATAATTTCCTCACCATAAGCATGCTACAGTTTAGAAATGATTAAAGTTAACCTTCAGGCTGCAGAAATATAAATGCTGTCGGGTAAAAGTCCCATAAAATTGGTTGCAACGTCTCCAAAATGACCTAAATAGTATAAACCTCAAATCAAACAAACAAAATTGGTCAAATCATACTTGAGACTGCATTTTTGGTTCAAGCTTCATGAAACTTGGCAATAATATTTGCCTTTATAAAATCTTGAATATGTTTGAATATGGGTCATGTGGGATCAAAACAAGTTGATGAATAGACTCAGGTGAGCGATACAGGACCATCATGGTCCTCTTGTTACTAGATTACTAAAAACACTTAATTTGTCACTTTGGGTATGTTTACATTATACCGCTATCTGCTTTGTGATGCATTGCATAACTTTATAACCGAGTATGCTAGGGTTTTGAAATTTCATATATGGATTCCTTGTGGGCAATTAGGAGACGCGTATTTTATTCTCCTCCGGATTGTGCCCTTTCGAGAGTTATTTCCCTTTGAATTTTTTTTATAAAATCTTGTCAGCAAAATATCTCAAAACCTATAAGAGCTAGAGCCTTGAAAGTTGGTGAATAGATTGGTGTTGATGAGCACATGACCTGTTTAAATTTTGATTAAATTCCTAAGAATACTTAATGAGATAGGCCCTTTGTCACTTTTGGTATTTGTACATCGTACCTCTATATCCTTTGTGATGCTTTGCAAAACTTTATAACCGTGTATGCTATGGTTTTGAAATTTCAAATATGCTTTCCTCATAAGAAATTAGTAGACGCGTATTTTTTCTTGTCTAGATTATGGCACTTTCAAGAGTTATTGCCCTTTGAATTTTTTTGGACAAAATCAGTAAAATATCTCAAAAACAATAATAGCAAGATACTTGAAAGTAGGTGAATAGATTGGTGGTGAAGAGTAGATGACCTTATTAACGTTTTACTAAATTCCGAAAAAATACTTAATGAGTTATGGCCCTTTTGCACTTTTGGTATTTTTACATTGTACCTCAATATGCTTTGTGATGCATAGCATAACTTTATAACCGTGCATGCTAGGGTTTTTAAATTGCATATGTGGATTCCTCATGGAAAATTAGGGGGCACATACTTTTTCTCATCCAGATTGTGCCCCTTTCAAGAATAATTGCCCTTTGGAATTTTTAGATAAAATCTTGTCAGCCAAATGTTTAAAAAATTATAAGAGTTAGAGCCTTGAAAGTTTTTGAATAGATTGGTGGTGATGAGTAGATGACCTGATTAACTTTTGACTAAATTCCTAAAAATACTTAATGAGTTGTGGCCCTTTGTCACTTTGGGTATTTTTACATTGTACCTCTATCTGCTTTGTGATGCATAGCATAACTTTATAACCATGTATGCTAGGGTTTTGAAAATGATATATACGTAGACTTTAGGAGGCCTTCATGCGGACTGAAAAAAATATTTGTCTAAATCATGACAGAAGTAGGGGCGAGGATTTTTGCCACGTAAAATCGATTTAAGCTCCCCAATCCCCAAGTGGAATTCGTTTCCGCTTACCGTTCCAAGGTGGTTCTTTTGTCCTGGTTTATTTTTGTTATGGTCTTTGGGTGTTTGTGTCGCTTATATTACTGATCATTGCATCCACTTCTTTTTTTAAAAATCTTCTTATCTGAAAACACAAGGCCTAGGTTTTTGCTATTTGGTATGAAGTTTTGTTTAGTAGACCTATACCAAGACTGTTCAAATTATAGCCCTAGGGCCAAAAAATAGGCCCATCTGGTGCACACTGGTTTTACATAGACCTACGTGTATAAAGGGAAAACCTTTAAAATGTTCTTGTCTGAAACCCAAAAGGCCTATGCTTTTGATATTTGGTATGAAGCTTCCTTCTGTGGATCTTTACTATTGTTGTTTAAATTATAGCCTAAGGCCAAAAAACGGGCCCACTTCCTTTACATAGGCTTTAATTGGGAAAACCTTTGAAAATCTTGTCTGAATCCAGAAGGCCAAGGTCTTTGATATTTGGTATGTAGTTTCGTCGTATGGATTTCTAGCAAGATTGTTCAAATTATAGCCCTAGGGCAAAAAATGGCCCCGCCCCGGGGCCCACAGGTTTTATATAGACCTGTATGAGCAAAACCTCCTTGTCTGAAACCAGAAGGCTCCGGTCTTTGATATTTGGTATAAAGCTTCACCTTTTAGACCCCCCTCAAGATTATGCAAATTATAACTCTGGGGCAAATAATGGCCCGACCCGGGGCCCACTTGTTATGCCACCAACTTCGAAGAAGTTGTGGGGGCATACTGGTTTTGCCCTGTTCGTCCGTCCGCCATTCCATCCTTCCGTCCGTCCCGCTTTTTTACTGCATAGCATAACTAAAGAACCATGGGTGCTAGGTTTTTGAAATGTCATATATGGATTCCTTATGAAAAAATAATTGACCCTGTGTTTTGTTTCTCGTCAGGATTATGCCCCTTTCTTGAGTAATAACTCTTTGCAAAAATATTTTGAAATCTTGTAAGCAAGATATCTCAAAAACTGTTCATTTTTCGCCCTGAAACTTTACAGACCGGTTTGGAATGATGAGTAGATGAACTGATTAACTTTTGAAAAAAATCGAAATTATTTTCTTGGGTTATGGCCCTTTGAATTTGTTTTGCGTTTTAAGCTTGTAAGCAAGATAACTAAAAATTGTTAGAGCTATTGCCCTGAAACTTTACAGAATGGTTGGGGATGATGAGAAGATGAACTGATTAACTTTTGACAAAAAATCCATTTTTTTTCTTGAGTTATGCCCCTTTGAAGTTTTGCGCGTTTGGAGCTTTTAAGCAAGTTATCTCAAAAGCTGTACGAGCTATTGCCCTGAAACTTTACAGGCTGGTTCAGAATATTGAGTAGATGAACTGGTTAACTATTGATAAAAAATCGAAAATTGTTTCTTCAGTTATGGCCCTTTGATTTTTTTTTTGCGTTTTAAGCTTGTAAGTAAGATAACTAAAAATTGTTTGAGCTATTGCCCTGAAACTTTACAGAATGGTTGGGGATGATGAGAAGATGAACTGATTAACTTTTGAAAAAATTCGAAATTGTTTTCTTGAGTTATGGCCCTTTGAAATTGTTTTGCGTTTTAAGCTTGTAAGCAAGATACCTAAAAATTGTTTGAGCTATTGTCCTGAAACTTAACATTATGGTTGGGGATGATGAGAAGATGAACTGGTTAACTTTTGACAAAAATCCATTTTTTTTCTTCAGTTATGCCCCTTTGAAGTTTTGCGTGTTTGAAGCTTTTAAGCAAGATATCTCAAAAACTGTACGAGCTATTGCCCTGAAACTTTACAGGCTGGTTCAGGATATTGAGTAGATGAACTGGTTAGCTATTGATGAAAAATCGAAATTTTTTTCTTCAGTTATGGCCCTTTGGTTTTTTTTTTTCGTTTTAAGCTTGTAAGCAAGATAACTCAAAAATTGTTTGAGCTATTGCCCTGAAACTTTACAGAATGGTTGGGGATGATGAGAAGATGAACTGATTACTTTCGACAAAAATCCATTTTTTTTCTCGTCAGGATTATGCCCCTTTTTTGAGTAATGTCCCTTTGCAAAAATACTTTGAAATCGTGTAAGCAAGATATCTCGAAACTGTTCGAGCTTTTGCCCTGAAACTTTACAGACTGGTTTTGGATGATGAACTGATTAACTTGTGAAAAAAATCTGATTTTTTTCTTGAGTTATGGCCCTTTGATTTTTTTTTTGCGTTTAAAACTTGCAGTGTTAGGGTCAAGCAGTTAGGGGCATTGTGTTTCCTAAACACTGGCTGTAGTTACACTATGGATCAGGTGAGCGATGCAGGGCCATCATGGTCCACTTGGTTTATGATAAGATTCATTCAGTGATACGAATTAGTGGTCTGCTGGGGGCATTCCCCACCCCATCCTGTTAATATAAGGCCTATTATCTAAGAAACAGAGTCCACGTGAGTGCTAATGGGTATAGGGGTTCGCAAAAGAGAATTCTCGTATAATTGCTTGATAATAATCATATCATGTTTATACTCATTTTTCTTAACATAATAGATGGCGGGTGCTCGTTAGAAACTCTTTTAGAAGAAACAAGAAATTGTAATCATTGAGATGCCATTTTGAGATATAAAATAACGCAATATGTCACGTGGTTGTGTCATGCATGACGTTAACAAGTCAGTGAATTGAATACCTCTGTAAACCAAACGTTATACGGAGAACAAAGGGGATTAAAAGGGTACACATATTTCTCATTTCCGTTTAAGAACATAGATTGTGTGTACTCGCTAGAACTGCCTCAATGAGTTGGTGGTTCTAACGAGCACTCATAGTCTGTATTTGCACCGAAATAAGAAATAAAACGTGAACTTTTTCCCCCGAAAAAATGTCATTTTGCAGCCATGCATGAATTGACTAATTCCATATGATGCATTTGTTGTCTATGACCTTCGAAGTTTGTAACGTTTCATTCTCTTTATTATACAGGTGTAAATTCACCAGGTGTAAATTCAATAGATGTGTTGTCTATGACTTACGGAGTTTGTAACATTTCATTCTCTTTATTATACAGGTGTAAATCCACCATGATACATGTGTTGTCTATGACTCACGAAGTTTGTTACTTTTCACTATTTTTATTTTACAGGTGAAAATCCACCAGGTACGTATACCTTTATTCTAACGGGAATGGATTCATTTCCGGGATGACAACGTTTTTCTAAATCTTTTTCTAGTCTCTTATCAGTGGGGATCCAAATTTGCTGCTAAGTAGCTAAATAGAAGTGGAGGCAATGATCAAGTCATTCCTTTAAGAAAAGTAGAAGTGAAGGCAATGATCAGGAATCGATACAAGTAAACCACAGCTCCCATCAGATACACCAAAGGGAAAGAAACACAAACACGAAACAACAGAAACAAATGGAAACATCAATAGCGGAAAGCCAAAAGGACAGTTACTTTCTCACAAAATGGCCAAAAGGCTATCCAAAATAATATTATATAAGCGACACAAACACCTAAAGACAAATAAACCACGACAGAAGAACCGCCTTGGAATGGTCAGCGGTAACGAATTCCACTGGGTTGGGGACTTAAATCGATTTTATGTGGCTGCAATCATCGCCCTTACTTCCGTCGCGATTTAGACAAATAATTTGTTCAGTCCGCATGAAAGCCTCCTAACTCCCTCCTAAAGACCTCGGCTTTTTGGTTTAAGACAAGAAGATTTTAAAGGTTTTCCCAATTTAAAGTTATGTAAAATCTGTGGGCCCCAGCGCGGGAGCAATTTTGACCCCGGGGCTATAATTTGAACTATCTTGGTAGAGGCTCTCTAGATGAAGCTTCAAACCAAATATCAAAGACCTGGGTCTACAGGTTTCAGAGAAGAAGATTTTTAAGGGTTTTCCCAATATAAGCTTATGTAAAATCAATGGGCCCCGTTTTTCCGTTTTTCAGAGCTCGTTTTTCATAGATTGTATGCACCCTTCCCCCGCCCCTTCCACAATGATGAGGGGAACATATTGTTTTTTATGCCCCCCCCCCCGATAATGTTTTATTTGGGGGGGCATATAGTATTTGCCCTGTTTGTTTGTTTGTCTGTCTGTCCGTGTCTGGTTGTTTGTCTGTTTGTCACAAAAACTTTAGCCTTGATCATAACTTCCAAAGTATTTGACCCATGAAACTTCACACACTTATTCACCATCACAAGGGCAACATTCTGGCCAAGGGCCATAACTCTGTTGTCATTTTGGCAGAATTATCTCCCCTTGAAATTTTGCACAAAGTCAGAAATTGGCACCCACGGGGGCATTGGTCACCTAAAGTGACAGCTCTTGTTTTTTTTTTTTTTTTTTTTTTTGCGGTTCCGAGTTGCGTCGGCGTTGGTGTTGGCCTCGCGCTGTAAAAAATGAAAGTCAACGTTACACCAAAACTGGCTGCAGCTGGGCAGTTATCTCCATTGTATGATTGGCAACTTTTAATCCATGCAACCGAAGATCGAATGAAAGTTTACACCATAGTGTAGCTGATCTTCATTACTGGTGCAAATGTACCACCATTTTTAGAAAGCCTTTCCGTTGCGAGGTATGTTGTCTTGTTTTCTTCATTAAATCTATGCAACATTACAACAATAATTAAGACTGGCTTCAACACAGTGAACATTTACACCATGTAGTATAATTATTGTTTTCAGTTGGTATAGAGTTTCCCATAATATTAAACCCCTTTAAGACGGTTCCCGCCCATAGGGGCTTGAAGAAATATATGGGCTGCATGATGCTTCCACGCAGAGTTGAATCCGGCCCGCACACTAGTACTGGTAAACCGCTTAGAGGATCTAAGCATGTCCAGGAACCGCGGTACGAGGCGGACCGTCCATGCTAATAAACCTATTGGTTTCATTGGGCGACAGGGCTTGAGATGTCATTTCATCTCATGTCGGGTAAAAGTCCCACAAAATTGGAAGCAAAGTCTCCAAAATGACCTTTACAGTGTTGACGGGGACGTTAAACCTAAAATCAAACAAAAATCCCCTTCAAGAAGGTACATTTGATGCCCTTTTTTAAGGGTATAATATCCATTTTTCAATGGTAATGCTAGAGCTGTGGAAGAAGTTGCACTTTCCATTAGATTTTGTATAAATTCCATATTAAGCATAAATTGTGCTAATGCGGAAATATAGTTTACCCCTTTAGCTCACCTGTCACTTTTGGGATCACGTTTTGTCTGTCGTCCGTCGTGCGTGTGTGCGTCCGTCCATGCGTAAACAATTTCCTCAAACGACATCTCCTTAACAACTGATCGGATTTTATCCAAACATCACAGGAATGAACCTTAGGTGGTCCCCTTTCTGTTCTACTGTCTCCTATCTGCTAGTGATGTTTTTATTATGGTTCAGTTACTTCATGTTCTTGTTTCTTTTCCTTTGTTGTCTCTGATGGGAGGAGTGAGGTAATTGTATTGATTCTTGAACATTGCCTTCACTTTTATTATTTATTTACTCTACACCTGATTTTAGACTCAATAGTATTGTTTGTTTGTCTGTTGCCTTTTTAGCTCACCTGGGCCGAAGGCTCCAGCGGAGCTTATAGGATGGTAGTCCCTCCGTCGTCCGTCGTCCGTCCACACTTTTAACCAGCTATATCTCTGCAGCCTGCAGGCTGATGACATTAGCGAAATCGAATGGAAACTTTGGTTGCTATGGCAACCACAAGGTCCCTTAGACTTACAATGGGAAAATGCATGTCATCACCGTAGCACCTTCAGTTTTGATCGGATCTTTCTGAAACTTATATATAAGTAGACTGTGGATGAAAAAACTCGGATGAGTTCGAAAACTGACAAGGTCGGCCTATTAATTATAGACTTACGTCCCCTTGATTGCTAAAAACGCGTATTGTTTACCTTGTCATCACCGTATCCCCTTCAGTTTTGATCGGACCTTTCTGACACTTATATGTAATGTGACTTGGGGTAAAAACTCGGATCAGTTCGAAAACCGGCCAAGTCGGCCCATTAATAATAGAGTAACGTCGCTTTGATTGCTGAAACGGCCTATTTTTGACCTTGTCATCGCCGTAGCGCCTTTAGTTTTGATCGGATCTTTCTGAAACTAATGTCTAAAATGGCAGGGGATAAAGACAACTCGGAGGAGTTAACAAAAACGGCCAGGTCTGCCCATTTATCATAGAGATACGGCCCTTTGATTTTTGATCATGGCATCACCGTATCCCCTTCAGTTATGATCGAATCTTTCTGAAACTTATATGTAAGGTGGCTTGGGATGAAAACTAGAATGAGTTCGAAAGCCGGCCAAGTCGACCCATTTATCATAGAGTTACGTCCCTTTGATTACTTAAAATGCTTATTTTTGATCTTGTCATCACCCTAGCGCTTTCAGTTTTAATCCGATCTTTCTAAAACTTATATGTAAGGTGGCTGGGAATAAAAACTCGGATGAGTTCGAAAACTGGCAAAGTCGGCCCATTTCCACATTATCATAGAGTTACGTCCCTTTGATTTCTGAAAATGCCGATTTTTGACCTTGTCATCACCGAAACCCCTTCAGTTTTGATCGGAGCTTACTGAAACTTACATGTAAGGTGACTGGAGCTTATAGTATATACAGTGGGTCATCTGTCGTCCGTCGTCCGTCCATCCTCACCTTTCACCAGTTATATCTCTGCATGCTCATTTATTTTTTTGATATGGGGTTTAACGTCCCCTTCAACAATGTTAAAGTTATTTTGGAGACGCTGCTTCCAATTTTGTGGGACTTTTACCCACCATTGAGATGAAATGACAGCTCAAGCCCTGTCGCCCATTGAAACCAATAGGGTTTATAAGCATGGACAGGTCGACTCGCACCGCTTTTCCTGGGCAAGCTTAGGGCCTCTAAGCAGTTTTCCAGTACTCGTGTGCGGTCGGTTTCAGCTCTGCGGGGAAGCATCATACAGCCCATCTATTTCGTCAAGCCCCGATGGGCGGGCGCCGCTCTGCAGACTTATCTGAACCATTTCTCATCTGTAGCATGCCTCTGGTGGGGCATTGATGACAAAAGCTTTTTCGAAATCAAACAAAAACTTCGTTGCTTTGGCAACCACAAGGTCCCATAGACTTACAATAGGAAAATGCCAGTCATCACCGTAGCGCCTTCAGTTCTGAAACTTATATGTAAGGTTGTTGGGGATAAAATCTCGGATGATTTCGAAAATCGGCCAAGTCGGCCCATTTATCATAGAGGTACGTCCCTTCGCTTGATGAAAATGGGTATTTGTGACCTTGTCATCAACGTAGCCACTTCCGTTTTGATAAGATCTTCCTGAAACTTACATACAAGTAAGTCAGTGTCAAAAGCTCAGATGAGTTCGAAAACTAGTGATGTCGGTCGTTTACTTTCGGAGTTATGTCCCTGACTTTGCTGACAATGCTTATTTTTGACATTGTCATCACGGTAGCCCCTTCAGTTTTGATTGGATCTTCTTGAAACTTACAAACAAGTAAGTGAGGGATAAAGGCTCGCATGGGTTAAAAAAATTGCCATATCGGTCCTTTACTTACGGAGTTATGCCCCCTACTTTGCTGAAAATGCTTATTTTTGACCTTGCCATAACCGTAGCCCCTCCAGTTTTGATCGGATCTTTTTGGAACTTACAAACAAGTAAGTCAGAGATAAAAGCTCGGGATAAGTTCGACAATTGGCGATGTCGGTCGATAACTCCGAAGTTATGTCCCCTACTGAGCTGAAAATGCTCTTTTTGACATTGCCATCACCGTAGCCCCTTCAGTTTTGATCGGATCTTCTTGAAACTTACAAACAAGTAATTCAGGGATAAAAGTTTTTTATGAGTTCGAAGACTAGCGATGTCGGTTGATTACTCACAGAGTTATGTCCCCTACGCTGCTGAAAATGCTTATTTTTCACCTTGTCATGCACCACTGTAACCACTTCAGTTTTGATCGGATCTTCTTGAAACTTACAAACAAGTAAGTCATGGTTAAAAGCTCAAAAACTAGCGATATTTGTTGATTACTTTAGGAGTTACGTCCCCTACTTTGCTGAAAATGCTTTTTTTTACCTTGTCATCACCGTAGCCCCTTCAGTTTTGATAGGATGTTCTTGAAACTGACAAACAAGTAATTCAGGGATAAAAGTTCGGATGAGTTCGAAAACTGGGAGGTCGGCTTATCATAGAGTTATGTCCCCTTGATAGCTGTAAATGGATATTTTTACCTTGACTGTAGCCCCTTCAGTTGCCATCAGATCTTTTTGAATTTTACATGTTAGTAAGTAAGGGATACAACCTCAGCTGAGTTTAAAGATTAGTGAGGTGGGCCTATATTGTATCCCTTTGATTGCTGAAAATGCCCATGTTTGACAATGTCATCATCATAAGTCCCTAAGTTTTGAACCGACGTTCCTGAAACTTAGATATAAGTAAGTTAGATATAAAAGCTTGTATGTCTTTGCTAACTAACATGGTTGGCACATTACTTCCAGAGTTAAGTCCCCTTCTTTGCTGAAAATGCATATTATGTACCTTGTCATTACCATTAGTCCTTTAGTATTGATCGAATCTTTCTGAAACTAGCATATAAGTAGGCTGGGATTTAAAGTTCGGATGAGTTTGAAAAGAAGAAGTAAAACAAAGATCAGGAATTGATTCAATTAACTTACTCCGCCCATAAAAGACACCAAAGGGAAAGAAATACAAACACTAAGCGACCAGACCATAATGGAAACCTAAACAAAGGAAGGCCATAAGGACAGTTACTTTCCCACAAAATGGCCATATGGCCATCCAAAACCAAAAGACACAAGTGATAACACAGTAAGTAACAAACAACAACATACATAAATCGCCACAGAAGAGCCGCCTTGGAACGGTCAGTGGAAGATTTCCACTGGGGGGCTTAAATCGATTTTACGTGGCCACAATCCTCGCCCTTACTTCCGTCGCGATTTAGACAAATAATTTGTTCAGTCCGCATGAAGGCCTCCTAACTCATCAGTGCAACATCTCCGTGAACACAAAAATCAAAGAACCATATAGGTGAGACAACGGTGAGGACTCGACAGCAAGAAACCACTGAAATGCTGGAGCAAAAGAAAAACAACAGTTAGACTCCGATGAGCCCGACCAGAGACAGAGCATCAGGCACCAACCAACATTATCTCTCTAAACTGGTGATATCTGCCTTTCTCTCATAGAGTTACTTCTCCTTGTTTTCTTTATCTTTTTGAAACTTATGCATATGTAAGTCAGGGATGAGTTTGAAAACTGGCAAGGTCAGTCCGGATGAGTTTGAAAACTGGCAAGGTCAGCCCATTTATTGTAATGTTGTATCCCCTTGCCACCTGGAAATGCCTATTTTTGACCTTGTTGTCACAGTAGATCCTTCAGTTTTTATCAGATCTTCTTGTTAAGTCAGGGATAAAAGCTTAGTTGAGTTCGAAAACTGATGAGGCCTGACTATCTTTCATAGAATTCCGTCCCTTTAATTGCAGAAAATGCCTATTGATAACCTTGTCATCACTATCTCCTTTAGTTCTCATCAGAACTTCTTGAAACTTATGTGTAAGTAAGTCAGGGATAAAAGCTAAAATGAGTTTGAAAATTGACGAGGTCAGCCTATCTATCATAGAGTTACATCCTTTGATTGCAGAAAAATCCTGTTTTCGCCTGTTTTTGACTCATCAGCATAACTCCATGAGTAACAACTGGAACTTCCTGAAACTTTGGATCTGTTAGCTCAGGTGAGCCATACAGGACCAGCTTCCTCTTGTTTTGTTTAGTTGCCCATTCATGTCACACTATAATAACAGTTCTATAATTTATTTCTCAATTATATGATCCCTTTCATTATTGTCATCACAGCTTACGATTATGATTGATTGGGCTGCTTGGTGCTTTCACGCAGAGCTGAAACTGACCGCACATGAGTACTGGTAAAGCGCTTGGAAAGACTAGGTCTGAATAGTTAGATCCTTTCGAAGCAAATAAACGAACATAGCACACTCTGTTTTATTGAGTCTGTTCATGACCAGTAAGGAAATTGCGACACGGACCGCGTCCACTAGCACCGGCTAAAGCAGAACTCCATTTTCAAAATGATATAAATGAACTTAATGATCCCAAATGATTTCAAAATGATCTAAATGAGTTCATTATTCCCAAATGACCAGAAAATATAATAATCTGCACTAAGTAGAAGTAAAACAAAGATCAGGAATTGAAACAATTAACTTACTCCATCCATAAAAGACACCAAAGGGAAAGAAATACAAACATTAAGCGACCAGACCATAATGGAAACCTAAACAAAGGAAGGCCATATGGACAGTTCAAGACTTTCAATTCAAAATGGTGCCAGTTGGACCGTCCAATGCACATAGTATGTCCTAATGGTTCCATTGGGCGACAAGGCTTGAGATGCAATTTCATATCATTTTCGGGTAAAAGTCCCACAAAGTTGTAAGCAAAGTCTCCAAAATATCCTCTATGTAATGTCGACGGGAACGTTAAACCTCATTACACACAAATGATTATGCGTCTTTTGTACGGATGTAAATGTATATAATTAAAACCGTAACGATGTGCGACATTGGTCATAGGCTTCTCACTTCCGCTTCCCGCTTCAATTGTTTATGATTAGTAAGATAATTACAAGCTGTCGGACGGATATAGCAAGCGATGCTGCTAAGGTTTACGTGATAAATGCAAATTTAATTTTATGTAATGTTGGTTGGTGCCTGATGCTCTGTCTCTGGTCGGGGCCCATCGGAGACAAACTGACGGTTTTCGTTTGCTCCAGCATTAATTATTTTCAGTGGTTTCTTTCTGTCGCGTCCTCACCGTTGTTTCATCTCTATGGTTGTTTGATTTTTGTGTTCTCGGAGATGTGACACTGATGATTTAGGAGGCCTTCAAGCAGACTGAAAAAAAAAATGTTTGTCTAAATCTCGACGGAAGTAAGTGCGAGGATTTGGGCCGGGTAAAATCAATATAAGTCCCTAAGTGGAATTCATTTCACTGACCGTATCAAGGCGGTTCTTCTGTCGCGATTTATTTTGTTATAGTTTGTCTTTGAGTGTGTGTATGGCTTATATGTTTTGTTATGAGTAGCTAATTGGCCATTTTGTGGGAAAGTTACTGTCCTTGTGGCTTTCCGCTATTGATGTTTCCATAAGGGTCTAGTTATTTCATGTTTGTGTTTCTTTCCCTTTGTTGTCTCTGATGGGAGCCGTGGGTTAATTGTATCAATACTAGCAAGAAAAGGTCACTCAGGAAAGGCCACAATCCAAGAACGCAGCCCTCTCAAGTCACCTATAGAAAGTGACACGTAGGCACACACAAAAACAGACGAAACATGAACCAACGGCACAAAGCCAAATAACAGTTCAGACACTGCAAAAGAACGACCGCCTTGGGACGGCAGTAGTAAAACTACTGGGGGTGCTTCAACTCCGGAGTTTATGAAATTTCAACCCTCACCCCCAGTTCCATTACAGTATCAAACACAATAGCAATAACAAATTGATCGGGATGGAGGCTTTCTAGTTCAACAGTGAGTCATGATGAAATACATGGTAAAATGTTTATGTATAGATTAATATCATCATAAATCAGGGTGGAGTACTTAGCAACAATTCAACAATACAGAAAATCAAAATTAAATAAATAAATAAATAAATAAATGAATAATAAGGTAAATAAATGTTAATTCTAATGCACTTACGTATGTAACGCGACGTCTGATTGGATAACGTCCAAAATTTGCGACAGTATATTCTATGGTATACTGTCGGAAATCCAACGTCACCACGTAACGTCGTTTTTCATTGGCTGACATTTGGTTTTACGCAGCTCACAACGCCTGCCGCTTTGTGCAAAATTGTACAATTTTAATAAAACAACCGAATAAGTGCATTAGAATAGGGATATTCGCCGTTAAACGAAATTTCCGACCGTAAAACCACCGATTTACCTCCCCAAATGACAATTTTGAATACAGTTATCCCCTAATTTATTGATTAAATCTTGAATCAGAGCAGAAGAAAACCGAGCAGAAGAAAAGCACCACTGAGATCACGGAGGGTCAATCCCAGGAAATATTCGGCTCCACCCTTCCCGAAATCGAAGAATTCAGGGTGGGACAATCATCAAAGAGTCCGGAGTCCGGCCCACGGTCGTGCAGCCACAGACCGACAAAGACGAACTATAACAAAAATAAATCGTGACAGAAGAAAAAATATAAGCGATACACACGCTCAAAGACAAACCATAACAAAAATAAATCGCGACAGAAGAACCGCCTTGGAACGGTCAGTGAAACGATTCCTGATAATTGCGTTCACTTCTATGTTGCACTGATGAGATAAGAGGCCTTCATGCAGAGAAACTTATTTGTCTAAATCAAGAAGGAAGTAAGGGCGATGATTGCAGCCGTGTAAAATCGATTTAAGCCCCAACCCCCACCAGTGAAATTCTTTTCACTGACCGTTCCAAGGCGTTTCTTCAGTCGCGGTTTATTTTTGTTACGGTAAGTCTTTGAGTGTGTGTTTCGCTTATATCTTTTTGGTTTTGATAGCCAGTTTTCTGGTACGTAATTGGTTAATCTGTACTAAGCTATAAAAAGACGGAAGGCAATTTAATCTACGATGTTCATAAGTTGTACACGGAGAATCTAAATTATTGAAAAATGAACAGGAAGACAGTTGCGCTCATGAAATAAACTGCCAGAAAATACAAATTATTCTCTTCATTTCCATCAGCAGTTTCATTTTTTGAAACTGTTTTGAAAATGGAGCAATATTTTCTCACGGATTTCTCTTGCCAAGAGTCTTGGCGGTAATTAGGTCATATGCATTACGCCAACTTCTAGTCTACTGTGTAAACTTGGTCGATCGTCGAATATAATCGACCCAAATACTACGAAAATTAACTGTTCTTTTAAGTCCAAACAGAAGACTATAAAGCCGATCTGAGTATAATCAAATATGATTATAATCCACCTATTTTAAAGTGTCACAAACGGAGCCACAAGACTTACATGCACATGTGCTGCCTAAGGACTCCGTTTGAGACCTGGGACCCTTGGAGTCCGCAAAATAAAAATTTGAAACCTTGCCTTGTGCACACAAAATGTATTTTTTGTCCGGACAACAGAATACAACAGATAATATGTTGTGCGCACAAGATATTATGTTGTCCGCACAAGATATTGAGTTGTGCGAATGAGTTAATATCTTGATATCTTAAGATAATATGTTGTATGCACAAGATCTATGTTGGGAAAACAAGATAATATGTTGTGCCAAAAAGATAACATGTTGTGCGAACAAGATATTATGTTGTGTGAAGAAGATAATAAGTTGTGCGCACAAGATAATATGTTGTTTACACAAGATCTAAGTTGTGCAAACAAAATAATATCTTGTGCGCACAAGCTATTAAGTTGTGCGAACAAGATATTATCTTGTGCGCACAACTTATTATCTCATTCACACAACATAATATCTTGTTTGCACAAGATAATATCTTGTTCGCACAACATATTAAAATAAATTGCATGTCCCTTCCGGGGTTCCGTAATATCTACTATTACCTAAGTTTCTGAACAATCTATGCTCAGTGTTACTGCGAACTCATAAAGAAGAAGAAGATGAAGAAGAAGAAGAAGAAGAAGAAGAAGAAGAAGAAGAAGAAGAAGAAGAAGAAGAAGAGGAAGGAGAAGAAGAAGAAAAAACATTGCGGATAAAGAAAAAAGGACCGGAGCAAAAACATAATTAATTAGTCTTCACGCTTTGTTTGGGAGATAGTTTTACGTGAATGGTGTACGTGTATGCTGCAGACTTGCCAAATGAATTACAAGTGGAATACATATGGTAGCACTGTTAACAGCTTCACCTGTATTATATTTTCTTCCTCAGAGATTTTTCTTCCTTCACAGAGAAATTCTTTCCTTTGTGAAGAGATGTCTCGGCGTTTCTCGGAGTTATTATGCGTGATGTTGATGAAAAGGGATACAATGCGAGGCGTTGCCGAGCATTTTGTCCCTTTTCCTCAACAAGTTTAATAAATTCAATAATGCATGAGCACAAATGCAAGATTCTATTTATCATATGACATTTAAAAGGCATTTTATTCATGTTTGTTTACAAAAATGTCAATATTCCACCGTTAGTAAAAGCGACGTCGTTAAGGACGCCGCACATGTAACGTTACATATTTGCATATTTAATCCACTAGTGGATTATCGAAAATAATACATGGCGTTATTACACTATCAGACGCGACGTCATATGATAAAACCTAAAATGCTATGATTTACTATTACATGTGGGCAAATACACGTCTAGCCGCTTAGACTTTCATAGAAAATGTTTTCGTATAACAGCATTACGTTTATCATATGACGTCGTTGATAAGCAGTGGATACTGTCGTGTAATAAAAATCGTATGACCATACGTGTAATAACACTTTGGCGGGATTAAGCAACGTCATGACGACGTCCATGTCAACTATGCATTTATTATGGTAAATTTGTCAAATTTAAAGGCGATAAAATCAAATTTAAAGTGGTCATATGATAAACAGAATCTTATACTCGTGGTCATTTCATATGAAATGTATGAAACTCGCCGAAGGCTCGTTTCATACATTTCATATAAAATGACCACTCGTGTAAGATCCTCTATATAGATACATGTAATAAATCCACATGCTAAAATGGTGTTCATGACGAAAGCACGCCTATATAATTCTGACCCTTTGAACCCCACTTCGGGGGCGATTAGTTTTTGGTCTGTATGTCCATCTGTTTGTCTGTTTGTTTGTCTGTCGCAAAAACCTTAACATTGGGCATAACGTTGAATGTTAATTGATAGGGTCGGCCCCCGCCATTCGGGGCTTGAAGAAATAAATGGGTTGCATGATGCTTCCACGCAGAGATGAAACCGACCCGCACACGAGGACTGGTAAACCGTTTAGATAACCTAAGCCTGCCCAGGCAAAGCGGTGCGAGTCAGCCCGTCCATACTCATAAACCCTATTGGTTTCATTGGGCGACATGGCTTGAGATGTCATTTCATCTCAATGTCGTGTAAAAGTCCCACAAAATTGGAAGCAGCGTCTCCAAAATGACCTTTACAGTGTTGACGGGGACGTTAAACCTCAAATCAAACAAAACAAAACTGATAGGGCATTCATATTTCACATGTGCATTCCTTTTCACAAGACCTTTCAAGAGGTACCATCAATTTTTACCTCGTGACCTTGACCTTGACCCACTTTTGACCCGCTTTTTAAAATCTTTAACATTGGCCGTAACTTTTGATTGGTTAGTGACAGGACTTTCATAGTTCACATGTCCATTCCATGTAACACGACCTTTCCAGTGATGTCATAATGTTTGACCTCGTGACCATAACCTCTTTTTTAAAAACTTTAACATTCACAAAAACTTTAACATTGGGTATTACTTTTGAATGGTAAGTGATATGGCGTTCATATTTCACATGTGTATTCCTTGTTCATAGTAAAACTGGGGTTTGCAGTTGTAAACCTTAATTTTCTTTTTCTGTTCTAAAATATAGCTTGTTGGTACTCGTTAGACCCGCCTCCATGTGCAGAAATATGATAAATGTCACAGTTTTTCATCTTTAAATATTCGTTTTTTTTTTTTTTTTTGGTGCTAAAACTTACAGTGTATTTGTACAGGCGTGTTATCGTAATGTTTCTTGATCTCTAAAACTAGCATTTTTCGGATAGAAACGTTTGATATTTTTCTTATTTCTAGTCAAAATATAGATTTTGGACGCTCGTAAGAACCATCTTAAGACTGTTCTAATGAATGCCCACAATCTATTTTTGACCACATATACGGAAAATAATTATTAGCCCCGTAAACCCCAATTTTCTCAATATTAAGTAGGGTTTAGAGGGGTGTTCATTACACAGACTTGGACACCTGATGCTTTCGCAGCATTAACAAAAGGATATTTTTCCATTGTTGTGTGTAGTGTAGAATTGATTATTGCAATTGAAATGTATTATTTTCTATTATCAATACTACAAATTTAAAACAAAAAATGTGTAACATACATGTATTTAACAGAACAAGATGTTTAAGAGACAAGATAGAGGGGGTGATTGCAAAGCTCTAAATACAGGAAAATTCCGCTGTGAAGACCACCGAAAATATGACTTAATTAGCTTTTAAAAGCTTATCGAGACGGTTTCAGTTATTCTTTCTTTGCGCTTTCTACACCCTCCTAATAAGAGACCACCTTTGGGACTGTTCAAAAGTGGTCTTCAAGACCCCTTTTGAATAGTCCCAAAAGTGACCTTAATATAGGATTTTTTTTTCTGTATTGAATGATCAGAAATGAACGATACAATCCGTGGAACATCCATGCTGAAATCACTCGATCGCAACATGCGAACTTGGTATTGCACTAATTCTCGGATGACTGAATTTTTATCATAGCACCACACAAAACATTTGTTACGCACGCGTATCTATTCTGATAAAATGCATATGTTGCCTTGATATTGATGAACAATGTTCATCGTTATACTTCACAAGCTAGTGACCTCAGTCCCAACTCTTGAAAACAATTACCACTTTATCTTACATGAGTATAATGCTATTGATATGTTTTTTTTTTAAGCAACACCAATCATGGGCCATATAACGCATGGTACTGAAGTCAAAATATCACCCACAGGAATCCAGTATGAAGAGTTGTATTTTAAGTGTAATTTTGAACAGCCTGAGACAGGCCAACCGAATTGGTTTTATAAGATGTATTGGTACCAGGACGCTGTGCTTTTATATGCATCAGACTATGTCGATCAAACACAGCTTGATCTGCTATGGCTCACAGAACCCTTGTTCGTTAACAATGGATTTAAGCTTGGGAGAATGGTAAGCAGCAATATGTCAGGACAAAACGCTCGAGTAGCATAAAACAATACTTTTCGAAAGAAAATATTTATGATTCTAGCATCCGTAACAAGCATAGATTGTAGGTGCTCTAGCGAGTACCCACACTCTACGTTTTTGAGCAAAATAAGGAAAAAATGTTTACCCCTGAAAGAATGAATGTTTATTAATTGATTGGATGTCATCCGTATTAACACCAAGTCAAACAATATTAACTCGAGGTCAATAATCAACAATCGTGTTTTCTAATTGCGTCATTTAATAAAATTGTCATTATTCAAGTAATTTCGTGTTGGCCCACATCACGAAAACACGCCTATATAATTTTGACCCCCTTGAACCCCACTTTTATATAGTAATACTGGGGTTTCCGGAGGTATACCTAAAATATAGATTGTGGGTACTCGATGAGGCGGTTCTAACGAGTGCCCACAATCTATATTTTGAGCAGAAATGAGAAAAAAAAATCACATTTTCATCTTAAAATTTTCATTTTTTCGGCGATATAGATGGTAATGTATTTGTATAGGCGTGTTTGCGAAATGCAGTTACAGGATCTCGTTTTTGTTACCGGGCCAATACGAAATTACTTGATTACTGACAGTTCGATATAATCTGCCAGGTCCGCAACATTATTTCGTGGAGATCGATTATGAAATGCTTTCTTAGGTCATTCTCTCACAAAAGGAAAGTTTTCAGTTTCTGGCGAAGGAATGTATAATGTACTGGTTTACCGCGTATGTATAAGCCTGTCGAGGAAAATACGGTTAGGTTCTACTTGACCTAAGACGCCTCCGTGAAGTAGTGGTTACGCTACTCGCCTTGTAAACCAGGGGTCGCAGGATCGATCCCGGACTTCTCCAGACTTTCGGATGAGTCTTTAAACCGAGGTCCCGTCTCCGTATGACCTTAGCTGTTGGTTGGACGTAAAACTCAAACACTCTGTATGACCTAAAAAGTAGTGACTGGGCCGTTAAACACCAGCGATAGAAAAAAGTAACAGACAAACATGTGTTTGCTATAAACCCAAACTCTTATATGGAATAAATATATCAAGGGTTAGTGGTTTTAAATGTTTTCTGTACTTTGAAGGACAGATAGTGAACTTTTTGATCAGTACCACTGTGTGTTAAAACGATTGAATATCACTGTGTGTGAGTTTGTGATTGAAGAAAGAGACCAGCTCTACCTGTGATTTGTTTAGTAATTAATCACAGTTTGGAGGTCATTTGTAAAGTAGACAAATCACGAGCTCGTAGCGCGCGAGATTTGTCTACTTAAAACTGACAGACAAACTGATTTATTACTCAACAAATCACAGACTAGAGCTGATCTATTTCGATTCTAACAGGCTGAAAATCGGCAATATTGCTGTTCTGTCCTTCAAAATATTACAACTTTTCGCCATTGTTAGAAGAAATCCCGCCCAAACTATCGACTGAATCACATGCATTTATATCCTTTTCCAACGTTTTTGATGCGAGAATATGGCGTTACACCGTCTAACCTCAAGGAAAGCGACTAGTGACGTCATAAATTGGCAGTTTTTAATGACGTCACTCGTCACGCTCTTCCTTGCCGTGATTTGTTGAATAAAACACAGTTACTTTCCATTGCCTATATAGGCGCGCTGTGTTAGAATTCTTGGTTTTACATCGCCAATCATTGCTTAATTGGTTCCAACCACCCTCCGCACCCATATAAGATTCTTATAATCTTCCAGTATTCTAGATAAAGCGTTTACAGATGTTAACTTACGATATATTTGAAAATTGAACAGCTCTAGGAGTGATTTGTTGTGCAATAAATAGAGGATCTTACAAGAGTATTCATGCATTATTGAATTCATTAAACGAGTTGAGCAAAAGGGATAAAATTCGAGGCTTTGCATTCCTTTTTCTCAACGAGTTTAATAAATGCGAGACTTTTCCGAGAATTTTATCCCTTTTTCTCAACGAGTTTAACAAATTCAATAATACATGAGCACGAATGCAAAAGTATATTTATCTTATGACATTAAACACGCATATTATTCACAATTTGTTCACACTGAAAAATGCTAATATTCCCTCATTAGTAAACGCGACATCGTCAATGACGTCGTACGTGTAACGTTAAGGGGCGTTTCTAGGTAATTTGCATGCTAAATCCACCAGTGGATAACAGAATTTATAACATGGCGTTATTACACTCTCAAACGCGACGTCATATCATTAATTACTGTCTCACAGTAGATTAAATAACGAGCGCGTAGCGGGAGTTATTTGTCCACTTACAACTTACCAACAAACTGTGGTTTATTAATCAATAAATCACACACTAGAGCTCACCTGTTTCGAACTTAACACACTAAGTTCGACCATAACTGTATGGCACGCATTTATGTTGTTTTGTAAGAAAAGAACGTCTAGTTCCATCGTCTAACATCAAAGAATGTATAAGTTACATGTATGTCATAAAACGGCAGCTTGTTATGATGTCACTCGTCATGCTCTTCTGCCGAATGAATGTCGAAGATTTAATCACTGTACATTACGATACAATTGTCCGTGCGACTTAATTATTACGAAATCATGCCTATACAAATGACATTGTAAATTTTACCACCTAAAAAATCGAAAATTTTAGCCGAAAAATTGTGATATTTTTCTTATTTCTGCTCAAAATGTCGATTGTGGGTATTGGTTAAAACCGCTTCATCAAGGTGATTCGAACAAATACCCACAATCTATATTTTCAAACAGAAATAAGAAAAACAAGGTTTGCCCCTGTGAACCCAAGTTTTACTGTATAAAAGTGGGGTTCAAGGGGGTCAGTATTATATAGGCGTGATTTTATTATGTACATCTCCAAAATAGCTACCCGTGGATTTGTTCTTATTTTAACTGCAAACATATTTTTTGGGCGCTCGTTACATCACGAAAACACGCCTATATAATTTTGACCACCTTGAACCCCACTTTTATATAGTAAAACTGGGGTATACAGGGGGAAACCTTATTTTTCTTATTTCTGCTCTAAAATATAGATTGTGGCTACTCGTTAGAACCGCCTCGATGAGGCGGTTTTAACGAGTATCACCAATCTATATTTTGAGCAGAAATATGAAAACAATCACAATTTTTCATCTGAAAATTTTGGTTTTTAAGGCGGTAAAGTTTACAATATGTTAGTATAGGCGTGTTTTCGTAATGAGAACCGCATCACGAAAACACGCCTATGTAATTTTGCACTCCTCGAATCCCACTTTTATAAAGCAAAACTGGGGTTTACAGGGGTAAACTATATTTTTTTTTAGTTCTGCTCTAAAATATAGATTATGGGTACTCATCAGAACCGCCTCGATGAGGCGGTTCTTGCGAGTACCCACAATCTATATTTTGAGAAGAATTAAGAAAAATATCACATTTTTTCATCTTAAAATTTTAGTTTTTTCCGTGGTAAAATTTACACTGCATTTGTATAGATGTAACGGCCTTTTCTGAAAAGTGACCATTTTGGAAATCTAAAAGAACGTACTATGTCGCACGGATTTGTTATCGTAATGTGATTGTGGTTACTGTCAATCCATCATTTATGTTCGAAACATTAAGGTATTTGGTATTTCAGTCTGACACAATTGCTGGATTTAGAGCTGTACAATTAACCATAATATCACAAGAGTAAGTTAATATTGTTTTAAGAGTTCATCTATTTTAGCTTTCCTGTGAGGTTGAACTGTTCTTCGCAACAGATGGTAGTCCCGGACTGATATCTGATCAAGCTCCTGAGGCTGTCTTCGGAATTGAGGTATGTTTATTGGCATATTTTAACTGCTTTAGAAAACAAGCCTTTATAAATACTTTGTAAATTTTACGGGTGAAGAATTAAAAAAAAAATAAGATGATAAATTGTAACATTTTGAGCTCACCGGAGCCGAAGGCAGTTGTCCGTCGTCGTCTGCTTCTTCGTCTGCGTCATCTTCGTCAACACTTTCAAACGACATCTCCGCTGAAGCCACTGGGCCGATTGGGCCCAAATTTTATCTGAAGCATCCTTGGGCTGGGGGATTGGAAGTTTGAGATTTTTTGTCAAAATCGGCTCATGAGTTTGGTTGCTATGGTAACTTGTAGTTTCCATAGACCTACAATGGGGAAAATTGAAAAATGGCATTTACTGCCAAGCTCTGCAGATATTTTGACAAAACTTTCATAGAAATGTTCCATAGGCAATCTACTATCTGTCGTATGATTTTAGGCCTTCTGCTCATTTTTATTTGTTGCCTTGGAAACCAAAATGCAACAAAATAGACAAAAAATATTTAAAAAATCATCTCCTCAGAAACCATATGCTCCAGGACGCTGAGATTTTATGAAAATATTCACCATATTTGCCTTCACAGGTTTTATGTTTTTGTATGACATTTGGCCTTTTAGTTTTGTTGCTATGGCAACTTAGAGTTTCCATTGACATGTAATGGGGAAAACTGAAAAATGGCATTTACTGCCAAGTCATTGCAGATATTTTGACAAAACTTACATAAACATGTTCATTGAGCAAACTTCCCTCAGCCATATGCTTTTATGTCAACCTGGGGGTCCCATAGGTGGTGCCGGGCCGTGCCCCGCCCCCTCCACTTCATAAAATGCCTTATATCTCAGAAACCTTACAGATCCCAATCCCTAAACCATATATATTCTTGTTCCTAATGATAAGATGCATTAAGTGACACCAACCCGGGGGTCCCCCGGGATGTGCTGGGGACATGCCCTGCCCCCTCTATTTAATAAAATGCCATTTATCTCAGAAACCATTCAGATCCCCACCCCTAAACTATATATATTCATGTTCCTTATGCTAAGATGCATTAAGTGACACCAACCTGGGGGCCCCCGGGATGTGCCGGGGACATGCCACACCCCCTCCTTTTCATAAAATGCCTTTTATCTCAGAAACCATTGAGATCCCCACCTATAAACCATATATATTCTTGTTCCTTATAATAAGATGGACTCAGTGACACAAACCTGAGGGTCCCTCGGGATGTGCCGGGGCCATGCCTAACCCCCTCCACTTCATAAAAGGTCCAATATCCCAGTAAACTTACAGATCCCCACCCCTGAACCATATATTGTCTTGTTCCTTATGATAAGTCGCATTCAGTGACACCAACTTGGGGGTCCCCCGGGATGTGCAGGGGCCATGCCCAACCCCTCCACTTCATAAAAGGCTAAATATTCAAGAAACCTTACAGATCCCCACCCTAAAACCATATATTCTTGTTCCTTATGATAAGACACATTCAGTGACACCAGCCTAGGGGTCATCCAGGGTGCGCCCGGGCCATACTCCACCCCTTGACTTCACAAAAGACCATTTATCTAAGAAACTGTTCAGAGCCCACCCCTAAACCATATATGTTCTTGTTCCTTATGATAATACTCATTCAGTGACACCAATCCGGGGGTCCCCTAGGATGTGGCGGGGCTTATGCCCCACCCCCTTCACTTCATAAAAGGCCTAATATCTCAGAAACCGTTCAGATCCCCATCCCTAAACCATATAAATTCTTGTTCCTTATGATAAGATGCTTGAAGAAACATATGGGCTGCATGATGCTTGCACGCAGAGCAGAATCCGGCCCGCACACTAGTACTGGTAAACCGCTTAGAGGATCTAAGCCTGTCCAGGAACCGCAGTACAAGGCACACCGTCCATGCTAATAAACCCTATTGGTTTCATTGGGCGACAGGGCTTGAGATGTCATTTCATCTCAATGTCGGGTAAAAGTCCCACAAAATTGGAAGCAACGTCTCCAAAATGACCTTTACAGTGTTGACGGGGACGTTAAATCTCAAATCAAACAAAACAAACAAACAAAGATGCATTCAGTGATAACAACGGAAGGATCTCCCAGGCCGCACCAGGGCTATGCCCCAACCCTCCACTTCATAAAATGTGATATATCTTGGAAACCCTTCAGATCCCCACTACAAAACCATGTATACGAGTTCTTGTTTCTTATGATAAGACGCATTCAGTGACACCAATCTGGAGGTCCCCTAGGATGTACCGGGGCTATGCCCCACCCCCTCCACTTCGTAAAAGGCCCAATATCTCTGAAACCGTTCAAATCCCCACCCCTAAAGAATATAAATTCTTGTTTCTTATGATAAGACGCATTCGGTGATACCAACCTAAGGGTCTCCCGGGCCGCACAGGGGCTGTGCCCCACAACTCCACTTCATAAAAGGTGATATATCTCAGAAACCATTCAGATCCCCACCCCAAAACCATATATATTCTTCTTTTAAACCACTGGGCAAGTTCAATTAAATTTTATATCCAGACACATGGTCACATGACCAAGATTGCTGCAATGCCCAAATATGGTAAAAACCATAGAAAATCTGCTTATTCAGAACCACTGGGCCGATTATCTTGAAACTTGGTATCTAGCATCAGGTGAGTGAGTGCTATCAGATTTGCAAAAATGAGCTTAGGCTGACATTAACCTATTTTACGCTTAAATCAAATTTGGTTTCTTTAGCTTTTCAATTGGAAAGGGTAAAACGATGCATTTTTCAAATTATATTGTGGTCTGTGAAGGCTTCGCTTGTATGGACATGTGGAACGCTCCAACGGTGCAGTCAAGACTGCCTGTGACATACAGGTAGATGGAAAGCGGGGGCCTGGAAGGCCCAGGATGACCTGGAAGCAGCTAACAGAAAGAGATTGCAGAGAATGGAAGCTCTCTGCTATCGATCTTGATGATAGACAAACCTGGAGATCTGGTGTAAGTTCTGCTATGCGTGCAGCAAGCCAGCTACCTGGAAAGGGGCCCACTTATGTGGACGTTGCCCCTGTACCTGCACGTTAATAAAAACTCCGTTGGTGATGATGATGATGACATGAATATAGGTTCATTATGGATATCTATGAGTGTTATAGATTGAGGACATTCGGCGACCTCGTCCCAGGGTCGCTTGGACTGCAACCTTATTGACTTTTCGAAATGGATTTTCTGTGAAACCACGAGTCCAATTTCAATTAAATTTCATATGAAGCCATTTGACAGTGGGAGAACAAAATTTTGTTTGAATGGTCCATGTCATATGACCAATATGGCTGCCATGCCCAAATATGATAAAGAAATCCCGAATCTTGGTATATGTCATTTGGTGATAGAGAACTATCAGCACATTTGGAAAAATGATGATGCCAGCTTGTTATTGGCCCATTTTACGGCAGGTCAAATTTGGTACCTTTGGCTTTTTATTGAAAAAATGGTAAAAAATGCTTTTTTACGAAAAGTATTGTGGTCTTTGGCATGAAAGTAAATAAACATGACTGTTTATGAATGCTGAAGGTCCAGTTCATATTTAGCTACCTTCGTCCAAGGTCGTTTGGATTGCAGGTCCATTGACATTTCCATTACGATTACACACTCGTGCGATATGGTGCATTCTTTACATCTCCAAAATGGCCATTTTTCTGATGAAAATCAATGATATGTTTTATAAATGCTGCAAACATAGGTTGTGGGTGTTCGTCAGAACCGCCTCATTGAGGCGGTTCTAACGTGCACTCACAACCTATGGCAATTATAAGAAAAATAATGTATACCCCATAAACCCCAATTTTCTCTATATAAAGTGGGGTGTAGGGGGTCTTCATTTCAAGGACTTGTTCACGCAATGAAAAGATATTTTCTCGGAAACAGCTGCGCCAATTTCAATCAAATTTCACATACAACTTCCTGACAATGGGTGGAATAACGCAACATCATCAAAATGGCCGCAATTCCCAAATTATTAATAAAAAAAACAACTTAAAACATCTTCTCCAGGACAACTGTACTGATTGCCGTGCAACTTAGTATATAGCATTGACTGACTGAGTACTACAAATTACATGCATATTCAAATGATGACCCTAGGTTGACCTTGACCTATTTTAAAGCAAGACCAAATTAGGCTTTTGAATGGGGAAATGTGCGTGAGTGTTAGAGTTTTACGTGCCACCAACAGCTAAGGTCATACAGAACGGGACCTCGGTTTAAAGACTCATCCGGAAGTCTGGAGAAGCCCGGGATCGATCCTGTGATCTCTGGTTTACAAGGTGAGTAGCGTAACCACTGCACCATGGAAGCTTCTATGAGGAAACGCAGAACAATACATTTTTCAAAAAATATTTTGGTCTAAGACATACATGTAAGGGAAGCTACAAAATGTTTATGAGTGCGAAAGGTATAGATCATTCGACAACTTTGGCCTAAATTCACTTGGATTGCAGGTTTATTGACATTTTCTCTAAAACAGCTGGGCCAATTTTATTTATTTTTTGGCGGGGGGGGGGAGGGGGTTTGGTTTTACGGCCCTCTCAAGATTATTTCACTCATATCGAGCCGATCGCTAATCAGAGGTGGGCGAAAACCGGAGTACCCGGAGAAAAACCACCTGACCTTCCGTTGCAGAACTTGGCGTCTCTCATGTGACCCGAGCGAGGCTCGAACCACACCGGTGAAAGACGTAATGATCAAGAATCAGCGCTCTTAACCACTGGGCCACGGAGGCCCGTCCAATTTTAATTTCACATGCAGCCTCATGATAATAGGGCAATGAAAGTTTGTTCGAATGTTCCAAGTCACATGTCCAAGATGGCCAGATATGTAAAGAACCACTTGGTCACTGAGTACTGATAAGTTTGTTCAAATGATGACATAGGTTGACCTAGAGCTATTGTATGGTCAGGCCAAATTTGCTTCATTAGGCTTTTAAATGGAGAAAAAAGGTAAAACAAGTTATTTTCAGAAAAGATTGTTTTCTGACATACGAGTAGGTACAATATGAATGTCATTGAAATCGGCGACTTGGACACATGTCACTTGACTGAATTGCTGCAGTTTTCATTAGCATTTCAAAAGATAGTTACTCTACAACACCTGCGCCATTTTCAGCTAAATTTCATATGGAACCTCTTGACAATGGCGGAATGAAAGTTTGTTGGAATGATTCAGATCGCATGACCAAAATGGCTGCCATGCCCAAATATGGTAGAAAACATTGCAAATCACCTCTAGAAACGCTGCCCCAATCGTCTTGAAATTTGGTATGTAGCATCGGGTGACTTAATAAAAACCGTATTATATTTTGTCCAAATGATGACCCCAGGCTGACGTTTTCCTGTTTATAAGTACGAATGGTCATAGTCACGCAGATGAAGACAAAAAAGAGGCCAAACAATACTCAGGCTTTGTGGGAGCGACTAGGACCTCGTGGTCCTCATGTGTTATAATGCAGTCAGTACAGTTGTCGACATCAAACGTAACGACGGCGTAGGGCTCGTCCTTTTTTATTACGAAAACACGCCTATTCAAATACAGTGTAAGCATTAACGCCGCAAAAATGAAACTTTTAAGATGAAAAATTGTGATATTTGTCTTATTTCTGCTTAAAATAGAGACTGTGTGTAGTCGTTTGAACCGCCTCATTGAGGCGATTCCACCGAGTACCCACAATCTATATTAAGAGGAGAAGTAAGAAAATAGAAATTTACCCCTGTAAACCCCAGTTTCACCATATAAAAGTGGGGTTCAATGGGGTCTAAATTATTTTGGCGTGTTTTCGTAATGCAACCAGTGCACATTAAACTCGTGAAAATTCTCCACTTTAATTCTATCCCTGGGTAGGATAAGAATTTCTTGCACACCAGACAAGGAAATCCGTGATTTTACCCTGGGATAGAAATTTATGTTCTGACCCTGGTGTTCCGACCTAAAATCGAATATAATCGTGTGTTTGTTAAATGCACTGGTTAATTTAGACCTCGTATGCGCCGTCGTTGACGTCACAGCACGTTACGTGACGTCACTAAACATCGGTAATCGAAGTGACTGCAGCATTAAAAATCCGCGTTAAGAAATGGAAGGCATGCAAGAAAAAGATACCTATATGGGTGTGATGGGTGGATAGAAAACTCCGTCCCTCGGACTCACTGCCCGGAATCACTCGGCAAGCCTCTTGATGCCGGACAGTGACCATCGGGACGGATATTTTCATCCACTCCTCACACCCATACAAGATTCTTAAAGTACATCACAGGGTTCAGTCCACGATTTTCTTATCCGGTATGCAAGAACAAACTGTCTTAGTCCCAAAATAGTTCGATCTAATAAAGTTCGACTTATTTCAGGTATTAACCCCGGAACTGTCTTTTGAAAGCGGCGAAGAAGATGAAGCTCTCAGGACAATCAAACTACGACGAAATTTGCCAATAAGTTGCAGTGGGACTAATTATTGCAGTATTCAAGTGACAATATCTGTACCGAACACACAAGGTGGTATTCAATGTTCGTCTTTAGCTGTTGCCAATGCAGCTTGTCATGTGGATATTTACTCTTCTGATCCGCTTGATACTGTCGTGAAAATAGTACTTGCGGCCGCCGAGACTGGCCAGTACATTGAGCGTCCAGGATACTATGAAGTACTCTTAATGGTGAAGACCCTGAATAATCTGATCTGGAATGGCTACAATCTTGAACCAGTAAACGTACGCATTAAGATAACATATCCCTTCGACATAACGATCCATCACGATAACATAGGCGTTCGGCATAGTGCGTTTTTTTATTATCTCAAAAACGGACATTTTTCTGCTGAAAATTTGCGATATGTTTCTATTTTTTTACTCCAAAGATAGATTGAGGGTACTCGTTTGAAATGCCTCCCTGAGGTGGTTCTAACAAGTACCCACAAGCTATGTCTTGGAGCAGAAATAAAGAAAATGATGTATTCCCCGTAAAGTAGAAGTAAAACAAAGATCAGGAATTGATACAATTAACTTACTCCAACCATAAAAGACACCAAAGGGAAAGAAATACAAACATTAAGCGACCAGACCATAATGGAAACCTAAACAGAGGAAGGCCATAAGGACAGTTACTTTCCCACAAAAAGGCCATATGGCCATCCAAAATTTAAAAGACACAAGTGATACACACAGTAAGTAACAAACAACAACATAAATAAATCGCCACAGAAGAGCCGCCTTGGAACGGTCAGTGGAAGATTTCCACTGGGGGGCTTAAATCGATTTTACGTGGCCACAATCCTCGCCCTTACTTCCGTCGCGATTTAGACAAATAAGTTGTTCAGTCCGCATGAAGGCCTCCTCACTCATCAGTGCAACATCTCCGTGAACACAAAAATCAAAGAACCACAGAGGTGAGCCAACGACGAGGACTCGACAGCAAGAAACCACTGAAATGCTGGAGCAAAAGAAAACCAACAGTTAGACTCCGATGAGCCCGTAAACCTTATTTCACTCTATATAAAGTGGGGTTTAGAGTGTTTTCCATTTTCAAGCACTCGTTGACCTGATTATTCACATAAGTCTGAATTTTATATTTTACTTAGCAGTGAAATCAATGCATATCTGAAACAAATAAAAATGATATTTTTACGCTGTGATAATATATGTATATAAATGATATTTTCACACACTGAAAAATATAAATGGCATTGCTATTTGCACAGTAGCAGCCTTGACTACCGTTTTTGGTTTGTTGTTTCGTATGAAATAAGAAGAAATTTACCTTTTTCGATAAGTATAGTAGTCGCAGATATGACTAGGCGGAGCTATCGTTTGCACCTGCCCTTGGAATGTTCTATTTACAAAAAAGTTAAACCAAGTCACCCGTTTGTGTGAATTCAACTGTAACACTAGCGTATATGGCCATTTGGTCCGCTTGAAGAAAGCTTGCGAAAGGTACTCTACCTAAACTTCTGGTGGACTCAACAAATTTGACATATATTGACAAACACCTGAATAGCTCCGCCAAGTCATTTGTATCTGCGACTAATATATAGTTTATCAACGACCTTTGAGAGTTCAAAAGTTAAGCGCGACGAGTCGATTCCATTTTTTAGGGGAAGCAGGTTTCAGATACATTTTTTCTCGGGATTTTAAAGATATAAATCAATGTTTGTATAGTTTATAGAGGTAATGGTCGAGCGGTTAATGCGATGTACTGCGAGTCACTCTGAAATTTTTTTGGCGAGGGTTCGAGTCCCAGTGGCACATTTTTTTATATTTAATGTTTCTTTTCATTTTATCTATTTCATGTTTAAAGTTATTTTCTTTATTTTTCATATTTACATCCTTAATATTTTGTTTCCTTTGTTTTATGTTCAACAATTATATTTTTATGTCATTGTAAATCTTTTGGATGCCGGCCTCGATAGTTCAGTCGGATGCGCGTATGACTGGTGGTCAATAGGACGCGGGCTCGATACCTCTCGGGGTCAGCAATATTCTTTCCCATGGAGATTTATCATGAAATCTTTTCGATGGCCATTGCCTCCCTTCCGATGATTCAAGAAGGGAAGTTGTTAGTTTCTGGGGCAAGAATGTGCACTGTACTGGTTAATCCCTTACGTATAAGCTTGCCAAGGATACGTGTGGATAAGTAAACTGACCAGCTTAAAAATGACATAAATAGTGATGCCTGGGCCGTAAGAGCCCAATACAAACAAACGAAACTCTTTCAGATTCATTTCAACAGCGCATTTGCCTTCACTGACGGCTGTGAACGTACGTTCAATCAGAGTAACATTTTTGATAATACCTCTTGAATCCGAGCTACAACGATTCGCTTGTGCTCGTTCCATCCTTTCAATAAAATGAATATACACCTAAAGTAATGGCATCGCCCATCGGGGCTTGGAGAAATAGTTTGAGCTGCATGATGCTTTCAAGCGGATCTGAAACTAACGACACATGAGCAATGGTAAACCGCTTAGTAAGTCCGCGCCTGCCCAGGCAAAATGGTGCGGGTTGGACAGTCCATATTTATTAAACCCGTTTAGTTTTATTGGATGGCAGGGCTTGAGATGTCATTTCATCTCAATTTCGGGTAAAAACCCCACACAACTGGAAGCAACTTCTCCAAACTTGACGGGGACCATAAACCTCAAATCAGTCGAACAAACAAACAAACAAACATATCCTGTGCTCCAATTTTATAGGCACGAAAAAATGTTAAGAAAAAGTAAAAAAAAAAAAAAAAACATCTGCCTAAGATTCGAACCCTAGATCGCCAAGATGGGAGACGTGTTACTAGACTGTCTCGACTGGTCGTCAATCTGGTTAAACAGAGCGCAAGTTTAAGAATATGACGGTTACTATCGCCCAGTGTAAAAAATACCCACTGCAGGGGACTTACCTAAAACACGAACGAGTCCAAAATTAAAAGTGCAGTCACGTCTCACTGCGTTTTGAAAGACTATACCATTATTTAATCGGATGAGTGTGTTGAAAACACAAGAACATTTTACGAATGGGAAGAACGTCACGAACAGCTGTTCAATTACAGTACATCGCACAAAGTAACATATAAAATAATAAAAAAATAAACTGTTATCAATACATACCAAATATACATGTATTTTTGGTATTCATCTCAAAAGTGTAAATATCGTCTATTTATTTACAAAGAGTGTCAACAAAACATCGTGTTACAGCATGTATGTCTAGTCATTATGACAACACACCCGACATAGATCATTTTTTCACATCTCCAAAATGGCTAATTGTCTTACGAAAGTCCTTCATTTTTCTTACTTATACTGTAAACATAGGTTGTGGTTGCTCGTCAGAACGCATAGAGGCGGTTCTAACGAGTACCCACAACTCATGTCTCTGAGTTAACCTTTATCTTGGAGCAGAAATAAGAAAAATAATGTATACACCTGTAAACCCAAGTTTTCTCTATATTGAATCAGCGAAAGGGAGAGAATGACCATAGAAAAGATTTAATGATAAATCTAAACGAAAAAATGTTTCGGACACCGGCAGGTATCGAGCCCGCTAACGCCTGATCACCAGTCAGCCTCGCATCAGACTGAGCTACCTGGCTCCGAGGTTATAAAACTTTTTTCATGCTCAACTCACCTGAGCATGAAATTTGTCCTGCTTACAAATTTTAAAATTTGTATGCAGGACAAAAAACATTCTCTGCTATCTGAGAAAGAAAAATCGCTCAGCTTCTTAGTATTTTAATTTTTATGAGCATTACAAAGTTCATGCTCAGCTGAGTTGAGCATGAAAAAAGTTTGATAACCTCGGGGCCAGGACGGCAATCTGATACTTCAGTGAGCTCGCATGCTCTACCTGTATAATTTTGAGCCCATTACTTCAGTGAGCTCGCATGCTCTACCTGTATAATTTTGAGCCCATTATACCCCAATTTTATACAGTAAAACTGGGGATTACGGGTCGGGAGGGGGGGGGGGTTGTGGTGTTTCAAGCTATTATGATCAGTCAATGTCCGTCTTCCGTCGCCAAAAATATTGCTTTGAAAGCCTTCTAAACCCTTGGGCAAATTTTATTTAACCTTCACATCAATGTTGCCTAGGTGGCACTCTACCCAAACAGCTAAAACCGTTCCACTCGAATGACAAATGTGGCTGCCAGAGCTAAAAATAGAAAATATTGAAACTAATTCCATACCCCTTGGCCAATTTAATTTAAACTTCATAGGAATGTTGCCTAGGTGGCACTCTACCAAAGTAGCTTAAATCGTTACGATATAGCCACCAGAGCGAAAAGTAGAAAAAAAAACAAATCTTTAAACGACTAATCCTACCATACTCAGGGGCCAATCTCATTCAAAATGCATAGGAATGTTGCATAGATGATCTCTTACCACAATAGCTAAAATTGTTCTGCTCCAATGAACAAGATGGCAACCAGAGCTTAAATTAGAAAAACATCATCAATTTGCTTTAAAAGACTATTTCTCTTACGATAGGTGTTCAACTTAAAATGAAACACTTTTGCAAACCATCAGCATCTGCAGCTTCATCTTGCATGTATTTGTTTTTGTTTTCAAAAGATCCATTTAACATGTCTGGAAGTGTTCCAAGAATTCTAAGACATATTATTTCGCAGATGTTTTTTTAATGGACTTGGAACCAATAGAGTCTTATTTTTGAATTTTAAGCCTATATATTGTTATGTTCTTCAAATGGCTACTTTCCATATACTTTTGCAAACAAGTTTGAACAAAACCCAATGAAATATAGCTGCAAGTCCAAAAGAGATATGGTAGCACATACACAAAAAATGTAAGTTCATTCCAACTGTTTTTCATCCGTTTTAGATGCAAAAAATGTTGATTTTCTTAGAACTGATTCTAGCTTACTGCTTAAAATAAGTCTGGGTTCAACAAAACGTGGTGGCCTTGGATATTTGGTGATCTACGTAAAAATCTGAAACTGACATAAAATATAACTCCAAAGTAAAACCGGCATTTTTGTGCTTATAGATGGTATTTAATACCATGAAGAAATGGAATACGTTTTCGCGGCCAATTCTGATATAAAGCATTGATATAAAGCGATGATTTGCGAGCATTATAGCATATATCACGTTGGGATTTGGGTATTTTGGTTTTAATGGATTTGAGTTTCATAAAATCTATAAATTACCGTTTATGTGCTTTAAAATGTAATTTCGTAGAGTAACTGAAAACTTTCTAGAAGCCTCCGTGGTGTAGTGGTTACGCTACTCGCCTTGTTATGCCCCCAACTTTAAAAAAGTTGGGGGGCATATTGCTTCTGGCTTGTCCGTCCGTTCGTCCGTTCGTCCGTTAGTCCGTTAGTCCGTTCGTACGTCACGCTTTCTTGTGCATAGCATATCTTTAGAACCGTGTATGCTAGTGTTTTGAAATTTCATATATGGGTTCCTCATGAAAAAATAGTTGACCCGTATTTTTTTTCTTGTCTAAATTATCTCCCCTTCTTGAATTATTTCCCCTTAAATTAAATAACATAGAATTCTCGTTAGCAAGATATCTCAAAAAGTATTTGAGCTACAGCCTTGATATTTGGTATAGTGATTGGGACTAAGGAGGAGATTACCTGATTAAATTTTCAACCAATTCTATAAAATTTTGTTAGAGTTATGGCCCTTTGTAATTTTTTGCCACTCAATTGTGTTGCTTTCTGGTGCATAGCATATCTTTAGAACCGTGTATGCTAGTGTTTTGAAATTTCATATATGGGTTCCTCATGAAAAAATAGTTGACCCGTATTTTTTTTCTTGTCCAAATTATTTCCCCTTCTTGAATTATTTCCCCTTTAATTAAATAACATAGAATTCTCGTTAGCAAGATATCTCAAAAAGTATTTGAGCTACAGCCTTGATATTTGGTATAGTGATTGGGACTAAGGAGGAGACTACCTGATTAAATTTTCAACCAATTCGATAAAATTTTGTTAGAGTTATGGCCCTTTGTAATTTTTTGCTACTCAATTGTGTTGCTTTCTGGTGCATAGCATATCTTCAGAACCGTGTATGCTAGTGTTTTGAAATTTCATATATGAGTTCCTCATGAAAAAATAGTTGACCCGTATTTTTTTTCTTGTCCAAATTATCTCCCCTTCTTGAATTATTTCCCCTTTAATTAAAAAACATAGAATTCTCGTTAAGAGTTTCATTGATGATACTTGGTACATGCTTGGAACTAGGAGTGAAATTTTTATGCAGGCATCCATGTTTGACCTTGACCTAGATTTCATGGTTTGGTGACTTTGCGCCTCCACAGGCGCGACATAGCCTTCGGGGGAATTCTTGTTGTATGTTTTTGAGTCTTTAACAATATTTGTTGAATATTTTGCCATCTAAGGACAAGCAAAGGTTGGGGGCATTGTGTTTTACAAACACCATTTCTAGTATACCAGGGGTGCAGGATCGATCCTGGGCTTCTCCAGACTTTCAAATGAGTCTTTAAACCGAGGTCCCATCTCCGTATGACCTTAGATGTTGGTGGGACGTAAAACTCGAACACTCACTCACTCACTCACCGAAAACTTTACTTTCTTGTTAAATCTACAACGCATTGCTTTCTATTTTGTAGGCTAAGACTAGTTGTCAATTTTGATATTTTTATATTGTTTTCTTAAATAAGTGTTCTTAAAAGAATTTAAAATGTATTTTAAGAATCAAATATTGATAACCGAATATCAGCACTTCGTATTCATGTAAGAATGAAATTTTCATTAAGTAATTGAAAATTTGATTTTTCGGCACAAAGAAATGCTGGAACATGAATTGAAGACAAAACTAGCCCTTTATTTTTGTTATTAAACAATTTCAATACCTCTCTTAAACCCTTAGGCCAATTAAAGTTAAACATCATAGGAATGTTGCCTAGGTAGCTGTCTATTAAAGGAGCTAAAGTCGATACACTCTGATGAAGAAGATGGCCGCCCGAGCTAAAAGAAGAAAAAAAAAATCATTAAATGACGTCCTCCCATACCCATTGGCCAATTTCATTCAGTCTTCATAGGAATGTTGTTTAGGTGACCCTAATAAAATAGCAAAAAACGCCACCCCCATTAACAAGATTGTCGCCAGGGCTAAAAATACTAAAAATAGATAAAATCATTATTAAAACGACTTCTACACCTAAACACATGGACCAATTTCAATCTATCTTCATAGGAGTGTTGCGTCATCTTTGTTTCAAAATAAAATGAACACCTCTCGTACACCCTTTGACCAATTTCAATTTAATTTCCTAGAAATGTTGATTAGGTGACCCTCTACTACAGTAAACAAAATCGTTCTGCTCCGATGAATAAGCTGGCCACCAGAGCTAAAAATATACAAACGCAGAGCAATTTGCTTAAAATGCCAACTCCTCCTTAACCCGTGAGCCAATTTCAATTAAACTTCACAGGAATTTTGCCTATGTGGCTCTTTACCAAAATAGCTAAAATCGTTTCGCTCTGATACACAAGATGGTCACGAGAGCTAAAAATAGAAAAAAAAAACTTTAAATAACTACTTCTCCCATACCCTTGTGTCAATTTGGTTCAAACTTCATAGGAATGTTGTTTAAGTGAACCACTCCCACAATTTATCAGTTATCCCCTGTATATATTGCATTGTAACGCACTGACCTTATAAAGATATGCTATCGTAGGACAAGTGATGTTTATCACGTCAACGTGACATTGCACTTTTATGAGTGAACCGGACTACTGAAAAAATGACAAAAATGTATTTTTTACTGGAAAAAATAGAAAAATTACTTGAAAGGAAAATATGGTCAGCTGATACTCAATATATCGACCGCTGGAATGCTGGGACGCACTGAGGACCATCAATTATTGATCGAAAATTGTTAATTTAAGAGTTTACAAAGGGATAAACTGGTAAATAGAATACCAGATCCGTGTCATTTGATATCAAGTTTATCAGGCTCGGGTTTGAGAATGCATGTAGAATCGCTCGGCAAGCCTCGCGATTCTACAAGCGTTCTCAAAGCCTTGCCTGTTAAACTTGATATCAAAAGACACGGATCTGGTATTCTCTATTACTAGAATCTCCTCTCCGATACTCAAGATTGTCACCAGAGCTTAAATATACAGTCACTGTGATAATACGCACATGTGAAACGAGAGGCAACAACTCTAGCTGTAATATATTTTGACTTACATCCATTTGTTGCCTTAAAAACATTTACATCTGTCATAGTGCTAAAACCACGCAGTCATGTTCAAAATAACTAGGAAGAAACATTTAAAGTAGCGAATGTGACTTCTGACAGGGCAACCCCATTCTATATCTTAAACTTTTCTACAAATTTACACACCCCCTACCCAACCTACCCCCACCCCTCAAAAATGATATCGCGTGGCCCTGATGACTACCGTTGTGGTTCCAGTTTTGTGTTTTGTTTAAGGGGTGTATGTTTTGTATGTACGTATTTTGTATCAAACAGGGATACTGAGCAGTCCATTACGAAAACACGCCTATACAAATACATAAACCTAAACTTTACCGCCAACAAAAGGACAATTTTAAGCTGAAAATTTGTGATGTTTTTTTTATTTCTGCTCAAAATATAAATTACGGGAACACGTTAGAACCTCATCGAGGCGGTTCTAACGAGTATCCACGATCTATAACCAAGAGCAGAAATAAAAAATAAGGTTTACCCCTGTAAACCCCGGTTTTACTATATAAAGGGGGTATAAGGGGGTCATAATTATACAGGCTTGTGTTCTTGATGTGTTCGGTCCCGTCAATGAAGAATTTTCTCATCAGATGCTCGTTTGTCTCTTCACGAGAAGACACATTCTTAAGAGATATAAAATAGTTTTTGAAATATCTTCTAGAAAGGGTTATCCTTTGGAAGCAAGGAATACACCACAGTACTGGGAAATATGGAGTGTACAGGTTTTATGGGCCAGACTAGCTAGTTTCGGCCATTTAGGCCTTATCAATGACCCTCAAATATTTTCAAAATTCTACAGTGGAATCAATGAGCCCATAGGACAGGAAATATAAACTACTCTATGATGTAGGGAAGGGAGACTTTTGACGGCCGCCACACATTCCCAGACACCAGCTGTAGTTACGTCAAATATGTTCACGAAAGGATTGTCCTTTGGAAGCAAGGAATACACCACAGTACTGGATAATATGGAGTGTAGATGATTTCTGGGCCAGACTAGCTAGTTTCGGCCATATACAAATACATAAAAAAGCCTTAAAAGCCTTGTATTTCCTGAACTGATACTTTTTCTAATTCACTGTATGTTTTTACTTTGTCACTAGGTTCGTATACTGCCAGATCCAAGTGAAATCCAGTTCTATGGTAGCAAATGTGAGTCGAATATTCTTCCACACATGCGTACGTTTGATTTAAGGTAATGCTGTCCAACATGAAAACACGCCTATATAATTTTGACCCAGTTAAATCCCATTTTAGCTCACCTGAGCCGAAGGCTCACACGGTGAGCTTATAGTATAGGTAGGCATCCAGCGTCTGTCGTCCGTCTGTCGTCCGTCCATCGTCCACACTTTTGAACTTGAGTATCTAAGTGAACAGCCGGCCAATCCCAATCAAATTTAATGTGCAGCATCACTGTGTTGGGGGCTGACTGCATTAGGTTTTGGACCAGTTTTGATCAGAACTGTGGTTGCCATGGCAACAAGAAGATAACATAGTCTTATAATGGGGAAAACGACGTCTCCACCTTTTCTCGGCCATTTCTGATCCGATCTTCATTAAACTTGCAGATAACCAGGAGGGGCTTACAGTCTATGACGAGTCCGAAATTGGGCTACACGGGACAAACAGCTTTGGAGTTACCTGCCCTTGAGCATAAATATAGGTGAACAATGATGTCTCCAGCTTTTCTTAGCCGTTTATGATTTGATCTTTTTGTAACTTTTCATAAACGAGAACAAGCATAAAATTTTAGACGAGTTCGAATTTGACTTGAATCTGACAAATGGGTTTTTTAGTTACATCCCCTTAAGCGTGAAAAAAATTTCCCATAGACTTACAATTGGGAAAATGACGTCTCCACTTTTTATCCGCCATTTCTGATCCGATCTTAATCAAACTTGCAGATAACCAGGAGGGGCTTAACGTCTACGTTGAATTCAAATTTGGCCTGCAAGGGACAAACAGCTTCTCAGTTACCTGCCCTTGAGCATAAATGTAAGTGAAAAATGGTGTCTCCAGCTTTTCTCAGCCGTTTTTGTTTGGATCATTTTGTAACTTTTGGTACAGTGGACAAGCATAAAATCTCGAGCGAGTTCGAAGTTGACTTGAATCTGACCAGTGGTTTTCCAGTTACGTCTCCTTGAGTATGAAAGATTTTCCCATAGCCTTACAATGGGAAAATGACGTCTCAAGCTTTTCTCGACCATTCCAAATTAGATCTTCATCAAACTGGCAGATAACCAGGAGGGGCATACAGTCTATGTTGAGTTTGAATTTTGGCCACGCAGGTCAAATGACTCTAGGTTACCTGGCTTGAGCAGTGTATATAGCTTTCCGCAACCGTTTTGGAACTGATCTGTTTGTTACTTTTGGTAAACGATGATAAGCATAAAATCTCTAATGAGTTTGATTTTGGCTTGAATATGACCACCAATATATCCAGTTACATCCCCTTGAGGGTGAAAGAAGATGTCTCCAACTTTGCTTGACTATTTCTAACCTGACCTTCATCAAACTTCCAGATAACCAGAAGGAGCTTTCAGTCTATGTTTAGTTCGAATCTGGGCCGCATGAGACCTGCCCTTAAGCATAAATATTAGTGAAAAATAGTGTCTCCACCTTTTTTCAGCCGTTTCTAATCTGATACTTTTGAAACTTTCAGTAAACGAGAACAAGCATGAAACCTCAGATGAGTTTGAATTTGGCTTGTATCTGACATTCTGTTTTGTAGTTACAGCCATTTGTGCGCTAACAATTTTCCCATAGACTTTCTCTGGTCGGGCTCATCGGAGTCTAACTGTTGGTTTTCTTTTGCTCCAGCATTTCAGTGGTTTCTAGCTGTCGAGTCCTCACCGTTGTCTCACCTCTGTGGTTCTTTGATTTCTGTGTTCACGGAGATTTTGCACTGATGAGTTAGGAGGCCTTCATGCGGACTGAACAAATTATTTGTCTAAATCGCGACGGAAGTAAGGGCGAGGATTGTGGCCACGTAAAATCGATTTAAGCCCCCCAGTGGAAATCTTCCACTGACCGTTCCAAGGCGGCTCTTCTGTGGCGATTTATTTATGTTGTTGTTTGTTACTTACTGTGTGTATCACTTGTGTCTTTTAATTTTGGATGGCCATATGGCCATTTTGTGGGAAATTAACTGTCCTTATGGCCTTCCTTTGTTTAGGTTTCCATTATGGTCTGGTCGTTTAATGTTTGTATTTCTTTCCCTTTGGTGTCTTTTATGGGTGGAGTAAGTTAATTGTATCAATTCCTGATCTTTGTTTTACTTCTACTTTACAATGGAAAAATGACGTTACCAACTTTTCTCCGCCATTTCTGTTCTGATCTTCATCAAACCTGCCGATAACTAGGAGGGACATACAGGCTACATAGAGTTCGAATTTCGGGTGCATGAGGCATACAATCTTATATGTAGTTGATTTAGAATTTTGACACCTTTGGAGTTAACTGCTCTTGAGCATAAATATTAGTGAAAAATGGGGTTTCCATTTTTATCTCACCTGAGCAAAAGGCTCACAAGGTGAGATTATTGTATATATAGTTCATCCGTCGTCCGTCCGATGTCCACATTTTTGAACTTGAATATCTAAATGAAAGGTTGGTCATAGCAATCAAATTTTATGTGCAGCATCACTGGGTTGGGGGAGTTTTGATGGTGAGAGTAATACTTTGACCAAATCACTCTGACCACTCTGACTTTAACCAGTCAAAGTAAGTCCAACTAAGACCAACTGGGGTGTAAAACTCTGACCATTTACCTGTCTGACCATGATTGATAATGCATATAATCAGCCTGAATAAACACTTTAATAGCCTTTGTACAGGTATTCAACAGGTTATTTTAGGCAATTTCATTGAAAGGACTTTAAATAACAAAGTTTTATTGCTTATTCTCATTATTTATTTTAAAATTTTGAAAACTATATTTTCGTGTGAAAATATCATTTTTATGCCCCCGCCATTCGAAGAATGGTTGAGAGGGCATATAGCGTTGCCCCTGTCCGTCCGTCCGTTTGTCCGTCCGTGCGTCCGAAACTTAAACGCAGTCAATAAGTTCCTTATTTCTTGATGGATTTTAAAATGACTCTGCAGAAATGTTAACCATCATGAGACGACGTGCCACGTGCAAAACCCGTCTGTCTGTCCTTGTGTCGGAAACTTAAACGCGGTCAATAACTTCCTTATTTCTTGATGGATTTTAAAACGACTCTGCAGAAATGTTAACCATCATGAGACGACGTGTCACGTGCAAAACCCAGGTCCGTACCTCCAAGGTCAAGGTCATACTTAGAGGTCAAAGTTCAAAAAAAGGTCTGAAACTTAAACGCAGTCAATAACTTTCTTATTTCTCGATGGATTTTAAAATGACTCTGCAGAAATATTAACCATCATAAGACGACGTGTCACGTGTAAAACCCAGGTCCGTACCTCCAAGGTCAAGGCCATACTTAGGGGTCAAAGGTCAAAAAAGGGTCTGAAACTTAAGCGCAGTCAATAACTTTCTTATTTCTCGATGGATTTTAAAATGACTCTGCAGAAATGTTAACCATCATAAGACGACGTGTCAGGTGCAAAAACCCAGGTCCGTACCTCCAAGGTCAAGGTCATAGTTAGAGGTCAAAGGTAAAAAAAGGGTCCGAAACTTAAACACAGTCAATAACTTTCTTATTTCTGGATGGATTTTGAAATTACTTTGTAGAAATGTTAACCATCATGAGACGATGTGTCACGTGCTAAACCAGGACCCTACCGCCGAGGTCAAGGTCATACTTAGAGGTCAAAGGTCAAAAAAGGGTCCGAAACTTAAACACAGTCAATAACTTACTTATTTCAGGATGGATTTTGAAATTACTTTGGAAAAATATTTGCTATCATGAGCCGATGTATCTTGTGATCGGTACCTCTAAGGTCAAGGTCATACTTAGGTCAAAGAAAAAAAAATGGTCCGAAACTTAAACGCAGTAAATACTTTTCTTATCTCTGGATGGATTTTGAAATTGCTTGACAGAAATGTTGGCCATCATGAGACAATGTGCTTCACACAAAACCAAGGTCTTACCTCCAAGGTCAAGTCATACTTAGAGGTCAAATGTGAAAAAAGGGTCCAAAACTTAAACACGGTCAATAACTTTCTATGGATGAATACGAACATAGACATATTTTCAGGCGGGGGCATCCGGGTCCTATGGACGCATGTCTAGTTATCTTATTATGAAAACGCGCCTAAACAAATACATTATAAAAACTTCACCACCGAAAAAAAAACACGAAAATTTTTGAATGAAAAATTGTGATATTTTTCTTATTTCGGCTAAAATATCGAGGCGGTTCTAACGATTACCTACAGTCTATATTTTAGAGCAGATATAAGAAAAATAAGGTTTACTACTGTAAACCCCAGTTTTACTATATAAAAGTGGGGTTTAAGGGGGTCAAAATCTTATAGGCGTGTTTTTGTGATGTGATTCTGATATGCATTGATTTCAATGCATGAACATGTCTCAATAGATGTTTCTGAGCAGAAATAAGGAAAAATATGCATATCCCTGCAAACTCCAGTTTTTCCTACATAAAAGTGGGGATTAAGCAGGGATCAGCATTATTTAGGTGTGCTTTTGTGATGCAGATGCTGACAATTTTCTTAACTATATATATATATGTTCAGCGCAAAGTAAGAATCGGTACAATTCTAGAATTGTCCTGCACAAAGTAGGAATTCCTACTTTGTTGCGCAATTCTAGAATTGTACCGGTACAATTCTAGAATTGCGCAAGGGATTCGAATGTTATATGAAACAGGTAAATGTCTCTGCCCAAAGTGGGAATCTTTTGGACAAAGTGAGAATCGAATGTTTCATCCGTATGGACAAAGGGGAATATTTGGGACAAAGTCAGAATCAAATTTTCATCTGTGGGAATAGCATTTATCATCTGTATAGTCTGGTTAACTTTACTTTGATGGTTTTGTGAGTTGAAAAATATTTGCGATTGTAGGAGCTGAATGTTTTGTATATAACATGTACACAATGCATTTGCTAATTTCACTTTTTATTTTTCAAATCGGTAAGTCAAAAAAGACATAATCAACACGTGTGATTAATTTCAAGTATGAAAAGGGGACCATCATCATCTTAACGATTTCAATTGGTAATTATTTCTGCCTTATTAATGCAAACAAACTATTTGGAATTAGGGATTACCTGGGATAATTCAGGTGAATTTCCTTCGGGTACTCCGCTTTTCGCCTACCTCTGATTAACGATCGGCTCGATATGAGTGTAATAATCTTGAATGGGCCGTAAACCAAACCCAAAAAGAAGAAAAAAACATACATTGTGGGTACTCCTTATAACCGCTTCAGTGAGGCGGTTTTAATGAGTATCCTCAATCTATGTTTTTGAGTAGAAATAAGAAAAAAATGCGTACCCTGTAAACCCCAGTTTTACTTTTTTACCTCCAAAAAATGAAACTTTCAGATAAAATGGTCTGATATTTTTCATATTTCTGCTCAAAACATTGTGGGTACTCCTTATAACCGCTTCAGTGAGGCAGTTTTAATGAGTACCCACAATCTATGTTTTGGAGCAGAAATAAGAAAAAAAGTAATGCAAACCCTGTAAACCTCTATTTTACAGTTTTACCTCAAAAAATGAAAACTTTCAGATAAACTCTCATCAAGAGGGCCAAAGAACGAAATTAACAGTACGAATTATGATTGTCAATAAGCGAATAATTATGTTCATTTTCACCTCCAAAAAATGAAAACTTTCAGATAAAATGTTCTGATATTTTTCATATTTCTGCTCAAAACATGCATTGTGGGTACTCCTTATAACCGCTTCAGTGAGGCGGTTTTAATGAGTACCCACAATCGATGTTTTGGAGCAGAAATAAGAAAAATAATGCATACCCCTTTAAACCCCAGTTTTACTGTTTTACCTCCAAAAATGAAAACTTTCAGATAAAATGTTCTGATATTTTTCATATTTCTGCTCAAAACATACATTGGGAAAGGAATTCAATGAGCACGATGCTTCCATTCCAATCCCATCTGTGTCATTGTATGTAAATATCATATGCATGTCAATTGATTGATCAGAAATAAATATGTTTAAACCAAACATACATTGTGGGTACTCCTTATAACCGCTTCCGTGAGGCGATTTTGAACAGTACCCACAATCTACGTTTTGGGGCAGAAATAAGACAAAATAATGCGTATCCCTGTAAACCCCCGTTTTACTATATTAAAGTGGGGTTTAAGGGTGTGAAAATTATAAAGGTGTACCCAGCCATCAAGAAATCATTACCAACACTGGACTAATGAGCCTCTGCCTATGATATCAGCGGCGTCAGGCATAAAAGGTTCTTAGCGTATATCCGTAAATTGATCACATAAATGCACATGCGCAATTTTTTTTAAGAAAATTAAAATGGAATGTCCATGAGATAGAAGCGAAGTTTGGACTACATTTTATAGAGTGATTTTTACCACCAGGGATCAGTTTCCATATGAATGTGATAAAATCCCGTAATAATATTTTACTATTCTCACTTTGTCCCGATTCCCACTTTGTGCAGAGGCAATTCTGATACTGTAATTGCACAAGGTAGGAATTCTCGCTTTGTCCCGATTCCCACTTTGCGCAGAGACAATTCCGGAATTGTATTGCGCAAGGTAGGAATTCTCACTTTGCGCAACAAAGTGAGAATTCTTACTTTGCGCAGGACAATTCTAGAATTGTACCGATTCTTACTTTGCGTAGAACATATATATATATATATATATAGCTTATTAGTTTCACTGACTGACAACCACAATGTCAAAAGTAAGAAAGTAATATATACGTGTGTTAACCCTATTTCTTTTTTTTTCCTAGTGTACAGTCAAAAAATGTGAAAACTTATACTTTTTGTTCTTTGACTACCTTTTGAAAATTGGATCCTATTCACAGCTCTCGATATGGAGGCGTACATACTGATTAGGGTGATTTCTGGTCAGTTTTTCTTATTTCACCATGAAACATATGTTGCGGCTACTTGTCAGGCTTGTCTCAAGGCAATGTTCAATGTATTAGCACCAACAATAATATTTCATTTCAACAAATCCCAAAAGAATTAATTTTACTTTTGCCTTATTTGGACCACTACATAACGAAGTCATACCTGCCATGAAAAAAGAATGATACCGTATTAACCATATGTGTTCGGACAGACAGGTCTATGAAAACAGGGTAGAACCAGTTGAGATGCTGCAGAATGCAGCATCTCATCTGGGTCTACTCTGTAAACCATTCATCCATAACATAGGGTATTAAGTTGTATTTGTTTAATTTTTAGGTTATACATGGTAGGTACAAAGAAATACCAATTGGGGTAATTATCTAGTTTGCAGGGCACACACGCCGGCTTTCTAGAACATATCTGTATCAGATAGGCTTCAGCAAACAATGCAGTCCTGATCAGACTGCTCCTAACAGAAGTTTTTTTTGCGATTATAATGATTGTTTGTTTACATGTTTAGTATATACTGGTTTTGAATTGAAATACTAAGTTACTCCTCCCCGCCCATCAGGGCTTGAAGAAATAGATTGGCTGCATGATGCTTCCACGCAGAGCTGAAACCGACCGCACACGAGTACTGGTAAACCGCTTAGAGGATCTAAACCTGCCCAAACAAAGCGGTCCGAGTCGGACCGCTCATGCTTATAAACCCTAAGGGTTTCAAACAGGGGCCACATGGCTTGAGATGTCATTTCATCTCAATGTAGGGTAAAAGTCCCACAAAATTTGAAGCAACGTCTCCAAAATGACCTATACAGTGTTTACGGGGACATTAAACCTCAAATCAAACAAACAAACTAAGTTTACCATAGAAATTAACTTAGCACACTGTAATAGCTTGCCCAGATTGTTCAGGAATGGTTTGATTGTTTGATTTGAGGTTTAACGTCCCCGTCAACACTGTAGATCATTTTGGAGATGTTGCTTCCAGTTTTCTCGGAATTATGCCTGACATTGAGATGAAATGTCATCTCAATCAATGCCGCCAAATGAAACCAATAGGGTTTCTAAGCAATTATGGACATTTTAACAGGTTTACACCATTTCTAAATCAGAAGACAAACCTTCTAAAAAATTCCACATTTTACAGATCATTTCACACACAGACTGATAAATGATAACGCATAACATCACATACACCACAACTTCATCAAAACATTGTTCTAATATGGTTATGAATAAAGTAGAAGTGGAGGCAATGATCAGGAATCGATACAATTAACCCACAGCTCCCATCAGAGACACCAAAGGGAAAGAAACACAAACATGAAACAACAGACCCTAATGGAAACATCAATAGCGAAAAGCCAAAAGGACAGTTACTTTCCCACAAAAAGACCATCGGCTATCCAGAATAAAAACATATATGCGACACAAAAACCCCAAAAAAACATACCAAAAATAAACCGCAATGGAAGAACCACCTTGGAACAGTCAGCGAAAACGAATTCCACTGGGGGGCGCTTAAGTCTGGTTTGAAATGGATTGCAACATGTAAAGATATAGAAAAAATGACCATAAATACTAATTTTTCTATATAATCAATACATTTTTTGTTTGGATATTAACCTCATTTAACATAAAAAGGATCTTTAAAGATGCAGAATCACAGGAAAATTTGCAAATTTAAAGCTTAATATTAAGACACCTGGAATTTGTGATGTTAAACATAAACTGATCCACAGACAACAAATAAATACAGAAGCACTTCGATGGCTCGAACACCGATGGCTCGTTTACCATGGATGTTTCGAACCCATTCTTGAGCCCCTAGCGAAATTCTCTACATAAGAAATAGTGGGGGATAATTTAGGTGAATTTAGTCTTTTATCTTGCAAATGTATGCTGTGTGTACTCATTAGAATCGCCTCGATGAGGCGATTCTAATGAGTACACACAGCATACATTTTTATTATAGAACACCGAAAGGATGTCTAAAAATATCTCGTTATGCCTCCTGGCGGTAACCTCAGTGGCTCGAACTACCCTTGTCTCGAACAGATTTTCGAGGTCCCAAAGGTGTTCGAGCCATTGAAGTTCGACTGTAAATAAATAAATAAATACATAATAAATAAATAAATATAAATAAATAAATCATGGAGGGCATAGCTGTAGATCACGTGGGAGACATTGGTAGTCATTATCCCTTTGAATAATGTTGGAAAGAAAGTATCGGAAAAAAGTATCATGAAAAAAGTATCAGAAAAAAAAATATCAGGAAGAAAGTATCGGAAAAAAGGATCATGAAAAAAAGTATCAGAAAAAAAAATATTAGAAAGAAAGTATCGGAAAAAAGTTGCATAAAAAAAGTATCAGAAAAAATATCCGGAAGAAAATATCGGAAAAAAGTTTCATGAAAAAATATATCAGAAAAAAATATCAGGAAGAAAGTATCGGAAAAAAATATCATGAAAAAAGTATCAGAAAAAAAAATATCAAGAAGAAAGTATCGGAAAAAAAGTATCATGAAAAAAAGTATCGGAAAAAAAGTATCATGAAAAAAAGTATCAGAAAAAAATACCAGGAAGAAAGTATTAGTTTCATGTAAAAGGGATAGTATATATAGAATTAAGAGTTTAAGGCAGTTGCCATCTTAACCCATTTTGTACCGGAAACCCCGAAACAGGTAGTTGGCAAACAGTGCAGGCCCAGATCAGAGGCCACAGAACGCGGCGTCTGATCAGGGCCTACACTGTTTCAAAGTTTTCAGCCAATTTCCAAAAAGTTTTTGAAGAAAACACAACCTGACACCACTAAATTTTAAAAGGGACTCCTGCTATATATAAGGTGTAAGATTCAATTTGGTACAAAAAGGGTTAATATTTGATGCTTGTAGCATCGCTGATCATGTTGTTGGACTTTTACCAGACATTGAGATGAAATGAAATCTCAAGCCCCGCCACCCAATGAAACCAAATAGGATTCATCAGCATGGAGGTCCGACTTGCACACTTAATTTGTTTAATTTGTGGTTTAACGTGTCTGTCTACACTATATACATGTAGGTCATTCAAATTGGAGACATTGCTTTCAATTTGTGGGACTTTTACCTGGCATTAAGGTCAAGCGATATCTCAAGCTCCGCCGCCCAATGAAACCAAATAGGGTTCATCGACTCGCATCACTTTTGTTTGTCTGATTGGAGGTTTAATGTGCCCATCTCAAGCTCTGTCGCCCAAATAGGGTTTATGAGCATGGAGGTCCGACTTGCACACTTAATAATTTGTTTAATTCCCCCTCTACACTATAAAGGTCATTTTGGATTCGTTGCGGGACTTTTACCAGACATTGAGATGAAAGCAGAATCCAGTTCTATAAATCATATATACAGCCGCATATTGACTACTGTAGTACAGTTTGGGGAGGTACATCCCAAAGAAATCTAGACAGAATATATAGGTTACAAAAACGAGCCTGCAAACTTATTTTAGACTATCAGTTTGAAAATATTGCCAACAGTATGGATGATTGAAAAATTCTTAATATCTATGAGCGTGTTTATCTTAGAAAAGCCAAGTTTAAAATATCGAACTCATTAACACCTTACATCAGTCAGATGTAGTATCCTAATCATCATATTATTGTAACATCAAAAGCGAATATGGATAAAACTGATACTTTTTTCCTGATACTTTTAGCTCACCTGAGCTGAAGGCTCCGTGGGAGCTATTGTGATCGGTCACCGTCCGTCGTCGTCCGTCCGTCCGGATGTCAGTCCACAATTCCTTTAAACGACATCTCCTCCAAAATCACTGAACAGATTTTGACCAAACTTGGCAGAAATGACCTTTGGGTGGTCCCCCCCTCAAATCTGTTCAAAAGAATTCCATTCCATGCAGAACTCTGGTTGCCATGGCAACAAAAGAAGAAAATTGTCTGAAACCAGAAGGACCAGGTCTTTGATATTTGGTGTGAAGCTTCATCTACTGGACCTCTACCAAGATTATTCAAAATATTGCCTTGAGGCTAAAAATGGCCCCTCCCCGGGGCCCACTGGTTTTACATAGGCTTATATTGGGAGAATTTTTAGAAATCTTCTTGTCTGAAATCAGAAGGCACAGGTCTTTGATATTTAGTAAGAAGCTTCATCTAGTGGACCTCTACCAAGATTTTCGAATTATAGCCCTCAGGCCAAAATTGTCCACGTGCCAGGGCCCACTTGTTTTACAACGGCTTAATAGGGAACACCTTTAAAAATCTTCTTGTCTGAAACCAGAAGGCCCATGTCTTTGATACTTGGTATGAAGCTTTATCTAGTGGACCTCAACCAAGATTTTCAAATTATAGCTCTGGGGCCAAAAAATGTCCACGTGCCAAGGCCCACTGGTTTTACAAAGGCTTATATTGGGAAATCCTTTGAAAATCATCTTGTCTGAAACCAGAAAGCACATGCCATTGATATTTAGTATGAAGCTTCATCTAGTGGACCTCTACCAAGATTGTTCAAATTATAGCCCTGGGCCGAAAATGCCTCCGTTCCATGGCCCTTTGGTTTTACAAAGGCTTATATAGGGAAAATCTTTTAACCCTTGTCCTGCTGAGTATTTATATATGCCACACCCACTACCGATTATCAACCAATCAGATTACTTGATGCAAATTATTGCAACAAATTCACAATCTGAACGGCAAACAATGTAGATCCTGATCAGATGGCTTCGTCAGAAGCCATCTGATCTGGATCTACATTGTTTCCAAGAAAAAGCATATCCGGGATTAGCCGGACAAGGGTTAAAATCTTCTTCTTCTTCTTCTTAATATTTGGTATGAAGTTTCATCTAGTGAACCCCTACCAAGATTGTTCAAATTATAGCCTTTGGGCAAAACAATGTCCATGGGCCAGGGCCCCTGGTTTTACATAGGCTTATATAGGGAAATCCTTTGAAAATCATCTTGTCTGAAACCGCAAGGCCCAGGTCTTTGATATTTGGTATGAAGCTTTATCTAGTGGACCTCTACCGAGATTGTTCAAATTATTGCACTAAGGCAAAAAATGGCCCCGCCCCGGAGCCCACTTGTTTTACAAAGGCTTATATAGGGAAAACCTTTAAAAATCTTCGTGTCTGAAACCAGAAGGCCCAGGTCTTTGATATTTAGTATGAAGCTCCATCTAGTGGACCTCTACCAAGATCGTTCATATTATAGCCCAGGGGCCGAAAATGCCCCCGACCCGGGACCCTTTGTTTTACATAGGCTTATATAGGGAAAATCTTTAAAAAATCTTCTTCTATTTGGTATGAAGCTTAATCTAGTGAACCTCTAACAACAGTGTTTAAATTATAGCCATTTGGCCAAAAATGTCCCCGCGCCAGCCGGCCCAGGTCTTTCGTATTTGGTATGAAGCTTCATTTAGTGGACATCTAACAAGATTGTTCAAATTATAGCCCTGGGGCCAAAAATGTCCCCGCGCAAGGGTCCACCGGTTTTATATAGGGAAAGCCTTTGAAAATCTTCTTGTCTGAAACCAGCAGGCCCAGGTCTTTGATATTTGATATGTAGCTTTATCTAGTTGACCGCTATGAAGATTATTCAAATTACAACCCATTGGGCCAAAAATGGCCCCACACGGGTGCCCACTGGCTTTACATAGGCTTATTTAGGGAAAATCTTTTAAATTATTCTTGTCTGAAACCAGAAGGCCCAGGTCTTTGATATTTGGTATGAAGCGTCATCTACTGGACCTCTACCAAGATTTTCAAATTATAGCCCTGGGGTAAAAAAATGTCAACGTGCCAGGGGCCACTGGTTTTACATAGGCTTATATTGGGACATCCTTTGAAAATCATCTTGTCTTAAACTAGGAAGCCCAGGTCTTTGATATTTGGTATGAAGCTTCATCTAGTGGACCTCTACCAAGATTGTTCGAATTATAGCCCTGGGGCCGAAAATTACCCCCGCCCAGGGGCCCTTTGGTTTTACATAGGCTTATATAGGGAAATCTTCAAAAATCTTCTTCTCTGAAACCGCAGGGCCCGGGTCTTTAGTTTATACTAATTTATTTTAGTTCGATTGCGATGAAAGCTTTAAGCTTATTGAATCGCTCTCGAACACTCATTCCGGGTGTTTTCACGCGCGCGAGAGAGAGAGGCAGTGGCTTTCACACCACTGCTACCCATTTACACCTGGGTGGAGTGGGGCAGTGTCATTACGTGTCTTGCCCAAGGACACACCTCGATACCGGTGGCGGATTCGAACGCACAACCTCTCGATCATGAGTCGAACGCGCTAACCACTGCGCTATCGAGGCTGACGCTATCGGGTCTTTGATATTTGGTATGAAGCTCCATCTAGTGGACCTCTACCAAGATTGTCCAATTTAAAGCCCTGGGGCCAAAAATGTCCACGTGCGTGGGCCCACTGGTTTTATATAGGCTTATATAGGGGAATCCTTTGAAAATCATCTTGTCTGAAACCAGAAGGCCTAGGTCTTTGATATTTTGTATTCAGTTTCATCTAGTGGACCTCTACCAAGATTGTTCAAATTATAGCCCTGGGGCCAAAAAAGCTCCCGCCCCAGGGCCCTTTGGTTTTACAAAGGCTTAAATTTTTTTAAAAATCTTCTTCTAGTTGGTATGAAGCTTCATCTAGTGGACCTCGACCAAGATTGTTCAAATTAATGCCTTGAGTCCAAAAATGGCCCCGCCCCGGGGCCCACTTGTTTTACATAGGCTTTTATAGGGAAAACCTTTAAAAATCTTCGTGGCTGAAACCAGAAAGCCCATGTCTTTGATATTTGGTATGAAGCTTCATCTAGTGGACCGCTACCAAGATTGTTCAAATTATAGCCCTTGGGCCGAAAATGCCCCCGTCCCGGGGCCCTTTGGTTTGACATAGGCTTAAATAGGGAAAATCTTTAAAAATCTTCTTCTATTTGGTATGAAGCTTCATCTAGTGGACCTCTACCAAGATTGTTCAAATTAGAGCCCTGGGGCCAAAAATGTCCCCTCGCCAGGGCCCACTGGTTTTACATAGGCTTATATAGGGAAATCCTTTTAAAAGCTTCTTATCTGAAACCAGCAGGCCCAGGTCTTTGATATTTGGTATGAAGCTTCATCTAGTGGACATCTAACAAGATTGTTCAAATTATAGCCATGGGGCCAAAAATGTCCCCACGGCTTGGTCCACTGGTTTTACATAGGCTTATATAGGGAAATCCTTTGAAAATCTTCTTGTCTGAAACCAGAAGGCCTAGGTCTTTGATATTTGGTATGAATCTTCATCTAGTGGACCGCTATGAAGATTGTTCAAATTATAGCCGTTGGACCAAAAGTGGCCTCACACGGGGCCCACTGGTTTTCATAGGCTTAATTAGGGATCGAAAACATTAAAAAATCTTCTTGTCTGAAACCAGAGGACCAAGGTCTTTGATATTTGATATGAATCTTCATCTAGTTGGCCTCTACAAAGATTGTTCAAATTATAACCCTAGCGCCAAAAATGCGCCCGTGCCGGGGCCTACTGTTTTTATGCAGGCTTATGATAGGGAAATCTTTTAAAATCTTCTTGTCTTAAACCAGAAGACACAGGTCTTTGATATTTAGTATGAGGCTTCATCTAGTTGACCTCTACCAAGATTGTTCAAATCATAGCCCTGGAACCAAAAATGGCCCCGCGCCGGGGCCCACTCGCTTTACATAGACATATTAGGGAAAAACCTTTAAAGTCTTGTCTCAAACAGGACACTTAGGCACGTGCAAAACTCTTAGCTCTTATCTCAGTTGACCGATATAGGCTTATCGTGTTCCTCTTGCTTTCCTGATACTTTCTTTCCGATTACCGTTTAGAATCGAATAAACAACTCCAAGGGCTGTTTATTAAAGGCATTTATTCTGTAACAGTAGGACACACTGTGTGTCCATAATTGTTTTATTGCCCTCTGGGGTATACTGTCCATAGCAGATCAAAGCGGCGATAAGTAGCTCTTGTTGAATCCCCTAACTGAGACACTTAAGGGGAAAACCAATAATGTACACCAGTCAACAGTAAGTATATTATTGATTTTCCCCAAGGAGGCCCTACCTGTTGAAGACAGGGGATTCTCTTCTGTCAGCACTGAGGGCTACATAATATTACGCAATGAAATGATAGTTCTCATTAATCAAGAATAAATGCCTTTAAGGACTTCCCCTGAAGTCCACTACTAGGGGATCATTGCCTGTTGTTTACTGAGGAATACATAATATTATATAATGGAATGATAGTCCAAAATAGTCAAGAATAACGTAAATATAAGTTTGGATTAAACATGATTCAAAGAAAAAATGAACGTTTGAAATCTATTTTATCAGTCTTCAGGGAACAGAGTGTATGACCGTTGGGCACAGTCTCATCTACCATTCGAGTACCATTCCTATGGCAGTAATCAGCAAGGGGGATTTTGTCCGAAGGAAATTTTGTCCAGCTTATGGAGGGGAATTTGGCCACCTTGTAAAAATCACGAGGGGGATTATGCCCATCCTGTAAAAAGTTTCAGAGGGGATTATGTCCACCTTTTGAAAAACAAGGGGATTTCGTCCACCTATGCAAAAATAAGCAGAGGGGATTTTGTCCGAGGGGGATTTTGTCCTACACTCCAGATTGCTTGATGCAATTTATTATGCCTTTAAATTCACTAAATGAATGTTAGAGTAGAGTATCAGATGATCGGGATCTACACTGTTTGCAAAGGTACTGGCAAATTCACTAATTGAATGTCAGAGTAGAGCCTGATCAGATGATCGGGATCTACACTGTTTGCAAAGGTACTGGCAAATTCACTAATTGAATGTCAGTGTTGAGCCTGACCAGATGATCGGGATCTACGCTGTTTGCAAAGGTACTGGGGTTGTCTTAAACAGGAGGATAAGAGCTAATTATGTAATGGAAACCTTGCAAAAATGTTCACCTTCATTAGACGATGAGTCGTGTGCAAGACCAAGGTCCATACTTCCAATATCTAGGTCATACCTACAGGTCAACGGTAAAAAAGGGGCTTTTATGTGTACAGATAATAACTTATTCTTTGATGGATTATGAAATCACTTGGCAGAAATTTTAACCAACATAAGACGATGTGTTGTGCCTTATAAGGCCAAGGCCATACTTAGAGGTCAAAGGTCAATAACTTTCTTATTTGTCGCTAAACTTTTAAAAATTATGTTGTAAACAAGACCCAGGTCAGTACCTCCAATGTCACGGTTATACTTAGGGTTCAAAAAGGGGGAGACATCTTTGTTTTTATAGAAAAACAAATTCTAGTTAGTTTAATGTATTTTCTTTCTGTCTAACCTCCACCCTTTTAATGCATAAAACCGTTTCCTTATATGCCTTACTGCGCTATAGATTTGTATATTCATAACATATGTTTCTCGTGTGTAATGTGTCAAATAATGTATTCTAACACTGGTCTCCTATATTGCCAATAGTAAAATCTAGTTATATATTGAGTGATAAATCACTAGCCGGAAGAGCGCTACGCGAAAAGCCGCCTAACTCGGACGTTTCATGACGTTTTATGACGTCATTCCTAGTTACCTTGACGTTAGATGGTGTAACTTAGTTTCTTGTATCAGTTATGTTAGGAAAACAGTTAAACTCATGTGGCACAGTCAGTTAGATTGGCAGGATTCCTTTAAACCATGGCGGAATAATGAGATAATCTGAAGGTATCAATAGCATTTTCGTCGACTTTTAGAAAGTTAGAATCGAAATAGATCTGTATTAGTGTGCCGTGATTTATTGCGTGATAAATCACTGTTTGTCGGTCTGACAGTTGTAAGCAGAAAAAGGACTCACGCTACATGCTTTTGATTCAATTTACTTTACAAATGACCTCTAAACAGCAAAATATCACTCAGTAAATCACTGCTGAAGCTGCTCTTTCACTTACGGGAATCATGGGAACAACTGGCAAATTTTGCCGCCATTTTTCAAAGGGAGACAACATTCGGGACTTCCTGTTCTCTTTTCTCTCAAAAAAGGGGTCTTTACTTAAAGGAAAGAATGTGTTTTCCTTTAAGAGTTGACCCCTATTGACATGGGAGACAAAAGTACTTTTGCATGAAGGTGTTCCCAATCCGTGAATAAAATGCGTTTTAAATGTCATATGATAAATATGATCTTGCATTCGTGCTCATGTTTAATTGAATTTATCAAACTCGTTGAGGAAAAGGAATAAAATGCGCGGCAAAGCCTCGCATTTTATCCCTTTTCCTTAACTCGTTTAATAAATTCAATCATACATAAGCACTCATGTTAGATCCTCTATATTAAACAATTTGAGGAAAAGGTATAAAATGCGAGGCCCCACAGAGCATTTTACCCCTTTTCCTAAACGAGCTTAATGAATTAAACGAGTTTATCCCATTTCCTCAATGAGCTTAATAAATTTATTAAAACATAATTACGAATGCAAGATTATGTTTATCATATGACATTTAAAACGAATTTCATTTACAGTTTGTTTACAAAAATGTTAATATTCCGTCATTAGTAAACGCGACGTCATTAAGGACGTCATACCTGTAAAGTAACTGGGCTTATCTAACTAATTTGCATATTTAATCCACTAGTGGATTACTAAATTTAAAACATGCGTTATTGCATTCTCCGACGCGACGTCTATTGATAAAGATATGTTCTGTGTTTTCTACGTCAAAATTAAAAAAGGGTATATGTTAGGAGAAACTCTATCTCGATGGCATTTTTAATATGGAATTCACGAAACGAACCACGCGTGTGAGACCCTATGTTCTTGCACACCAGATAAGGAAATCCGTGATTTTACCCTGGGATAGAAATTTATGTTCTGACCCTGGTGTTCCGACCCAATTTCGAATATTCCCGCGTGTTTGATAAATGTACTAGTTGAATACGACCTCGTATGCGCCGTCGTTAAGGTTGACGTCATGCACGTTACATTACGTCACTTAACATTCCTGTAGTATCATCACAATATGGCGGACGTTGGTAATCGAAGTGACTGCAGCATTAAAAGTCTGCAGTTAAAAATGGAAGGTATGCTAGAAAAAGAATCCTATATGGGTGTGAGGGGCGGATAGAAAAAATCCGTCCCTCGGGATCACTGTCCGACATCACTCGGCAAGCCTCGTGATGCCGGACAGTCTCCCTCGGGACGGATTTCTCCATCCACTCCTCACACCCATGTAAGATTCTTATATCCTCACACATGGGAGAAGACTATCCCGTTGTATGACAGTATGCATTGTCTTTGTTACACACTGCTGTTTCGTCATAATGTTTAACAACTGACTCAGTATGTTGATCATTGTTTAATATGGGAATACGTGTACAAATCTATCTTCCGATGCATGTTTTGTTATCTCTGTTTCTTCCTAAATGTACATTTTAATAGCCGTAAAGTCAAGTGCGTGATTAACCTTCGACGAAATGGACATTAAGTTCGGCAATAAATTTCTGACAATTGTCAAAAAAAGAAAGTCCTGAAAATGTTGATTTCAGAAATCAAAAACCGGTTTCAATTCAAATTTATCACTGCATGTGAATGAATATATTTAAAATGAATTTAAGTAGCTCACTCAAAATTCTTAAGAAAGAAAGGTTAATAAAGGTTTTACCTTTTTTGCTCTATTACATTTGAGTGAAGGGTTCATTGTGAATATTGGTTTTCTGTATTCTTGGGCAGTCTTGTGTCAATAGCTTTGTAAGGATATTTTACAATTCAAAGTACATTCCTTTAAGTGAACGGGCGAGAAAAATGACCAATGAAGAAGTTGAGACCTCAACAAGAAAATCTCAGGCTTATGTTCAGCTTATTTAAACTGTTTACGGGCCTCCATGGCCTAGTGGATAAGAGCGCTTATTCATTGGGTCTCTCACCGCTGCGGTTCGAGCGTGGCTTGGGTCACATGTGAGACGCCAAACTCTGCAACGGAAGTTCAGGTGGTTTTTCTCCGGGAACTCCGGTTTTCGCCCACCTCTGATTAACGATCGGCTCAATATGAGTGAAATGATCTTGGAAGGGCCGTAGAACCAAATTCCAAATAAAAAAATCTCTTGCTTGGCATGGCCTCGCATGATATCAAAATAAACTGAACTTGAATCTTGGCTGAGATTCCTTTGTCTCGGGATCAACTCCATTATAGATTCTATTATTAATGATTTTGCAGGAAGTATGAGCTGCATTTTAGCGTTGGTTACGCTGCTGGTGTCTATACACTCTATCTCCACGAACTGTTAAATGCTGAGGTTTGTATAAACCATCGTGATATTTAGAAACTCTACCAGTAGACAAATTTTGTAATTTTCCATTTTCTGTCTTGGTGTAATATTTCTCATACTGTTTGTCTCTGTCAAACAGAACTTTTAGCTTTCCTGGGCTGAAGGCTGCAGGGTAACTTATAGTATAGTGGGTCGTCAATCCATCCGTCGTCAGTCCGTCCCCACCTTTGACCAGTTATATCTCTGCAACCTGCACGCTGATCTAAAACATTTCTCATCTGTAGCATGCCTCTGGTAGAGCATAGATGGCAGTAGCTTTATTTCGAAATCGAACGAAGACTTTGGTTGTTATGGCAACCACAAGTCCAATAGACTTACAGTGGGGCAATGCTTGCCAACACCGTAGCGCCTTCAGTTTTGATCAGATCTTTCTGAAACTTATATGTAAGGTTGTTGGGGATAAGAACTGGAATGAGATCGAAAACCGGTCAAGTCAGCCCAGTAACTTCCCATTGCTTGCAGAAAATGCCTATTTTTAGCTCATCTGTCACGTAGTGACAAGGTGAGCTTTTGTGATCACATTTTGTCCGTCGTCCGCTTAAGTGCGTGCGTCCGTGCGTACGTCCGTCCATCCGTAAACAAATTCATATAAGTATATCTCTAATACTTCATGGCCAATCTTGATCAAATTTCATGTGAAGTATCATCAGGTAGAGGGAAAGACTGCATAAGGTTTTTGGGCTGATCAGATTGGAATTCTGGTTGCCATGGCAACAAATAGCTCCCATAGACTGACAATGGGAAAAATTAAAAAAAAAAAAAAATCTTCTTCTCTGAAACCACAGGGCCCAGAGCTTAGATATTTAGCTTGTAACAATATCAAGTGGTCACCTACATGATTCCTGCCAATCATGGCCCTAGGGTCCAAATTGGCCACACCCCGGGGCCCCTTAGCTCCCATTGACTTATAATAGAAAAAAAAATCTTCAAGAATCTTCTTCTCTGAAACCATAGGGCCCAGAGCTTAGATATTTAGCATCAAGCAACGGCAAGTGGCCACCTACATAATTCCTGCCATGGTCACCTACATAATTCCTACCAGTCATACCCCTGGGTTCCAAATGGGCTACTCCCGGGACCCCTTCGCTCCCATAGACTCATAATGGAAAAAAGTTTCAAAAATCTTCTTCTCTGAAACCACAGGGCCCAGAGCTTAGGTGTTTAGCATGTAGCAACGGCAAGTGGGCAAGTGGTCACCTACATAATTCCTGTCAATCATGCCCCTGGGCTCCAAATTGGCCACACCCCGGGGACCCATAGCTCCCATAGACTCATAATGGAAAAAAAGCTTCAAAAATCTTCTTCTGTGAAACCACAGGGACCAGAGCTGAGATATGTAGCAACGGCCAGTGGTTACTTACATAATTCCTGCCAATCATGCCTCTTGATTCCAAATGGGCCACGCCCCGGGGCCCCTTCGGTCCTATAGACTCATAATGAAAAAAAAAACCTTAAAAAATCTTCTTCTCTGAAACCACATGGCCCTGAGCTTAGATATTTAGCATGTAGCAACGACAAGTGGTCGCCTACATATTTCCTGCCAATCATGTCCCTGGGGTCCAAACGGGTCACGCCCCGGGGACCCTTAGCTCCTATAGACTCATAACTGAAAAAGCTTCAAAAGCTTCTTCTCTGAAACCACAGGGCCAAGAGCTGAGCTATTTAGCATATAGCAACGGCAAGTGGTCATCTACATAATTCCTGCCAATCATGCCCCTGGGATCCTAATGGGCCACGCCCTGGGGCCCCGTAGCTCCAATATATTGATAATGGGAAAAAAAGCTTCAAAAAATCTTTTTCTCTGAAACCACAGGGCCCAGAGCTTAGATATTTAGCATGTTGCAAAGGCAAGGGGTCGCCTACATAATTCCTGCCAATCATATCCCTGGGGTCAAACGGGCCACGCCCCGGGCCCCATAGCTCCTATAGACTTATAATGGAAAAAAGCATCAAAAATCATCTTCTCGGAAACCACAGGGCCAAGAGCTTAGATATTTAGCATGTAGCAACGGCAAGTGGTCACCTACATAAATCCTGCCAATCATTCCCGTGGTGTCCAAATGGGCCACGCCCAGGAGCCCCTTTGCTCCCATAGACTCATAATGAAAAAAAAAAGCTTCAAAAATCTTCTTCTCTGAAACCACAGAGCCCAGAGCTTAGATATTTAGCATGTGGCAATTACAAGTGGTCACCTACATAAATCCTGCCAGTCATGCCCCCGGGGTCCAAATGGGCCACACCCTGGGACCCCTTTAGCTCCCATAGACTCATAATGGAAAAAGACATCAACAATCTTCTTCGCTGAAACCACAGGGCCCTGAGCTTAGATATTTAGCATGTAGCAACGGCAAGTGGTCGCCTACATAATTCCTGTCAATCATGCACCTGGGGTCCAAATGGGCCACGCCCCGGGGACCCTTAGGTCCTATAGTCTCATAATGGAATAAAAAGCTTCAAAAAGCTTTTTCTCTGAAACCACATGGCCCACAGCTGAGATATTAAGCATGTAGCAACGGCAAGTGGTCACCTACATAAACCCTGCCAATCATGCCCCTGGTGTCCAAATGGGTCACGCCCTGGGGCCCCTTAGCTCCCATAGACTCATAATGGAAAAAAAGCTTAAAAAATCTTCTTCTATGAAACCACAGGGCCCAGAGCTTAGGTATTTAGCGTGAAGCAACGGCAAGTGGTCATTTACATAATTCCTGCCAATCATGCCACTGGGTTCCAAACGGGCTGCGCCCCGTGGCCCCTTTGCTCCCATAGACTCATAATGGAAAAAAAGCTTCAAAAATCTTCTTCTCTGAAACCACAGGGCCCAGAGCTTAGATATTTAGCATGTAGCAAAGGCAAGTGGTCACCTTCATAATTCCTGCTAATCATGCCCCTAGGGTCCAAACGGGCCACGCCCTGGGGCCCCAAAGCTCCTATAGACTCATAATGGAAAAAGCTTCGCTATCTTCTTCTCTGAAATCACAGGGCCCAGAGCTTAGCTATTTAGCATGTAGCAATGGCAAATGGTCACCTACATAAATCCTTCCAATCATGCCCCTGGGGTCCAAATGGGCCACGTCCAGACACCCCTTAGCTCCCATAGACTCATAATGGAAAAAAGCTTCAAAAATCTTCTTCTCTGAAACCACAGGGCCCAGAACTTAGATATTTAGCACGTGGCAATGACAAGTGGTCACCTTCATAAATCCTGCCAGTCATGCCCCTGGGGTCCAAATTGGCCACACCCTGGGACCCCTTTACTTCCATAGACGTATAATGGAAAAAGGCATCACAAATCTTCTTCTCTGTTACCACAGGACCCAGAGCTTAGATATTTAGCATGTAGCAATGGCAAGTGTTCACCTACATATTTCCTGCTAATCATGCCCCTTGGGTTCAAATGGGCCCCTTAGCTCCCACAGTCACATTCTTCCTAGAAACTGTGAAGCACAGAACTTCGATATTTAGTATCTAGCAACATAAAATAGCCAGCTACATAAATCCTACTTACCCTGCCCTGGGGTCAATATTGGCCACGCCCGTGCTCATCAGCTCCAATAGACTTATCATGGAAAAAAAAACTTAAAAATCCTCTTGTATGAAACCATAAGGCCCAGAGCTTAGATTTTTAGTTTGTAGCAACGTCAAGTGGCCACCTTCATACATCCTGCCAGTTATGTCTCTGGGATCCAAATTGGCCACACCCCAGGGCTCTTTAGCTTCTATAGACTTACAATCGGGAAAACTTCAGAAATCTTCTCCTCTGAAACCGCAGGGCCCTTATAATGAAAAAAACAACAACTTTAAATGGGAAAAAAATCTTCAAAAATCTTCTTCTCTGAAACCATTAGTCCCAGAGCTTAGGTATTTAGCATGTAGCAATGTCGAGTGGTCGCCTACATGAATCTTGCCAATCATGCCCCTGGGGTCAAAATTGGCCAAATCCTGTGGCCCATTAACTCCAACAAACTTATAATGGAAAAAAGCTTCAAACAGCTTCTTTGAAACCATAGGGTACAGACCTTAGATATTTAGTATATAACAACTCAAAATGGTCGCCTACATAAATCCTGCCAACCATGCCCTTTGGGTCAAAATTGGCCAAGCCCCAGGGCTCATTAGCTCCTATAGTCTTATACTGGAAAAATCTTCAAAAAATCTTCTTCTCCAAAACCATAAGGCACAGATTTTGTTTGATTTGACGGTTTACATCCCCGTCAGCACTGTATAGGTCATTTCGGAGATGTCTCTTCCAATTTTGAGGGACGTTTACCCAACATCGAGAAGAAATTACATCTCGACGCCCTGTCGCCAAATGAAACAAATAGGGTTTATAAGCATGGACACGGCTTTGCCTGAGCTTAGATATTTAGTATGTAGCAATGTCAAGTGGCCTCCTACACTAATGATTTTCTGGTACACAGGTGAGCGATATAGGGCCATTGGACCCTCTTGTTTAGCTCACCAGAGCCGAAGGCTCCGGGGGAGCTTATAAGATAGGCAGCTGTCCGTCGTCGTCGTCTGTGTCGTCATATATCGTGTGACGTCAACATTTTCAAACGGCATCTCCTAGGCCGATTGGGCCCAAATTTCAACTGTAGCATCCTTGGGCTGGAGGATTGAAATTTTGTGTTTTTTTTATGAAATTCGGCTCGTTAGTTTGGTTGTTATGGCAACTTAGAGTTTCCATAGACTTATAATGGGGAAAATTGAAAAATGGCATTTACTGACAGGCCTCTCCAGATATTTAGACAACATTTTCATAGAAATGTTCCTATTGGCTATCTACTACCTGCCATATGATTTTAGAACTGCTGCTTATTTGTATTGGTTGCCATGGAAACCAAAATGAAAAAAAAAATAGAAAACAAATACTTAAAAATCATCTCCTCAGAAACCGTATGCTGTATGAGGCTGAGAGTTTATGGACATATTCACCATATTTGCCTTTACAGGTTTTTTTTTTATATGAAATTCGGCTCTTTGTTTGGTTTATATGGTTTATATTTTCAATAGACTTATTATGGGGAAAATTGAAAAATAACATTTGCTGCCAAGTCATTGCAGACAAAACTATTATAGAAATGTTCATTGAGTAAACGTCTGTCAGCCATATGCTTTTATGCCAACATGGGGGTCCCCAGGTTGTTCCGGGGCCATGCCCCGCCCCCTCCACTTCGTAAAATGCCGTATATCTCAGAAACCTAACCGATCCCCAACCCTTAATCATATATATTCTTATCCCTTATGATAAGATGCATTAAGTGACACAAGCCTGCGGGTCCCCCAGATGTGCCGGGCACATGCCCCACACCCTCCACTTCATAAAATGCCATTTATCTCAGAAACTTTTCAGATCCCCACTTTAAACCATGTATATTCTTGTTCCTTATGATAAGACGCATTCAGTGACACCAACCTGGGTGTCCCCTGTGATGTGTCGGGGACATGCCACACCCCCTCCACTTCATAAAATGCCATTTATCTCAGAAACAATTCAGATCCCCACCACTAAACCATATATATTCTTGTTCCTTATGATAAGATGCATTCAGGGACACCAACCTTGGTGTCCCCCGAGATGTGCCGGGGCCATGCCCCACCTCCTCCACTTCATAAAAAGACCTAATATCCCAGAAACCTTACAGGTCCCCACCCCTAAACCGTATACATATATACTCTTGTTCCATATGATAAGAAGCATTCAGTGACACTAGCCTAGTGGTCGCCCAGGGCACGCCAGGGCCATACTCCACACCTCAGACTTAACAAAAGGCCATAATTATATCTGATTTGTTTGATTGATTTGATGTTTAACGTCCCCGTCAAGACTGTAAAGCTGAGAAACTGTTAGAGCCCCACCCCTAAACCATAAATATTCATGTTCCTTATGTTAAGACGCAATCAGTGACACCAGCATGGGGGTTCCCGGATGCAATTGGCCATGCCCCACCCATTTACTTCACTAAAAGCCATTTATCCCAGAAACTGTTCAGATCCCCACCCCTTATCTCTATTTATTTATACCCCCGCAAACGAAGTTTGAAGGGGGTATATAGGAGTCAGCTTGTCGTCTGTCGTCGTCTGTCGTCGTCGGTCCGTTACAAAAAACTTTAACATTGCTCATAACTTCCTTATTCTTTGACCGATTTCTTTAATATTCACACACCACACACCTTGCCACTAGTACTTAAGATTGATATACACAAACCTGACCTTGACCTTTACGTTGACCTTCCTCAAGGTCAAATACTTGTAAAAATTTGTCGGTACAAAAAAACTTTAACATTGCACATAACTTCCTCATTCTTTGACCGATTTCTTTAATATTCACACACCATACACCTTGCTACTAGTACTAAAGATTGATATACATAAACCTGACCTTGACCTTCACGTTTACCTTCCTCAAGGTCAAATACTTGTAAAAATTTGTGGGTACAAAAAAACTTAAACATTGCACATAACTTCCTCATTCTTTGACCGATTTCTTTAATATTCACACACCACACACCTTGCCACTAGTACTTAAGATTGATATACACAAACCTGACCTTGACCTTCACGTTTACCTTCCTCAAGGTCAAATACTTGTAAAAATTGACAACGCATGCGGGGGTATAATTGGCGCCCGTTAGGCGGCAGCTCTAGTCTTGTTCCTTATGATAAGACTCATTCATTCACACCAGCATGGGGGTCCCTTGGCACTGGGGCAATGTGCTGTGGCCATGCTCCGCCCCTCCACTTCCTAAAAGGCCATATATGTCGGAAACCATTCAAATCCCCAGCCAATAACCATATATATGCTTGTTCATTATTTCTGGACACATTCAGTTACACCGACTTGTGGGGTTCGCAGGGGCCATTTCTCTCCCATCCACTTCATAAAAGAGCCTCATATCTCATAAACCATTCAGATGCCCACCCTTCTAGGTCCGTGTCATAAGACACATTCAGTGACAACAGTCTTGGGCTTTTCTGGGATCCACCATGCCCCAATCCCTCCACGGCTTTAAGGACCTTATATCTCCATAGGGTCAATGTCCGACCCCTTTACTCTATAAAACACCTTATATTTCAGATACAGAGCCCACAAGGTTGCTCATTTGGGTGTGGGGTTTGTTGGGAGACTTTATAATTGGTTGATTAAAACCATATCATGTTAAAATACATGGCTGCCATTGGGCAGTGCCAACCTGAGCTCTGGTTTATGAAATTTGGCTCCTTAGTTTGTTTGCTATGGGAAGTTAAGAGTTTCCATTGACTTAATGGGGAAAATTGAAAAATGACATTTATGCTTTTCAAGAAAGTTTGTCTAAATTCCATAGAAATGTTCCTTAATTAATGTTCTTTTAGGCCTGTTGGTTGCAACAGATGGGAAATTGTCAACTGTCATCTGTTGTCCTGCAACAGCACACTCAAGGGACATCACACCTCTAAAGCAACTAGGCTGATTGGGTCCAAATTTTATCTGTAGCATCCTTGGTTGCAGTGATTCCATGGTTAATTAAACTACATTGCTGCCAGTGGGCTGTGCCCCCATGAGCTCTGGTGAGCATAGTGACCCATGTACCTCTTGTTTTACCTTGTCATCACGTTAGCCCGTTCAATTTTGATAGGATATTCCTGTAACTTACATACAAGTAAGTCTGGGTTAAAAGCTCATATGATTTCGATGTTGGTCGATTACTTACGGAGTAATGCCCCCTACTTTGCTGAAAATGATTAGATTTGATTTTATCTCACCGTAGCGCCTTAAGTTTTGATAGGATCTTCTTGAAACTTACAAACAAGTAAGTCAGAGATAAAAGCTTGGATGAGTTCGAAAGCTAGCGATGTTGATCGATTATTCACGTAGTTATGCCCATAATTTGCTGAAATGCTTATTTTTGACCTTGTCATGACCGTAGCCCCTACAGTCTTGATGGGATCTTCTTGAAACTTACAAACAAGTATGTCTGGGATAAAAGCTCGGATTACTTCGAAAACTGGCGAGGGCGGCCTATTTTAGATAGAGTTACGGCCCCTTGAATGCTGAAAATGCCTATTTTGGTCTTTGTCATCACTGTATCCCCTTCAGTTCTATGGGATCATCTTGAAACACGCAAGTAAGTAAGTAAGTGAGATAAAACCTCGAAAGAGTTTAATATGGTTAGATTGGCATATATTTCAGAGAGTTATGTCCCCCTTGATCTCAGAAAATGTCTATTTGTGACCTTGTCATCACCGTAGCCACTCTTAAGTTTTTAGTTGACCAGGGCCGAAGGCTCCAGAGGAGCTTTTAGTAGAATGGGTCGTCCGTCGTCCGTCCACACATTTGACCAGTTATATTTCTGCAACCTGTAGGCTGATCTCAACCATTTCTTATATGTAGCATGCCTCTGACATAAGCGTTTTTTTTTGAAACCGAACAAAAACTTGGGTTGCTATTGCAAATTCAATTACCCATAGACTGACAATAGGAAAATGCTTGTCACCACCGTAGTGCCTTTAGTTTTGATCTTTTCTTTCTGAAACGTATATGTAAGGTGGCTGGGAATAAAAACTCGGATGAGTTCGAAAACAGGCCAGGTCAGCCCATTTATCGTAATAGACTTACGTCCGCTTTTTTGCGGAAAATGCCTATTTTTGATAATTCCATCATCGTAGCTCCTTCAGTTTTGATAGGATTTTCCTGAAACTTACGTACAAGTTAGTCAGGGAAAACTAGCAATGCCGGCCGATTACCTACGGAGTTACGTCCCCTACTGTGTTGAAAATGATTATTTTTGACCTTGTCATTACCGTAGCCCCTTCAGTTTTGATCGGATCTTCTGGAAACTTACATATAAGCAAGCCAGGGATACAAGCTGGGATGAGTTCGAAAATTGGCGAGGTCGGATATCTATCATAATTTACGTCCCCTTGATTGCTGAAAATGCCTATTTTTAGCTCACCAGAGCCGAAGGCTCCGGGGTAGCTTATGGTATAGGCACTGATCCGCCGTCCGTCGTCTGTCGTCCGCGTTCGTGTCCGCGTCCGCGTCAACATTTTCAAATGACTCCTCCAAACTGCTGGGCCGATTGAAGTCAAATTTCATGTGGAGCATCCATGGGATGGGGGAACAAAAGTTTGCTCGCAGGGTAAAGGTCACATGGCCAAGGTGGCCTCCATGCCCATATAAGGTAAAAACCCTTAAGAATTCTTTTTCTCCTGAACCAGTGGGCAAATTGTGATGAAACTTGGTATGTCGCATAGGAGACTCGGGTCCATGATAGATTGCTTAAATGATGACCCTCGGATGACTTTGACCCATTTTACGCCAAGGTCAAATTTTGTTACATAGACTTTTGTATGGGAAATAGTCAAAACAGCATATTTTTTAAACTATTTCAATCTGTGACCTGAAAATTAGTAAATGCAGTGGGCAAAACGTGCTAGTGAAACTACACTAGTTTTTAAGGTCAAGGTTATTCCCTGACCTTGGCCCAAGGTCATTCACATATGAAAATTAAAAATTTGTTTTTCACTGAAACCACTAGGCCATTTGCAACCAAATTTTGTCTGAAAACTTTTTAGAACAAGGAAATGAAATTAAATTAATTTGAGTTTGGTCACATGACCAAGATGGCGCTATGACCATATAAGGTAAAACTTCTTAAAACTCTTCTCCTCCTGAACCAGTGGGCCGATTGTAATGAAACTTGGCAGGTGGCATTGGGGACTCGGGCCCATTATAGTTTGCTAAAATGATGACCCTCGGACGACCTTGACCCAATTAACGGCAAGGTCAAATTTGGTCACAGAGACTTTTATATGGGAAGAAGTCAAGAAAGCATATGTTTATAGCTCACCAGAGGAAGGCTCCGGGGGAGCGTATAGTAAAGGCAGTGATCCGCCGTCCGCGTCCGGGGAGTTTATACAATAGGTAGTGGTCCGTCGTTGTCCTCTGAAACCACTGGGCCAATTGAACCCAACTTACATATGGCGCCTCATTAGGAAGGAAGAAAGGAAATTTGTTCGTAAGGAATAGGTTCTGTGATTAGGATGGCCGCCATGCTCATATATGGTCAACAGCTTAAAATATCTTCTCCTCTGAAACCAACAGGTGGATGACCTCGAAACTTGGCATGAATCATCAGGGACTTCGGTCCTACCGAGTTTGTTCAAATGATCACCCTCGAATGACCTTGACCAATTTTACGCCAAGATAAAATTTAATCACATAGACTTTTGTGTAAGTAAAAGTCAAAATTGAGTATATATTGAAAACAGTTGCAGCATGTGATCTGAAAATTGGTAGATGCAGTTAACAAAATAAGTGGAAGAAGCTACATGAGTATTCAAGGTCAAGGTCATTTCTGGACCTTGACCCAAGGTCATTCAAATACGATAATTTAATCTTGTTTTCCACTTAAACCACTGGGCCATTTGTAACCAAATTTCATATGAAAGCTATAAGGAACAAGGAAATGAATATTAATTAATGTGAGTTTTGCTACATGACCAAGATGGCCGCCATGCCCATATAAGGAAAAACCCCTTAGAATCTTCTTCTCCATAACCAGTGGGCAGACTTGGTATGTAGCATTTGGGACTTGGGCCCATCATAGTTTGTTTAAATGATGACCCCGGATGACCCTGACCTAATAACCTCAATGTCAAATTTGGTCACATTATATTTGAAAAAGTCAAACTGATTTTTTTGGAATAAATTGGTAGATACAGTTAGCTAAATGGGTGAATGAAACTACATGAGTTTTCATGGTCAAGATCATTCCCTGATCTTTGCCCAAGGTCATTCAGATATAGAAATTAAAACTTATTATTCCAGAAACCACTGAGTCATTTGTAACTAAATTACATACAAAAGCTTTTAGGAACAAGGAAATGAAAATAAATGGTTTGCGTCTGGTCACATGAGCAAGATAACCTCTTTTCCCATATAAGACAAAATTCTTCAAAGATCTTCTCTTGAACGAATGAGCAAATGGTCAAGAAACTTTATATGTGACATTTGGGTCTTAAGCCTATCATATTGTGTTCAAATAATAACCCTCAGATGACCTTGACCTATTTTATGCAACATTTATATTGAGTCACATTGACTATTATGCGAAAACTTTGTACATGTAATTTTCAGAAACTATTGCAGCTTTATTGTTATGTATTAGCCAATGGCCTTAGGACATACGGTGAGCGTAGTGGCCCATGGGCCTCTTGATTACCTTGTCATCACTGTAGCCCCTTCAGTTTCCATCGGATCTTTTTGGAACTTACATGTAAGTAAGCAAGGGATAAAACCTCGAGTTTCAAAATTGGTGAGGTCGGCCTATATTTCAGAGAGTAATGCCCCCACCCCCTTGATTTCAGAAAATGCCTTTTTTGACCCTGCTATCAACGCACAGCCCCTTCACTTTTTATCAGATCTTTCGGAAACTTACATATAAGTAAGTCTGGGATAAAAGCTTGAATAAGTGCGAAAACCACATTTTTGGTTGTTGACCCTTTTACAGTGGACAACTTTGCTTCGCTCTTTGGATGCATGGTGGTGGGCCGGACTCCGGACTCGTTGATGATGTCCCGTCTGAAATCCTTTGAATTTGGGAATGGTGGAACGAGATATTTCCTGGGTTCGACCCTCTGTGATCTAACTGGTGGTTTTCTTCTGCTCTGACGTTGGATTGTTGTTGAGTCCTTATCCCTGATTCATGATAATATTAATTCGTAGATAACCATTTTACCATGTATTTTATCATGACTAACTGCTGAGCTAGAAAGCCTAGAAAGATCAATTTGTTATTGTTATTTTGTTTGATACTGTACTGGAACTGAGAGCGAGGGTTGAAATTTCATAAATTCCGGAGTTGAAGCCCCCAAGTTGTTTTACAACTGACTGTCTCAACGCGGTCGTTCTTTTGCAGTGTCTTATTTGTTATTTGGCTTGGTGCCATTGTTCAGGTTTCGTCTGATTTTGTGTGTGCCTCTGTGTAACTTTCTAGAGGTAATTTGAGACGGCTGCGTTCTTAGATTGTGGCCTTTCCTGAGAAAAGTATGAAGAGGTGCATGTGGTTTGGACATAATTCTCGGAATAATTTTTCCACTTTTTGCACATAGTGAATTTAATCATTTTAACCATTTAATTAATATACAGGAGGTACCTCTTTGTCACCGCGACTCCTCTTACAGTTTGATACTAATCATTTTGAAATTTTGCATGTGTTTTGCCATGGCATGAGGCTGTGCATGTGGTTTGGACTTAATCTTCGGATCAATTTTTGTCACTTTTTCCACATTGTGAACTTTGTCATTGTTAACCTTCAATTGATATACATGTAATTATGATAGGTACCTCATCATCGCAACTCCTCTTACAGTTTTATACTAATCATTTTGAAACTTTACATGTGTTTTTGCCATGACATGAGGCTGGGCATGTGGTTTGGACATAATCTTCGGATCAAATTTTGTCACTTTTTCTACATTGTGGATTTAGTCATTTTTATGACCCTGCCATTAATTTCTTCTGCCTTAAATAAACTTTTATTTTTTAAGTGGGGCAGGCGGGGAGGAGGTGCGACATCAACTTTACCGAAGATGAATATCTTATTCATCACTGTAGCCCCTTCAGTTTCCATCGGGTCTTTTTGGAACTTACATGTTACTAAGCAAGGGATAAAACCTCGAGTTTCAAAATTGGTGAGGTCGGCCTATATTTCAGAGAGTAATGACCCCCTTGATTTCAGTAAATGCTTTTTTTACCCTGCCATCCCCGCAGCCCCTTCACTTTTATCAGATCTTCCGGAAACTTACATATAAGTAAGTCAAGGGTTGGTAGCTTGAATGAGTTCGAAAACCACATGTTTTGGTTGTTAACCCTTTTACAGTGGACAACTTTGCTTCGCTCTTTGGATGCATGGTGCTGGGTTGGACTCCGGACACTTTGATGATGACCAATCTTAAATCCTTTGAATTTGGGAAGGGTGGAACCGGATATTTCATGGGTTCGACCCTAGAAAGATCAATTTGTTATTGTTATTTTGTTTGATACTGTACTGGAACTGAGAGCGAGGGTTGAAATTTCATAAATTCCGGAGTTGAAGCCCCCAAGTTGTTTTACAACTGACTGTTTCAACGCGGTCGTTCTTTTGCAGTGTCGTATTTGTTATTTGGCTTTGTGCCATTGTTCAGGTTTCGTCTGTTTTTGTTTGTGCCTCTGTGTCATTTTCTAGAGGTAACTTGAGACGGCTGCGTTCTTAGATTGTTGCCTTTCCTGAGTGACCTTTTCTTAATCACGGAGTTATGTTCCCTACTTTGCTGGAAATGCTTATTTTCGATCTTGCCATCACTGTAGCCCCTTCAGTTTTGACCAGATCTTCTTGAAACTTACAATCAAGTAAGTCAGGTATTAAAGCTGGTATGATTTCGAAAATTGGTGAAGTTGGCCTGTTTATCTTAAAATTACATCCCTTATATTGAGAAAATGTCTATTTTGACGTTGTCATTACCATAGCCCCTATAGTTTTTTTATCGGATCTTCATCAAACTTACATATAAGCAAGTCAGGTGTAAAAGCTCAGAGTGAGTTCGAAAAGCATTGAGGTCGGCTTGAGTTACGTCACTTTCATTGCAGAAAATGCCTGTTTTTTACCTTGTCATCACCGTAGCCCCTTCAGTTTTGATCGAATCTTCTTGAAACTTACAATGTAAGTAAGTCAGAGATGAAGGCTTGAATGAGTTGAAAAACTGGTGTGGTGAGGTCGACCTATTTATCATACAGTTATGTCCCTATGACTGCTGAAAATGACCATTTTTGACATTGTCATCATCATAAGTCCCTAAGTTTGAACGAATCTTCCTGGAACTTACATATAAGTACGTTGGGGATAAAAACTTGAGTGTGCTTGCAAACTAAAATTGTTGGCACACAAGGCATAGAGTTAAGTCCACTTCTTTGCTGAAAGAGCCTAGTTTGTACCTTGTCATCACCATTTACCGAATCTTCCTGAAACTAGCATATAAGTAGGTTGGGAATGAAAGTTCAGATAAGTTTGAAAATTGGTGATGTCAGCCTGTCTCTCATAGAATTACATCTCATTGAATGCTGAAAATACCTGTTTTTGACCCTGTCATTAGTAAAGTTTGGACCTTTCTGAACCTTTGAATCTGTTAGCTCAGGTGAGCGATATAGGACCATCATGGTTCTCTTGTTTAAACTGGTATCCAATCTCAAGAAATCATGACATTGTATTCTGAATATTTCAGTTTTAGAAAGTCAAAGAAAATATGTCCAAGTATTGTCAAATGGTGCAGTAAAGTACCACTTTGGTTATATATTCTATTATTGTTCAGAGATTATAGCAAACATAACGCGTCTGAACCATTAACTATATCATAGACTTTCAAAAACATTGGCAGCTCAGCCTTGAAGTATTGTTTTTATTTTCATTTCATTGTTGAAAATGTTGGTTAGATAATAAGTTTAAGCTCATTTGGGCCCTTCGCTGGCGAGATTTTAGTATTCACGGGCTACGTTGTCAACGTCTGTCGTCTGTCTGTAAATAGCTTCAAACATCTTTTCTGAAAACCCTTTGATGATTAAAGTCATATTTCATGTGGAATGTCCCTGGGATGGTGAAAAGAAATTTGTTCAAATATACTAGGTATAATGGACAATACAACCACCAGCTGTGCTGTTTGTTATTAGTTTTTTTTTCTTTTTCGTTTTCCTCGGTGTTAGTTATACTCTGCCTCTTGGTGCCATTGGTAGGCTGCAATCTTTGATTGTGGCTTTCCAGGGCATCTGTGTCTATATTTTTTCACGATCGGGTGGCATAGAAATAGTAACATAAAATCAGTTTACATATCTTTACTTGAACTGAAATGTAAAATAATGCTGGTCGTTTAGTGTCTTCCAACACGTTGACAAACCATGCCCAATGGCGCCAAAGTGAAGATGATGTTACCGTTGGCGAATGTGACGTCATTAAAATCATCGAGGTTTACCAACAGAGGATAACATTTTGTCCGAAGCGTCCGTTTTATATCTTTTGAAATTCTTACTATTTCCCATTATGAATTGTTGAAAATATAAACGGACTGAAGTTAGGTCATATTTGAAAGCATAAAATTTGCTTTATGCATTTTATCAGAACCTGTATGCGTTTTGATTTACGTTCTTTTAACCGATACTCACGACAAGATGGCTGCCGACTTTTAATCTCGAAATGGACGAATTTGAAAGAAGTTCTATTGTGAACGTGACTGCTTATCTACGGGCAATATTCACATGACTATGAGCATATGGAACAAATATTTACGGGTAACTTCTGTACAAAGTAAACGGGTATTATCTGGGTATGTAATAGTTACAAGCGTCAAGGTAATTCCCAGACAATAGTAAAGGTCAAAGAGGATCTTTCATGAGTGTTCATGTATTATTGAATTTATTAAACGCGTTGAGGAAAGGGGATTGAGTGCGAGGCTTTTCCGAGCATTTTATCCCTTTTCTTCAACGCGTTTAATAATACATGAGCACGAATGCAAGATTCTATTTATCATATGACATTTAAAACGCATTTTATTCACGATTGTTTAACAAAAATGTCAGTATTCCGCCATTAGTAAACGCGACGTCGTTAAAACTTCGTACATGTAACGTTACGGGGCGTATCTAAATAATATGCATATTTAATCCACTAGAGGATTATCGAATTTATTACATGCCGTTATTACACTCACAGACGCGGCGTCATATGATAAATTCAGATTTTAGATTTAAAAAAAAAATCGCGACGAAATAAGGGCAAGGATTGCCGCGTAAAATAGATTTAAGCCAACCCCCACCCCAGTAAATACTTTTCACTGACCGTTCTAAGGTGGTTCGTCTGTCGCGTGTTTTTAATATAGTTTGTTTTTTAATGTGTGTATCGCTTATATATTTGTGTTTTGGATAGCCAGTTGGCCATTTTGTGGAAAAGTAACTGTCATTTTGGCTTCCCGCTATTGATGTTTCCATTAGGGCTTAGTTATTTCACGTTTGTGTTATTTCCCTTTGATGTCCCCGATGGGAGATGTGCGTTAATTGTACCGATTCCTGATCATTGCCTTAACTTCTGTTTTGTATCATTTAAAACCAATCCTCTCCTGAAAATCCTCGCAACAAGGTAATAAGCATTGATTACCAGTATAGGTGCAATGCGCATATGATTATGTAATAAAATCGTATTAAAAGTCTTATACTGAGAGACAAATCAGGAGGTTGTTTGAAGTAGTTATGACTCTCGCCAATTCTAGCTTGCTCAGATTATGATCTTAGGTTTACCTTGGCGCCCAAGTGACATGACCACAATGGTTGGTATGACCGGCCACCTTTCAAATAAGTTTCAGATGCTCATGTCTTTGCAACCATTGATTTACAAAAAAGCATTTATTAGCTCATCTGAACACGAATCACCTGAGCTCGAAGTTGTCGTGGCGATCTATTGTGATCAGTGAATGTCAGTCGTGCATCGTCCGGCGTCAACAATTTGCTTAAAATGCGAACTCCTAAACCCTTGGGCCAATTTGATTACAACTTCACATGTATGTTGCCTGGGTGGCTCTCTACCAAAATAGCTAAAATCGTCCCGCTCAGATAAACAAGATGGCCTCAGGAGCTAAAAATTGAAAATGTTTAAACGACAACTCCTCCTGTACCCTTGGGGCCAATTTCATTTAAGATTAATAGGACTGTTGCTAAGGTGACCCTCTACCAAAATTGCTAAAACGGTTGTGCTCTGATGAGCAAAATGGCTAATAGAGCCAAAAATAGAAAACAAACATCGCAAATTTGCTTCAACGGGAACTCCTCCTAGACCCCTTGTCCAGTTTGACTAAAACTTAACAGGAATGTTGCCTGCCTGGCTCCGTACCACAATTGCTAAAATCGTTCCACTCCGATAAACAAGATGGTCTTCAGAGCTAAAAATTGAAAAACATCTAAACGACAACTCCTCCTGTACCATTGGGCCAAATTAATTCAAACTTAATAGGAATGTTGCTTTTGACAGCTCTAGTTTGTGATTTGTTGAGTAATAAATCAAAGTTTGTCGGTCTAATAGGTGACCCTCACCCAAATAGCTAAACAGGTTCCGCTCTGATGAGCATAATGACCACCAGAGCTAAAAAAAGAAAATGTAAATTTGCTCCAAACGCGAACTCCTCCTAAACCCTTTGACCAATTTGATTCAATCTTCACAGGAATGTTGCATTATAAGTGACTATCTACAAAATGGCTAAAATCCTTCTGCTTTAATGAACAATATGGCCGCCATAGCTAAAAAGAGAACAAAATTACAGCGTCTCCTTTACCCTCAAAACTTCAAAGAAATTTTGCTTAGGTGACCCTCTACCAAAATAGCTAAAGCAGTTTTGCTCCGATGAGCAAAGTGCAGGCCTCCTAGCAAAACCTATAAAACCTATAATAACCTATAATTTTGTGCCAAATCTATAAAACCTTTATTTTGTTCATAAAACCTATAAAAAGCCTGTATTTTCATGAAAAAAAACTATATTTTTCACTTTTTGAACCTTCTTGCGACTCAACCCTAACTTTCAAAATGCACTACTATTTTCTACTTTTTAGTCCCATAAAAAGTGATGAAAAGTAGAAGTAAAACAAAGATCAGGAATTGATACAATTAACTTACTCCATCCATAAAAGACACCAAAGGGAAAGAAATACAAACATTAAGCGACCAGACCATAATGGAAACCTAAACAAAGGAAGGCCATATGGACAGTTACTTTCCCACAAAATGGCCATATGGCCATCCAAAATTAAAAGACACAAGTGATACACACAGTAAGTAACAAACAACAACACAAATAAATCGCCACAGAAGAGCCGCCTTGGAACGGTCAGTGGAAGATTTCCACTGGGGGGCTTAAATCGATTTTACGTGGCCACAATCCTCGCCCTTACTTCCGTCGCGATTTAGACAAATAATTTGTTCAGTCCGCATGAAGGCCTCCTAACTCATCAGTGCAACATCTCCGTGAACACAGAAATCAAAGAACCACAGAGGTGAGACAACGGTGAGGACTCGACAGCAAGAAACCACTGAAATGCTGGAGCAAAAGAAAACCAACAGAAAACTGTCAAGAAATTGTAATTTTTTTCCTCACTCGCTTCGCTCTTTCAGACTTTGTAAAATTCAGATCAACTTTATCTGAGTAATTGTGGCACAAAAATTCATCAAATATTTTTTCTTCGGTTTAAAATCTTTATGTAAGTTACGAAGACTCTTTTTTTAACATGTATTTTTATTGAAAAACCTGTAAATAACCTATATTTTGAGTAAGAAGAACCTATATAAAAACCTGTATTTTCAAAAAGGGCCACTAGGAGGCCTGAAAGTGGCTTTCAGAGCTTAGAATAGTAAAAGATCGTAAATTTGCTTGAAACGCGAACTCCTCCTATACCCTTTGGCTAATTTGATTCAAACTTCACAAGAATGCTGCCTAGTTGACTCCCTATTAAAATAGTTTAAATTGTTCCGCTGTGATAAACAATATGGCTGTCAGAGCTGAAATTGAAAAATCTTTAAACGACAACTCCTCCTGTACCCTTAAAACTTCATGGGAATGTTGCTAAGGTGACCCTCTATCCAAACGGCTAAAACGGTTCCAATCTGATGAGCAAAGTGGCTGCCGCAGAGCTGAAAATAAGAAAACAACGTAAATTTGCTCCAAATGGAAACTCCTCGTATACCCTTGGGCCGATTTCTTTCAAACTTCACAGGAATGTTGCCTATGTGGCCCCCTACCAAAATAGCTAAAACAGTTCGACTCTTATGAACAAGATGTCCCCAAGAGCTGAAACAAATATACAAAAATCATCAAATGTCAACTCCTGAAGGCTGTTCAACCCTTGGGCCAAATTCACAAGAATGTTTCCTAGGTAACCCCCCTAGCAAGATACATTCGACTCTCATTTTCTCCAGGCAAGTGGAATATTTGGTTTGAGATAACAGTTGTTTGAAATTAAAGGAGTTGAAATCTAAGGAACATATAGCAAAACTAATATAACTGCACAAAATTTATTTTGATTTAAACAATATTTTGAGATATAAGATATTGTGATAACGAGAATCTACTGTAGCTAAAATCGTTCCGCTCTGATGAACAAGATGACCTCCAGAGCTAAAAAATAGAACATCGATAAACGACAACTCTTCCTGTAACCTTGGATTCAAATTTCATAGGCATATTGCTTTAGTTACTCTCTACCAAAATAGCTCCGATGAGCAAAAGTCCACCAGAGCTAACATTTGAATAAAAACGTAAATTTGCTTCAAATTTGAACTTCTCCTAAACCCTATGGCCAATTTGATTCAAACTTCAGAGGAATGTTGTAAGCCCTTACCCATCGGTTCTTGAAGAAATAGATGGGCTGCATGATGCTTCGCGCAGCGTTGAAACCGACCGCACACGAGTACTGGTAAACCACTTAGAGGATCTAATAAAAATTAAAAATGAGTTCCTTTAAGAGCAAAGCTGTGCGAGTCGGCCCGTCCATGCTTATAAAACCTATTGGTTTCATTGGGCGACAGGGCTTGAGATGTCATTTCATCTCAATGTTGGTTAAAAATCCCACAAAATTGGAAGCAACGTATCCAAAATGACCTATACACTGTTGACGGGGGCTTTAAACCCATAAATCAAACAAACATGATTTTTGCATATATGACACCCTACCAAAATAGCTAAAACAGTTCCGCCCAGTTGAACAAGATGGCCGCCAGAGCTAAACGTAGAAAAATCTTCAAACGTTAACTTCTCCTATACCTTGGGCAAATTGTATTCAAACTTCGTAGGAATGTTGCATAGGTGACCTTTTAGAAAATTAGTTAAAACGGTTCGGCTCCGATCAGCAAAATGGCCACCAGAGCTAAAACAAGAAAACTGTCAACAATTTGCTTTAAATACGAATTCCTCCTAAATCCTTGGGGCAATTTGATTCAGACTTAATAGGAAGTTTGCTTATAATAGGTGACCCTCTACTAACGTACTTAATTTGTTCTGCAGTGGTGAGCAAAATGGCCGCCGTAGATAAAAAAATCAAGGAACTATTTTTCAAATGTGAACCCCTCCTAAATGATTTAAACTTCACAGGAATGTTGCCTAGGTGGCTCCGTCTCAAAAAAGCTGGAATCGTTCAGCTGTGATAATCAAGATGGCCACTAGAGATAAAAAGGTGATCATCTCTCTAAGTGCAACAGTTATGCTTCATGGAATGGCTGTCACCCACTTGATTTCAGAAGTTGTTCGACAACATGAAATCAGGTGAGCAATTCAGGGCCATCATGGTCTTGTATTCAAAATATAGGACCATTTGCAGGTCTTCTGTCATGACTCCTGGGTTCACCTCCGGAAATATCAGAGTTCTAAACATACTAGCAATCTAGAAAAAGTTAGCCTTATGGGTAAAAGTTTAATTTGTAGGTCCAATGTGGTCCCCTGCATTATAAGAAGGTGAATCACACCAAATAAGGTCTTAAAACAAACTTCAATATCTCATCTCTAATATCACAAAGAAAAATGATAGCCTCGGCAGAATGATGGTTGGCTAGGATCGGATGAACTGAGGTAGGGTATGGAAATTTTTCCGCTTCTTCTCCGCCATTTTGCTTTCTAGTGCAAGGGGTAGCAACTGTTTTTCTCTAATTTGCATGACTTGGCAACTATATTTCATTGTGATTTCCAATTTATCTATAACCAAATACTTAACTAGAGATACTGTTCATCTGATGATGACGGTAAATTCTTTAAAATGTCTACATTTTACAATCTAATACAAAATTTAGCTCTCTGGGCGTTACGAACATGCAAGCGTCCACTAACTTGGATCAAAGAGACAACGTGACCATTCATTCATAAATTTTTGAAGGGTGCTGTAAGCATTCTAAAGCACAAGATTTTTAGCTTCCACCAATGGGATTTCTGGATTCATTTTAGAGGGATGCGCAGTTATATCCTAATTAACATACAGAATAATTGGGTCCTAATCATTATTAAAATAAGATTCATTCCGTGTATGTAGCGTGTCTAATAATAATAGGGATCAACTTAAGTTTTTTTAATGGGTGACAAAATTATTAAGACCACAATCCTTCAGCACAGACTTTTTTCTTCTCCATGAATTTATCATTTTCCTAAATATTGTGGTCTTGTCCCAGCCCAGGCTTTTTGTATGTTATTTAGGTAGAGACCACATTTTTGGATTTGCCATGAATTTATCATTTTCCTAAATAATGTGGTCTCATCCCTATAAAGAGATGACACCACATTCCTTCAGCCCAGGATTTGAGTATGTGATTTAAGGTGAGACCAGATGTTCTTCTCTATATAGAAGTGAGACCACATTTTTTTAGATTTGCCATGAATTTATCATTTTCCTTAATAATGTGGTCTCATCCCTATATAGAGATGAGACCACATTCCTTCAGCCCAGACTTTTAGTATGTTATTTGTGGTGAGACCAGATTTTCTACTCTATATAGGAGTGAGACCACATTTTTTAGATTTGCCATGAATTTATCATTTTCCTAGATAATGTGGTTTCATCCCTATTCAGAGATGAGACCAGTCTTCCAGCAAGCTGTTATTCGGTCATTCTTTCAGCCTGGGCTAAATTGGATATTTTTGCATTTGAGGCCGCATTTTGTCACTTTATAGACATAGGTCCATTAGAGAGCATTAACGGAATAAATCGCATGTAGTAATATTTTTACAAACTAACAGTATCCAAATACCCCCATGGAGCCTCTTTTTTGTTGTTGTCTTCCTCGTGATTTACCATTGGTTATTTATTAAAATAAAGATGTAAGATGCAACTAAAGAATAACTCCTAAGTTAATTTTTGAAAAAATAATAAAATACAAAATATTAAACAGAAAAATGAACGTTTGTGGAATTTCTTGGCTAAATATAGTTTTAGCATGCGGTATGCAAATGAGTAAGTTACTGTAAGCATTCTCAAAATGATACACCGCCGTCCTTCTTACAATCGACCAAAAACCAGTCGATACTGACAATCCTGCTTAGGTAAAAAAATCTGTATTCATCGGAAGCTAATAACAATTTACTATAATAAGTGACGGAAATAATTTGGATGCTCTTATCTCGTGCATTCAGAAGATTTTACAGTCTTCTCTAGAATAGAATGAAGAACAAAAAACATCGTTTTACGTAGTTACGTCCCTTAATTTTCGCGCCATTATCAGAGGTCGCTTTAATTTTGGCACGTCATTCCACGTCATTGAGGCGCTTTATGTAAACAAGTCACCAAGTGCGTGAAAATGGCTTTTGTTGTACTGAAGTCTGGAAATCACAGTTTTATGATATGGGTTTGCAATGTATGTTGGTAAGAAATCAATTTTATGACATTCGACTGATTACTCCTCATAACTGAAGCCGAGTTTTCACTCTCCGTATCTGTGGCACAGTGAACGAAGTCAAAACTGCTAAAATATATCGCGATCCAGATAAATCAAAATGTAACTGACCCTAGTGGTATTTGAGTTGCCCTGGTGCAAAAAGTACATGGTTTAGAAAAGGATAATAGGTCTCATCGTGGAGATAAGATGCCCATGTTTACTTTGATACCAATTTTATCTACTTTGAACCACTATAAAGGTACGAAGATCATTGGACCTACAAATTAAACTTATGCCGCCTTATGTGCGATATAGTGCATTTTTTGCCTACTTTCTTAATGAAAATCCGTGATATTTTTCTTATTTATGCTGCAAATTTAGGTTGTGGGTGCCCGTTAGAAACGCTACATTAAGGCGATTCTAACGAGCACCAACAACCTATGTTTTGGAAGCACAAACAAGTAAAGTAATGTATACCCCCGTGAACCACAGTTTTCTCTAAAAAGTTTGGTTTAGGGTCTGGGTGTTCAATTCAGGGACGTGTTCATGTGATGCTCTTTCAAAAGCATATTAGCATGTATATCGGCAATTCTAGATATAAATAATTACGGATGTAATTTGCGAACAATTAGCAGTATTCCCCTTACATCAAATATGTGCAAAAACAAAAGACAGTATATAAAGGAAGACATCTACGACAAAGAAATGTAAATAGACAATAAAAAAGACACTCCTTGGGGACGACCTACTCTTTCTCAAGGAACTAGAAATAATGAACCCCAACAACAATCGAGCGATGATTTTTTAGAGTTAAGCGACTCGACATTAACCTAGCGGAAGGTAAGACTGAAAGCATAAAAATAATTAGTTTTGTCTGACAGAAAATGATCTCAAGATGAACTTTCTATCTTGTCGAGGGGTCTGAAATTATCGATCCGGAATCGATACAATTAACCCTCAGCTCCCATCAGAGACACCAAAGAGAAAAAGAAACACAAACATGAAACAACAGACCCTGATGGAAACATAAATAGCGGAAATCAAAAATGACAGTTACTTTCCCACAAAATGGCCAATTGGCTATCCAAATCAAAATAATATAAGTGATACAAACACTCAAAGACAAACCATAACAAAATAAACCGCGACACAAGAACCGCAAGTGCATTGAAAATCTAAACAAATGGTCTATCAATAATTATTAAAGAAGCCGATAAAGGTAGGGGTGTCGTAATTATGAACAAAGAATATAATGAAAGAAAAATGCTTGAAATGTCAAATGATGACACATTTGATCAAACCACTGAAATTGACTGTTCTAAGACCATTTATTTTAAAAATTAAGGCTCAGATTAAGTAAAGTAAAGACATAAGAAGACATGAAGTTAACTATTTGCTAGAATTTGAATGGAAATCAAGTTCCTTTTACGGCTTACCGAAAATTCACAAAAGTAAATTCATAAGAGAACAGAGTAAAAGAATAACTTAAAATGTTTTGGAACTTAAAGACCCAAGTGATTTGAAATTAAGACCTATTGTTGCAGTTCCTGTTTGTGAGACACACAGACTAAGTAACCTAATTGATATATTACTTAAACCATTTATTAAGAATGTCAAATGTTACATTAGAGATGACATTGACTTCCTTTCACATTTACCTAGCAAAATAGACAAGAGCGCAATGTTAGTTTTTTTTGATGTTACTAATTAATACACAAACATTTCCCGCTCAATTGGTCTAGATTGGATAATGGTTAAATAAATATCCCCAATCAATTCACAAGCTATTTTCCAAATCTTCTATACAATATAGAGGGCATTAGGACAATACTGGAAAACAACACTTTCGAGTCATATCAAAAATATTATAATCAAATAAAAGGGACTGTGATGGGAACAAAATTCGCCCCCACATACTCTACACTTGTACTTGGCTACTTAGAAGAAAAACGTTATTCAAAATTATCAGAAACTAATAAGCACTTCTCCAACTATGAACAAGAAGAATGGAAACGTTTTCTATATAGATGATTGCTTTATCATATGGACAAGGTCAGATGACGAACTTACTCAGTTCCACCAAACTTTAAATAATCTACATAAAGATATAAATTTTACGATTGAAAAACACGAAAAAAGTATCTTTCTTAGACATAATGATAATTAAAATCCATTAGGCATTAAGCACAGACATATTCTATAAAGACACTGACTCAAAACAATTTCTAAATTTTACATCGTGTCATCCAAGCTTCACAAAACGAAGCATACCTTATAATTTAGCAAAACGAATTTGCACCATTGTTTCAGATAGGGGAGTAAGGGATACAAGACTAAAAGAACCGTATCTGGCTCTGGAGAAGTTACCTTTCATGTTTCTGACGAAGAAAAAGCCAACTGTTTAAACTCATACTTTGCTTCAATTTCTACTGTAGACGACTCCAATGCAGCTTTACCACCATTTGCTGAACTCACGAACAATTCATTAGATCATATTGAGATTACTGAAACGAAATCAAAGATATAATCGATACTTTAAATGTTAATAAGGCTTCCGGACCTGATCTCATAACTCACAAAATGATAAAACATGTATCAGACACTATTTCGAAACCGTTGTTCATAGTTGTTAATCGCTCAATGAACGAAGGCATCTATCCAGACATTTGGAAATTTGGCAGTATTGTTCCCATCTATAAAAAGGGTGATAGGACAATGCCGTCAAATTACAGACCTGTACAACGTATTAGTAACTTAGGTAAAATTCACGAACGTGTTGTGTTTAAAAATTTGTTTAACTTTCTGTATAGTAATAACCTTATATATAAATATCAGTCAGGATTTAGGCCAGAACATTCGACAACATACCAACTCATCGACATCTATCATCATATATGCCAGTCCTTAGATGAAAAACAGTTTTCATGCATGCTATTTTGTGACATTTCAAAGGCTTTCAACAAAGTTTTGCACCGTGGACTACTGTCCAAATAACGACAAAATGGAATCAAAGGAATGCTATTAAAATGATTATATGACTATCTTTCGTCCGGAATACAAATAGTACAAATCAATTCTACTCCTTCCATAGTTCTTCATGTCTCTGCAGGAGTCCCACAGGGTTCTGTACTTGGTCCTTTGTTATTTCTTACATACATTAGTGGCATAACTGAGAACCGTTTAAGTTAAGCTCGACTTTTTTCTGATGATAACTCTCTCTTTTGTTCTGCATCAGCCATTCATGACATCGAAGGTATCATTAACCATGACTCAGCTATTATCTCTGCATGGGCATCAAGATGGTTGGTGGCCTTCAATCCAGAAAAGACTGAAGCGATACTATTTTCCCGGAGATCTATACCGAATTTACCGGCACTTAATTTTAACAGAACTGCAGTCCAATTTGTAGACGGTCATGAACATTTACGTGTAACTCTTTCTTAAACGGGCCAGTGGCATAATCACATCGATAACATCTTAACATCTGCAAGTAAGACCATTGGTATTATGAGAAAACTGAAGTATACTTTTAGTCGCAAAGCCCTAAACCAAATGTATCTTTCATACGTTAGACCTCTTTAAGAATATTCATCTATCGTCTGGGATGGCTACACTGAGTATGAAAAGACACCTCTGGAGCGACTTCAAAATGAAACTGCTCGGATTGTAACTGGCCTAACACGTTCTGTCTCTATTGTTAATTTGTACAGAGAATGCGGCTGGGACTCGTTAGCAAACAGAAGACGTTTTCAAAAGTTATGTTTTATGTACAAGGCTGTTAATAATCTTACGCCGAACTATATAACTGATATTATTCCACCTACTGTTGGAGAAATATCAAATTATCCTCTTCGTAAGCGAGATAACATTTCCACACCATACATTCGAACTGAAGTCTTTTCTAGATCTTGTGTGCCATCTCCTGTACGGCTCTGGAACAATTTACGATCTGTATCTAAAGATTGGGACACATATGCATCTTTCAGATATTTGTTAAAAGGAGAAATGTTAAATGTTGCAATCGTTCCAGATTATTTTACTGAGGGGAACAGAAAATTATCAATCTGGCATGCGCGAATTCGTAATAACTGCAGTGACCTGAAGAACGATCTCTATGAAAATCATTTGAACAACGACAAAATGTGTACATGTGGAAGTGAAATTGAAGATTCTCACCATTATTTCTTCGAATGTAATACTTATAACATTCAGAGACTACTTATGTTTAGACAACTCGCGCTTTTCACCCTCTTAGTCTGAATACTTTACAGTATGGTAAACAATGTTTAACCAATGAACAGAATACTCTTCTTTTTCAGGCTGTTCATAGTTTTTTCAAAGACACCAAGAGATTTACTTAATCTCAAAATTCGACGTGCTCAAAAGCTATACTTGTTCCCATATCTGTGGTCGGCTTAGACACATGAGAACATTGAGTGTCGCAAAAAGCACAGCACACTTTTCTACTCTTCCTTTATTTCCTTTCTCTTCTTTCGTCTAGTCTACTCTGATTGTATCTTCACAATCGTTCATTTACCATGTTGTTGCTTTGTATCTTTATTGTAGGGGAAGGGCTGTAACTAACGTTGCGAGAACTTGTGACCCAACCCCATTAATATATCTAAAAAGGCAATAAAATATGTTTAATCCAATCTAGACTAAAAGAACTATCCGCATTATTAATTCGTAGGGGTTATCCAAACCAATAGATCAAAAATGGAATTGAACACGCATTAAAAATTCCCAGACACGAACTCCTCATTACAAAGTAGAAGTAAAATAAAGATCAGGAATCGATACAATTAACTTACTCCACCCATCAAAGACACCAAAGGGAAAGAAACACAAACACGAAGCGACCAGACCATAATGGAAACCTAAACAAAGGAAGGCCATAAGTACAGTTATTTTCCCACAAAGTGGCCAAATGGCCATCCACAATAAAAAGAGACAAGTGATACACACAGTAAGTAACAAAACAACAACATAAAAAAACGCCAAAGAAGAACCGCCTTGGAACGGTCAGTGGAAAGAATTCCTTTGGGGGGCTTAAATCGATTTTACATGGCCATAATCCTCGCCCTTACCTCTGTCGCGATATACACTAATTCTGTTTAGTTCGCATGAAGGCTTCCTAACTCATCAGTGCAACATCTCCGAGAACATACAAATAAAAAAAAACTACAGAGATGAAACAAGGTTGGGGACTGGACAGCATACAACAACAGAATTGCTGGGGCAAAAGAAAACCAACAGTTAGGCTCCGAGGGCCAAATGGCCATCCAAAATAAAAAGAAACAAGTGATACACACAGTAAGTAACAAACAACAACATAAATAAACCGCCACAGAAGAACCGCCTTGGAACGGTCAGTGGAAAGAATTCCATTGGGGGGCTTAAATCGATTTTACATGGCCATAATCCTCGCCCTTACCTCTGTCGCGGTATACACTAATTTTGTTTAGTCCGCATGAAGGCTTCCTAACTCATCAGTGCAACATCTCCGAGAACATACAAATAAAAAAACAACTACAGAGATGAAACAAGGTTGAGGACTCGACAGCATGCAACAACAGAACTGCTGGGGCAAAAGAAAACTAACAGTTAGACTCCGAGGGGCCCGACCAAAGACGGAGCGTCAGGCGCCAACCAACATAAAGAATACTAATTAAAAATAAAATAAAATTCCATTTATGCTTTTACGCTGGAACCGCCATATAATCTTAAGCCCGACCCACCGGTGTGCAATCAAAGAGAGAAGCCAAGTTGCCAACCGTGATTGGGTTAACCACCATGCATGCAGTCTGTTTTATAACATTTATGTTGTACCCAAAACCTAAATTAGATGCCCCGTGGTGTAGTGGTTATGCTACTCGCTTTGTAAACCGGGGATCGCAGTATCGATCCCGGGCTTCTCCAGACTTTCGTATGAGTCTTTAAACCGAGGTCCCGTCTGCGTATGACCTTAGCTGCTGGTGAGACGTAAAACTAAAACACTCACTCACTACAAAACCTAAAGAAGAAACGACACCATCACACATTTATATATATCGACATATAACCCGAAAAACCCAGAGGCTTTTGACATTATAAAAAATAGCATACATATTTAAATGAATGACAATACAATGAGAGATGCTCTAAAAAGAAACATCTTTAATAAAATGTAAAAACCAACCTCCAAATTTGAAACGACTACTAACAAAAGCTTATTTTACAAGGACAATGTTGAATGAACAACAAAAATTTCGGGTCGCAAAATGCGCCAGAAATAACTGTTCATTATATCAACATATAACTGAATCAGAATCATAAGATGTCAAAGTGAAAACATCATTGTAAATAAAAAATTGTCATGCGATGTGCAAACTGTTCTTGATGTAATGACCCGTAACGGATGTGGAGAGTTCTATATAGGACACACTACTGGAAAACTGCGAACAATCTGTACCCAGCAAATTAGATACCCCTCGACAAGAATGATACCTTTAAGCACCCATTTGGATGAATGTTACAATACGGAACCCAAATTCCAAATGTTCCCATTCTTCAAATTTAACAGTTATAGTGCTTTCGCTAGGTTTTACAAAGAAACTTACTTTATTAAGTGTTTTAACCCAAATTAAATGCATTACATTAATAACAAACAACTGCCACCATTAAGGTTCCACGTGACGCTACGTTGAACGCGTCATAAACAGTTGCTAAGTAATAACGCCACCTTTTTCTAACGTCACTACAACACTCACGAGTTGCTAAACGAAATACAGTCGTTTTTGTGACTGTTAAAGAACACTCTTCAGCATATTAAGTTGTTTTCAATTTCGTATATATATATATAGTTGAAAAATAAGAAGAAATAGGATCCACTTATATTATTTTATTGAAGGCTGACCGGTTTCATGTTATACAATTTTCAAAGCCTTTGTGCGACCGATTTTTGTGCGCTCATTCATTTCTCTCTCTCTCTCTCTCTCTCTCTCTCTCTCTCTCTCTCTCTCTCTCTCTCTCTCTCTCTCTCTCTCTCTCTCTCTCTCTATATATATATATATATATATATATATATATATATATAAATCAAAAAGTCCGATATCGCCACAATAATATATTTTTAACCAAGCTTCTACTGCAGTTTCACTGTTTTGACAGATTTTCGAGAAGACATAAATATTTACATGGCAACAATACGTAACGTCGTTACTACCGGCGTTACTTGTGACGTAAGTAACGTTACGTTTGGATTGTTAAAAGACGGTATCATTACAAAGTAGAAGTAAAACATAGATCAGGAATCGATACAATTAACTTACTCCACCCATCAAAGACATAAGGGAAAGAAACACAAACATTAAGCGACCAGACCATAAAGGAAACCTAAACAAAGGAAGGCCATAAGGACAGTAACTTTCCCATAAAATGGCCATATGACCATCCAAAATAAAAAGACTCAAGTGATACACACAGTAAGTAACAAACAACAACATAAATTAACCGCCACAGAAGAACCGCCTTGGAACGGTCAGAGAAAAGATTTCCACTGGGGGGCTTAAATCGATTTTACGTGGCCACAATCCTCGCCCTCACTTCCGTCGCGATTTAGACAAAAAATTTGTTCAGTCCGCATGAAGGCCTCCTCACTCATCAGTGCAACATCTCCGTGAACACAAATAAACGAAATACAGTCGAAATACAGTCACTACAAAACCTAAAGAAGCCTCTGGGTTTTTCGGGTTATATGTCGATATATATATATATATATATATATCAAAGTCTGTATATATATATATATTATATGTCGTTTCTTCTTTAGGTTTTGTAGTGACTGTATTTCGACTGTATTTCGTTTATTTGTGTTCACGGAGATGTTACACAAAGTCTGGTCATGAATACCCTGATGGCACATGTCTCTATCAGTTGATTCTGTTCAACTTTGGCTTGAGCTTAGTGATAAAAAGCTTTTCTTTTGCCCTTCTTAAAGTTGTACTATCGGAGTACATTTTATAAAAGGGAAAAATTTTATATTTCGGAATGACAGTGCACAATTTGCTATGTGTTTACTGACTTTAAGCATCCTTGTTCTCGGGTCACGGATTTGTTGATTGTGAACTGTTACCCTCTGCCTTAATAGGTTTCCAGTTTCACCAATATATTCCTCCCCGCAGCCTCTGCATTTCATGACATAAACTACATTTTTCACATCACATGACATGTGTTCGTGGATTTTAAAGTTAGTTCCACAGCTGAAGGTGAATGAACTGCCTTCTAACAAATGAATGCAGAGGCGCAGTTCGGTCTGTTGCATTTTTTTACTTCTGCATTGCTATGTGACGTGAACTTAGCCCTTGTTAGCAAACGCTTTAGACTGTAGGACTGTCGTTTGCTCCTGATGATTTTGAATTTTGATAAAATGTTCTGCATTTTATCTTCTTCTTTTAAAATTGGGACATTTTCGAGTATAACTCGAAACAGTTCTGGATCTTTCGGGTTATGTGTTGACACAAACGGAATTAGGTTTTCTTTAGCCTTTTCTCGCACGGTTCTTAGAGAATTTTTAACTAACGTCAATGCCCTGTTTATTCCGTATTCAATAGTTTGTAATGGATAATTCTGTTTTATCAAAAACGATTTAAGTTCTTTCATACGTGTATGCATAACCTGCTCTTCAGAGACGATTGACCTTAGTCGGCGTGCTAGGTTGTATGGTATGTTTATTTTAGTATGCCTGGGATGACACGAGTTAAATAACAGATATTGCTTGCTGTCTGTTTCCTTATAAAATATATCGGTTTCTATTTTCCCAGCTTTATTTTTTACCAATACATCTAACCAAAAAATCAAGTCGGATGATCGCATATAAATGTGTGAGTTAGAATGGCCATATCAATATTCATTTTGATAATTTTGTCTCTTCAAAAAGTCATCAAATTCTCGACAGGAAGTCATCAAATTTAAAGTGTCAGAATACGTTCTCGTGACAGATTACAGACTTTATCGCCCCGTTCAACAGACCATTCCGACTAAAATATCTCTGACTATACTGCCCACTATTTATATTTATTAATATTTAATATCATATAAACGTGCTTGTTTATTCACCTACATTGGATTTTTCAGGTGCAGATGAAGGTAGCGCCATGTAGTGTTGGTAGTTCTGCTTTGTGTAATTGTGGAGTAGCTGTACGTTTTGACATAAATTGGTTTGTCTTCGATTTATGTCCCGATATCATTCCAGTAGGGGTTATAAGTTGTGTGGAAATACAGAGGCTTTGCAAGTAGTACCATCCGGATCGAACAAGTACAAGGTCAGTAATTTTCAGTGAAATTATTACATAGACCGAGTGTGGCTAGTCAGCCATGGTGGTAGTATAAAATGGCAACTATTCAGTAGAGACAAAAAAATGTTTTGTTTAACAATGACTAAGAAAACAATCCTATAAGCTGGTTACTGAATTTCGTATGTGTGATAACTTGATATATGTGATAACCTGACGTGCTGCAAATTCTAACATGCAGTACATAAGGCAAACTAATTGCATGTCAAATCAAGATTCAACAAAACTATCGCAGAATGAGTAAGCATAAAAACTGTCACTTTCCTGGACCCTCATTTTAATTTCTATACAACCAATGGAAAAATACTATGATAAAAATTCCATAGCTAGATTTAAAATTGTTAAACGACACTTAACCGAATTGAATTAATACAGACCCCTTTTCCAGTGGGATTTAATGACAACATTTATCATCATATTTCTAAAATGCCAGATTTTGATATTTTTCACTTCTGGAATGTTGAAAGCATAACACTTGATCGCATGACACCAGAAAAAGTGGCAACAATAAACGTATATTACGCGCTTTTAAAAGAAACAATACTAAGCTGAAGTGACTTTCGTAATTTTATTGAATCATGGACGCTACTCAATGCTTGCATTTCTAAGTCCATTACCAATTTCTGTATAATGTATTCTGGTCACCGAGGAGATAAATTCTACGATCATTCTTATCATTTATATGATGCTGCCTTTTTAGGAAGAGGTTATACTCAGCATGCTATTCGCCCTTTCATCGATTCTGACATTAAACACAAACCTCAGTACATCAATATGTCTTTCACTAATAATTGTTCCAAGGCTGTTATTCTGTCGCGGTTTATTTTTGTTATGGTTTGTCTTTGAGTGTGTGTATCGCATATATTATCTGTTTTGGATAGCCAGTTGGCCATTTTGTGGGAAAGAAACTGTCCTTTTGACTTTCCGCTATTGATGTTTCCAGTAGGGTCTAGTTGTTTCATGTTTGTGTTTCTTTCCCTTCGGTGTCTCTGGTGGGAGCTGTGGGTTAATTGTATCGATTCTGGATCATTGCCTTCACTTCTATTTTGGATTTTATAGATTTGCCCAGTATCTTCAGGACAGTGAGGTGATTTCACCAATTCCTACAAATTTTCCAAATATTGAAACACCCAAAATTTGCTATAAATACAACAAACCTGATAGATTTATCATTTTCACTTTCAGTAAACTTGTTTCAGATCTTGATATTGATACTAATACTCCTGATACCCGAGATTGTAAAACCACAGTGTATTGCTGTCCTGCTGCTGGTCATATAATTATTGGGAATTTAAAAATTATTCCTGATTCTAGGATGCGAAATATAATTTTTGGGGGACCGACATGTCAATTTCCTTCTGAAATTGATTTCAGTTAGTGTAGAGAGGAGGCCGTTGGTCCCTTGGATGGGTTCGATTTGCGGTGGTGATGGCTGAAGTGTGTTCGGCATGGGGCCCTTGGGGTTAGGGGCTTGGCGTTCTGGGGCTGGTGGGCGGTGCTGGTGCTGACTTATTACCACCAATGTATTCAAGAATCCCATGGTTCGTTTTGTTCCCAACAGAAAAAAGGCCGCTAACAATATCGTCGTTGTTTGGCGGCTCCGCTGTGTTGGCGCCTTTCGGCGGGAGCTGGATAGTGCTGGGGCCTGTGAGCTGCAGCCTTTGGGAGGACTGTGGTTGTGACCACATTTGTCATTCAACCGCCAGGTCTTGGGCGTGTGTTACAAAATGACAAGACAAGCTTCCACACAAACGCTATATGCTGTGTATGAAGAGACTCAATAAAACCGAGTCTCCGAGTTTCGTTTTTATGCCCCCAACTTCGAAAGAGTTGGAGGGGCATATTGCTTCTGCTTCGTTCGTCCGTTCGTCTGTTCGTCCGTGCGTCCGTTAGCTTTTGGTGCATAGCATAGCTTAAGACCCTTTGACCAAATTCCAAAAAATAATGAGTTATGGCCCTTTGTCAATTTGGGTATTTTTAAATTGAACCTCTTTATGCTTTTGATGCATAGCATAACCTAAGAACCGTGTATGCTAGGGTTTTGGAATTTCATATATGGATTCCTCATGGAAAATTAGGGGATGTGTTTTTTTTTTCTCGTCGGGATTATGCCACTTTCAAGAGTTATATTGCCCTTTGATTTTTTTTTATAAAATCTTGTCAGCAAAATATCTCAAATACTATAAGAGCTAGAGCATTGAAAGTTGGTGAATGGATTGATGGTGATGAATAGATGACATGATTAAATTTTGACTAAATTCCAAAAAAAAAATACTTAATGCGTTATGCCCCTTTGTCACTTTGGGTATTTTTACATTGAACCTCTTTATGCTTTTGATGCATAGCATAACATAAGAACCGTGTATGCTAAGGTTTTGAAATTTCATACATGGATTCCTCATGAAAAATTAGGGGATGCATATTTTTTTCTCAACCGGATTATGCCCCTTTCAACAGTTATTACCCTTTGAATTTTTTTTATAAAAACTTGTCAGCAAAAGATCTCAAAAACTATAAGAGCTAGAGCCTTGGAAGTTGGTGAATGGATTGGTGGTGATGAGTAGATGACCTGATTAACTTTTGACTATATTCCAAAAATACTTGATGAGTTATGGCCCTTTGTCATTTTGGGTATTTTTACATTGAACCTCTATATGCTTTGTGATGCATAGCATAACTTTAAAACCGTGTATGCTAGGGTTTTGAAATTTCATATATGGATTACTCATCGAAAATTAGGAGACGCGTGTTTTTAGCTCACCTGTGCCGAAGGCTCCATGGGAGCTTATAGTATAGTGGGTCCTCCGTCGTCCGTCCACACTTTTGAGCAGCTATATCTCTGCAACCTGCAGGCTGATCACAATCATTTCTCATCTGTAGCATGCCTCTGGTGGGACATTGATGACATAAACTTTTTTTCGAAATCGCTTAAAAACTTGGTTCCTATGGCTATCACAAGGTCCCATAGACTTACAATGGGAAAATGCTTCTCATCACCGTAGCACCTTCAGTTTTGATCGGATCTTTCTGAAACTTATATGTGAGGTGGCTAGGGAAAAAAACCCGATGAGTTCAAAAACCAGCCATTTATCATAGAGTTAGGTCCCTTTGATTGCTGAAAATGCCGATTTTTGACCTTGTCACCACCGTAGCCCCTTCAGTTTTAATCAGATTTTTCTGAAACTTATATGTAAGGTTGTTGGGGATTAAAACTTGGATGAGTTCGAAAACCGGACAAGTCGGCCCATTTATCATGGAGTTACGTCCCTTTGATTGCTGAAAATGCCGATTTTTGAACTTGTCATCACCGTAGCCCTTTCAGTTTGATCGAATCTTTCTGAAACTTATATGTAAGGTGGCTGGGGATAAAATCTCGGATGAGTTCGAAAACCGACCAAGTCAGCCCATTTATCGTAGAGTAACGTCCCTTTGATTGCTGAAAATGCTGATTTTTTTACCTTGTCATCACCCTAGCCCTTTCAGTTTTGATCAAATCTTTCTGAAACTTATATGTAAGGTGGCTGGGGATAAAATCTCGGATGAGTTCGAAAACCAGCCAAGTTGGACCATTTATCACAGAGTAACGTCCCATTGATTGCTGAAAATGCCGATTTTTGACCTTGTCATCACCGTAGCCCTTTCAGTTTTGATCGGATCTTTCTGAAACTTAAAAGAACATAAGAATTATACACTTTGGTCATGTCAGAAAGTGTGTAATGCCCTCACCTTTCTACTTGACAATATTTATATTAGATTCGGTACTAAGTTATTTAGACAAATTGTGGGTATTCCGATGGGTACTAATTGCGCACCTCTTGTGGCTGATCTGTTCTTGTATTGTTATGAAAGAGACTTCATTTTGTCGCTTTCCATTGATAACCAATCTGAAATTATTGAAGCTTTTAGCTCTACTTCTAGATATTTAGATGATTTATTAAATATTGATAATACCTATTTTGATGGTTTGATCAGTCAGATTTACCCCCTAGAACTTCAGTTAAATAAAGCAAATTCTTCTGATACCGAGGCCCCGTTTTTGGATTTACATCTATCTATTGTAGATGGATTTGTTTCGTGCAAAATTTATGATTAAACGCGATGACTTTGATTTTGAGATTGTAAATTTTCCTTTTTTGGATGGTGATGTTCCTTGTGCGCCATCCTATGGCGTTTATATTTCGCAATTAATTCGATTTGCTAGAGTGTGTAGTCATGTAACTGACTTCAACACTCATAATAAATTATTAACGGCTAAACTCCTTAATCAGGGTTATTGGTACCATAAACTACGCAAAGCCTTTTCAAAATTTTATAGACGCCATTCTGATTTAATTTCAAAATTCAATATTGGACTTAAATCTCTTCTGCAACAAGGTCTATCGGAACCCGAATTTTATGGTGACTTAGTATATAAATTCAGAAAAATATATAACCGCAATGACTTCAGCACCCAATTTCGTAAAATCATTATTCGATATAAAAAGATTGGGTACAACATGGATATTATACGACAGACTGCATGCATGGTAGTTAACCCAATCACGGTTGGCAACTTTGCTTCCCTCTTTAATTGCACGCCGGTGGGTCAGGCCTCAGATTCTATGACGGCTCCAACGTAAAGGCTTATTGAAAATTAAAGAGATAATGTTGGTTGGTGCCTGATGCTCTGTCTCTGGTCGGGCTCATCGGAGTCTAACTGTTGGTTTTCTTTTGCTCCAGCATTTCAGTGGTTTCTTGCTGTCGAGTCCTCACCGTTGTCTCACCTCTGTGGTTCTTTGATTTTTGTGTTCACGGAGATGTTGCACTGATGGGTTAGGAGGCCTTCATGCGGACTGAACAAATTATTTGTCTAAATCGCGACGGAAGTAAGGGCGAGGATTGTGGCCACGTAAAATCGATTTAAGCCCCCCAGTGGAAACCTTCCACTGACCGTTCCAAGGCGGCTCTTCTGTGGCGATTTATTTATGTTGTTGTTTGTTACTTACTGTGTGTATCACTTTTGTCTTTTTGTTTTGGATGGCCGTATGACCATTTGGTGGGAAAGTAACTGTCCTATGGCCTTCCTTTGTTTAGGTTTCCATGGTCTTGTCGCTTAATGTTTGTATTTATTTCCCTTTGGTGTCTTTTATGGGTGGAGTAAGTTAATTGTATCAATTCCTGATCTTTGTTTAATTCTACTTTTTATATGTAAGGTGGCTGGGGTTAATATCTTGGCTGAGTTCGAAAACAGGCCAAGTCAGCCCATTTATCGTAGAGTTATGTCCCTTTGATGGCTGAAAATGTGGATTTTTGACCTTGTCATCACCGTAGCCCCTTCAGTTTTGATCGGATTTTTCTGAAACTTATACGTCAGGTGGCTGGGGTTGAAACCTCGGATGAGTTCGAAAAATGGCCAAGTCTGCCAATTTATTTTAGAGTAACATCCCTTTGATTGCTAAAGATGCCAAATTTTGACTTTGTCATCACCCTAGCCCCTTCAGTTTTGATCGGATCTTTCTGAAACTTATATGTAAGTGGCTGGGAATAAAACCTTGGAAGAGTTTGAATACTGGCCAAGTCGGCACATTTGTCATAGAGTTACGTGCCTTTGATTGCTTAAAAATGCCTATTTTTGACCTTGTTAGCACTGCTGCCCCTTCAGTTTTGATCGGATCTTCATGAAACTTACAAACAAATAAGTCAGGCAGAAAAGCTCGGAGGAGTTTGAAAACTCATGAGGTTTGCCCATTTTTCACAGAGTAACATCCCGTTGATTGCAGCAGTTAATTACTTATTTACGAACTTGTCATCACCATAGCCCCATCAGTTTATATCGGATCTTCTTAGCAAAGTAGAAGTAAAACAAAGATCAGAAATCGATACAATTAACTTACTCCACCCATCAAAGACACCAAAGGGAAAGAAACACAAACATTAAGCGACCAGACCATAATGGAAACATTAACAAAGGAAGGCCATAGGGACAGTTACTTTCCCACAAAGTGGCCATATGGCCATCCAAACTAAAAAGACACAAGTGATACACACAGTAAGTAACAAACAACAACATAAATAAACCGCCACAGAAGAACCGCCTTGGAACGGTCAGTGGAAAGATTTCCACTGGGGGTGGGGGGGGGCTTAAATCGATTTTACGTGGCCACAATCCTTGCCCTTACTTCCATCACGATTTAGACAAATAATTTGTTCAGTCCGCATGAAGGCCTCCTAACTCATCAGTGCAACATCTCCGTGAACACAAAAAATCAAAGAACCACAGAGGTGAAACAACGGTGAGGACTCGACCGCAAGAAACCACTGAAATGCTGGAGCAAAAGAAAACCAACAGTTAGACTCCAATGGGCCCGACCAGAGACAGAGCATCAGGCACCAACCAACATTACCAAGAATTAGATCTCTCTAATTCTCATTAAGCCTTTACGTTGGAGCCGTCATAGAATCTGAGGCCTGACCCACCAAGTCAGGAATAAAAGCTTGAATGAGTTTGAAAACTGGTGAGGTCAGCCTATTTATCATTGAGTTACATTCTACTTGATTTGCAGAAATTGCTTACCCTGTCAACACCATGTCCTTCCATTAATCCTTCAGTAAAGGTTGGCACTTCCTAAAACTTTGAATCTGCTGGCTCAGGTGAGCGATACAGCTTGGTCCTCTTGTTTTCTCGTCCGGATTATGCCCCTTTCAAGAGTTATTGCCCCCTGAAATTTTCTGATAAAATCTTGTCAGCAAAATATCTCAAAATCGATAAGAGTTAGAGCCTTGACACATGGTGAATAGATTGGTGGTGATGAGTAGATAAACTTTTGATTAAATTCCAAAAAATACTTAATGCGTTGTGGCCCTTTGTCACTTTGAGTATTTTTACATTAAACCTCTATATGCTTTGTGATGCATAGCATAACTTCATAACTGTGCATGCTAGGCTTTTGAAATTTCATATTTGGATTCCTCATGGAAAATTAGGAGACGCATATTTTTTCTCATCCGGATTATCCCCCTTTCATGAGTTATTGCCCTTTGATTTTTTTTGGATTAAATCTTGTCAGCAAAATATTTCAAAAACTATAAGAGCTTGAGCGTTGAAAGTTGGTGAAAAGATTGATGGTGATGAGTAGATGATCTGATTTACTTTTTACTAAATTAAAAAAAAATACTTAATGAGTTATGGCCCTTTGTCACTTTGGGTATTTTTACATTGAACTTCTATATGCTTTGTGATGCATAGCATAACTTTATAACCGTGTATGCTAGGGTTTTGAAATTTCATATATGGATTCCTCATTGAAAATTAGGAGATGCATGTTTTTTCTCGTCCGGATTATGCCCCTTTCAAGAGTTATTGCCCTTTGAAATTTTTGATAAAATCTTGTCAGCAAAATATCTCAAAAACTATAAGAACTAGAGCCTTGAAACATGGTGAATAGATTGGTGGTGATGAGCAGATGACCTGATTAACTTTTGACTAAATTCCAAAAAAAAAATTAATGAGTTATGGCCCTTTGTCACTTTGGGTATTTTTACATTGAATCTCTATATGCTTTGTGATGCATAGCATTACTTTATAACTGTGCATGCTAGGGTTTTGAAATTTCACATTTGGATTCCTCATTGAATATAAGGAGATGCATATTTTTTTCTCATCCTGATTATGCCCCTTTCAAGAGTTATTGCCCTTTGAAATTTTTTTTTGATAAAATCTTTTCAGCAAAATATCTCAAACACTATAAGAGCTAGAGCCTTGAAAGTTTGTGACTAGATTGATGGTGATGAGTAGATGACCTGATTAACTTTTGACTAAATTCCAAAATATACTTAATGAGTTGTGGCCCTTGGTCACTTTGGGTGTTTTTTTCAAATTGTACCTCTATATGCTTTGTGATGCATAGCATAACTTTATAACCGTGTTTGCTAGGGTTTTGAAATTTCATATTTGGATTCCTCATGGAAAATTAGGAGACACATGTTTTTTTTCTCGTCCGGATGTTGCCCCTTTCAAGAGTTATTGCCCTTTGAAAATTTTTTGATAAAATCTTGTCAGCAAAATATCTCAAAAACAATTAAAGCTGGAGCCTTGAAAGTTGGTGAATAGATTGGTGGTGATGAGTACATGACCTGATTACCTTTTGACTAGATTCCCAAAAACATACTTAATGAGTTATGGCCCTTTGTCACTTTGGGTATTTTTACATTAAACCTTTATATGCTTTGTGATGCATAGCATAACTTTAGAGCAAACACACGAAGTATTTGCTTTACTGAAGAGAGGCTGCAACAACATACTTATGCACCCAAATCTCGCCTGGAATCTCGTTCAATTTCTCGCGATAATCCGCCATCTTTACAGAGTTCATGAGAATTGTATTCACATCCAAAAATTGCTTCTCAAAACCAAAAGGAGCCAAGTCCCATTACAACAGAAACAGAAAAAGCGTCGAAATAATTTTTAAAAGCTCTTTTCGAAGACCGTTCCATCAACGCTGAAGTTTGATCGCGGGAAAGTTTCGAAACTACGTCACGAGTTTAAATGAACTGAAACGTACCGCACTGAGCCGAAAAGTTTTGCCGGTAAAACCCAGCACCGCGCTTGCACCAACGAATTACCGGAGCATTCACCGAAGCATTTACAGGAGCTTCTCGGTAGGGTGGAAAGCGCTTCTCGTCTGGCCAAGAAATTAAACTTTTCACAAACTATAGGAGTAATAAAATAAAGGCCTGGGAATATTAAGAGACACAATGAGCTATCTGGCTACCTGTTGGATTTCTATCTTCCCAAGTGATGATGAGCCCCCAAATCCCATAGCAATTCGCTAGTGCTTCAGGATACTTTAAAGTGTCCATGCTGCAAACTAACTGCGTGTCACCCTATCTAATTTTCTTCCCATGAAGTGCACACAAGACCAACACTGGAGCATTGTCATACTAAGTCTATGTGTGAGGCGGAGGTGAATCTCAAACAATTGTTTTGGGTTTAACGACACGTAAACTCTGGTGGGTCATTTTGTGTCATCTCCCAGAGCAAGGGACAAAAAAGAGATAGAAGAGATAGTAGAGGATAAGAGAGGGAGGGACATGGAGGGACAGGGTAGAAAGGGGGAAATGAATAAAAGTGCGGAAAAAGAAGAATTAACAACGCCTCCCCCCAACACACACACCACGCCTTTCCCCCAACCTGCTGTAAGAACAGTAGCCTTTGCCTGTAAGTCAATATCATTTTGACTCCCCAGTGATGCAGGATACACGCCACCTTTGTCTCACAACAGATCAAATTAAAACTATGAAAAACAGTTTTACGTAGAATAGGGAGGACTCACGAGCCCTCTTGAAGCCATCCAGGATCCCTGATGCGACAATTCTCATTGGAAGTTGGTCATTAAGTCGGATTCCCGTGGCGATGAAGGTGGGAGGGGGCTGACGGAAGATGTCGTACCATATACACAAGGGAGTATCCTCTACTGTTCGCTCTTGCGGATCGGAGAAACTGCAACCTTTGTTGTCCACTCGGCCCAGAGATAGATCATGCCCAGCATCTTGATGTCAATGCTGGTAAGTTTGCCGGCAAAAGTGTTGCATCACTCGGAAGGTACTGCTGGTTGTGTTGTAGTCACCTCTGACAAACCGAGCTGCTCGCCGTTGCACCTTCTAGATACAATATGTGGGTCCAATACTGACATGACATAATCCAGGATAAGTCCAATCATGGCCTCTACCATCATGTTTTAACATCTTCAAACCAGCTGATTATCGGCCTTCCAAAGAAACACCAGGCCGATTTTTGCCTTTTTACAGTTACATCAAAATGGGATTCACATGACATGTTTCTGAAATAAAGGATGCTCAGGTACTTTCAAGTCTTTAAGACTGACAGTTCATGGCCGTGTATCTTGAACATTTAAGTTGCTCCAAATCTCCAACCAGGTTCCCTGACTGGCGCACATTTGGTTGGGTTGAAAAGACTTGCCAATCGGCATTCCATTATGGGCAGTGCTATAGTCTGTCAAGATCCCTCTAAATTGCTGCAGTATCAGTTATGCTTGAGAACTTGTGATATAAAAGGCTGTCATTACCAAAGAGACGAACTCCAGAGCTGACTTTCTGTGGCAGGTCATTTATGTATGGGCAGACCAACAAAGGTCCGAGCATGCCACCTTGAGGAACATTAGATACAGCTGGGGCAATCGTGAAAAACTTGCCTTTGACCAGGTCTGGTTAGCCCCTGTTGGTCAGGAAGCTCTGGATCCACTGTAAGGGATATTTTGTCGTGTCTGAGCTTGACAGCGCTCAAGCCATTCATGTGGAACTTTGTCTAACACATTGCTTAAGTCAAGAGCGATGGTGTCTATCTGTTGGCTTTCGTCTGTTTCTGCTGCAAGGTCTTAGACTTTGGGTGGCAGATTCATCTGGCATTCACACGACTGCCTCTTTCGAAATCCGTTGTTTTGGTCTGACAAACAAGATGCACATGGCCCCAGAAGGGGAATACATTGAAAATATTGCCCAAAACAGTGCAAATACCATAGCAAAACGGTGTCAATGACTCCCCTTATTTTGCTTAGTATTAGATATAAGAAATGTAAAGTATGCCCACATGAATACTAATAAATTATGTACCTGTGTACAGGCGGTTTACCAAGGACTTTTTTGCATGACTATCTATGTGTATATCTACTATTATTGCGATAGACCACATTCGACCAATACTCGCCGGTGTACATACACTCGGGATTTGCAGGACGAACCATGTGATATTACGGTAAGGATAGGGGATGGTTCTCCCTGCACATGGGGCCTCCAGTTGACGTCCCGATCGGAAGGACGGTGCACTTTGGGGCATTTGTCCCTACAAATGATGCCAGTGGAACATGTTCAAATACCAACCTTTAATGTCGCTGCTGGGTGGGGGGGTTCGAACCGGGGGCCTCTAGCATCAGAGGCAAGAGCACTAACCCCTTAGCTATAACGCTAGCACTATCGGTGTTTTTGATATCCTACACCACCATTCGCTACTTAAGGGGTGTACTTGAGTGTGTTTGCTCAAAAGGCAGTGCCTTTATTTCATATTAACTATGCATGCTAGGGTTTTGAAATTTCATATTTGGATTCCTCATGGAAAATTAGGAGACGCGTATTTGTTCTCATCAGGATTATCCCCCTTTCATGAGTTATTGCCCTTTGAATTTTTTTGATAAAATCTTGTCAGCATTATATCTAAAAAAACTATAAGAGCTAGAGCCTTATAAGTTGGTGAATAGATTGATGGTGATGAGTAGATGATCTGATTAACTTTTGACTAAATTCCAAAAAATTCTTAATGAGTTATGGCCCTTTGTCACTTTCGGTATTTTTACATTGAATCTCTATATGATTTGTGATGCATAGCATAACTTTATAATCGTGTATGCTAGGGTTTTGAAATTTCATATACGGATTCCATATGAAAAATTAGGAGATGCATGTTTTTATTCTCGTCCGGATTATGCCCCTTTCAAGAGTTATTGCCCTTTGAAATTTTTTTGATAAAATATTGACAGCAAAATATCTCAAAAACCATAAGAGCTAGAGCCTTGAAACATGGTGAATAGATTGGTGGTGATGAATAGATGACCTGATTAACTTTTGACTAAATTCAAAAAAAAAATACTTAATGAGTTATGGCCCTTTGTCACTTTGGGTATTTTTACATTGAACCTCTGTATGCTTTGTGATGCATAGCATAACTTTATAGCTGTGCATGATAGGGTTTTGAAATTTCATATTTGGATTCCTCAAGGAATATTAGGAGATGCGTATTTTTTTCTCATCCTGATTATGCCCCTTTCAAGAGTTATTGCCCTTTGAAATTTTTTTGATAAAATCTTTTCAACAAAATATCTCAAAATTGTAAGAGCTAGGGCCTTGAATGTTGGTGAATAGATTGATGGTGATGAATAGATGACCTGATTAACTTTGGACTTAAATCCCAAAAAAACTTAATGAGTTGTGGCCCTTTGTCACTTTGGATATTTTACATTGTACCTCTATATGCTTTGTGATGCATAGCATACTTTTATAACCGTGTATGCTAGGGTTTTGAAATTTCATATACGGATTCCTCATGGAAAATAAGGAGACGCATGTTTTTTTCTCGTCCAGATGTTCCCCCTTTCAAGAGTTATTGCCCTTTGAAATTTTTTATAAAATCTTGTCAGAAAAATATCTCAAAAACTATATGAGCTAGAGCCTTGAAAGTTGTTGAATAGATTGGTGGTGATGAGTACATGACCTGATTACCTTTTGACTAAATTCCAAAAAAATACTTAATGAGTTATGGCCCTTTGTCACTGTGGGTATTTTTACAGTGTACCTCTATATGCTTTGTGATGCATAGCATAACTTTATAACCATGTATGCAAGGATTTTGAAATTACATACATGGATTCCTCATGGAAAATTAGGGGATGCGTATTTTGGTTCACATCCGGATTATGCACCTTTCAAGAGTTATTGCCCTTTGAAATTTTTTGATAAAATCTTTTCAGCATAAATATCTAAAAATCTATAAGAGCTAGAGCCTTGAAAGTTTCTGAATAGATTCGTGGTGATGAGAAGATGACCTGATTTATTTTTTACTAAATTCCAAAAACTACTTAATGAGTTATGGCCCTTTGTCAATTTTGGTATTTTTATTCCCAAACTTGAAGAAGTTGGTGGGGTATATTGCTTCTGGGAGGTTTGTGCATCCGTCCTTCCGTCCGTGCGTGCATCCGTTATACTTTATGATGCAGAACATTTCTTCTGAACCGTGCAAGCTAGGGTTTTGAAATTTCAAATATGGATTCCAAATGGAAAATTAGGGGACCCGTATTTTTTTTCTCGTCCGGATTGTGCCCCTTTCAAGAGTTATTGCTCTTTGAATGTTTTTTTTTTTATTTTTGTCAGCAAAATATCTCGAAAACAATAAGAGCTAGAGCTTTGAAAGTTGGTGAATAGATTGGTGGTGATGAGTAGATGACCTGATTCACTTTTGACTAAATTCCAAAAAAATACTTAATGAGTTATGGCCCTTTGTCACTTCGGGTATTTTTACATTGTCCCTCTATATGATTTGGGGTGCATAGCATAACTTTTGAACTATGTATGCAAGGGTTTTGAAATTACATATATGGACTCCTCATGGAAAATTAGGGGACACTTTTTTTTTCTCATCCGGATTTTGCCCCTTTCAAGAGTTATTGGCCTTTGAATTATTTTTATAAAATCCTGTCAGCAAAATATCTCGAAAGCTATTAGAGCTAGAGCCTTGAACGTTGGTGAATAGATTGGTTGTGATGAGTAGATGACCTGATTATATTTTGACTAAATTCTGAAAATTGGGACTTCAACTATCCCAAATTTACATGGAATGACCATATTCCTGTTATTTCACCCGACTGTAAACACACCAACCTGTATGAGGACTTCACGGACATGCTAGATGAGTTCAACCTGACCCAAACTGTGACCCACCCAACGAGAAATGAAAACATACTGGATTTGTTCCTTATTGACAATCCAACTTTGGTCAAGTCTGTTGATGTGAGACCCGGCATTGCTGACCATGACGCTGTTCTGTCTGAGGTTTTCATAAAACCTCAAATCTTAAGACAGAAACCAAGACTCATGTACTTGTATAAAAAGCCTGACTGGGAGGGTCTGGAAAATTATATGCTGACATTTCAGAAGTCCTTTCTGTCTTCCAATTGTGAGAACAGACCTATTTACTCCCTATGGGAGGATTTCAAAAGGGCCCTACAAAGCGGAATAGAACAGTTTATTCCCCAAAGGTCAATCAGCACAAAATCGTCACTGCCCTGGATCACTCAAGACATCAAGAGGACTATGCGTAGACGGACAGTTTGTATGACAAGTACAAAAAGTACAGACGCCCCACTGACAGGCAAGCTCACCTTGAATATAAACATGAAGTCAACAGGAAACTTAAGGAGGCCCACAACAGGTATATTGAGGAAATTTTGGGCATTGCAAATCCTACAGACCCCACTGATTCAAGTGCGCATCCTCAAAATGACACTGATCCACACAAAAATACCTTTGCTACAAAAAAGTTGTACTCGCTCTTGAAAAACTCCAAACAGGACTCAAAGGGCTCAGCACCTCTGAAGCACAATGGTCAATTACATACAAACACCACAGACAAAGCCAACCGCAACCAGACACCGTCGTGATATGACTGAAAAATTGTTGAAAGCGACGTTAAACCCGAATTCACACACACACACACACACACACACACTGACAAAGCCAACATTCTAAACCAGCAATTTCAATCGGTCTTTACACCGAAAAACCCCTTGCTCTACACCAACTATCACTCATGGCTGTACAGAATTGTGTGGATGATGGAACGCTTCATCCATCCCAATTACCAAAAGAGGCCCTCAATTCTGTTCCGCCCATGTCAAATATCACAGTCTCCCTCAATGGCATATTGAAACTGTTAAAGGATCTGAACCCCCACAAGGCTGCAGGACCTGACCAACTGAAACCCCTGGTTCTTCAAAGACTTCGTGACGTAATAGCGCCTATATTACAGGTAATCTTCCAGAAGTCCCTTGATACAGGAAGGGTACCGAAAGACTGGACTACTGCCTATGTTTGTCCTCTTTTCAAGAAGGGAGACACTAGCCTTGCTTCCAACTATAGGCCCATCTCTCTGACTAGTATTTTGTGCAAGGTGCTGGAGCACATTGTCACAACCAATGTGGTTTCCCACATGGACCAGCACAACCTTTTGTACGACTTACAACATGGTTTTCGCACCAAGCGGTCATGTGAGACCCAACTTGTGACTCTCATAGAAGATCTAATGAGAAACTCCATAGCAGGTAGCCAAACTGACCTTGTCTTGCTTGACTTTTCAAAGGCATTTGACAAGGTCAGTCACCAAAAACTCCTACTAAAGCTGCACAAATTCGGAATCAGAGGTCCCAGCTTGAAGTGGATACAGGCATTCCTTTCCGGCCGAACACAAACTGTTGTTCTCGAAAACGAACAGTCAGAAACGGTGCCTGTAACATCTGGGGTCCCTCAGGGTTCCGTCCTGGGCCCAATACTTTTCTTGATTTACATCAACAACCTACCGGACAGGACCAGATCTAAGGTACGGTTGTTTGCTGATGATACGGCCATCTACCTGGCAGTCTCCAGCCTACAGGATGCTCAAGTACTGCAGAAGGATCTTGACTGTCTTCATGAGTGGGAACTGCAATGGGATATGGAGTTCAATCCAAGTAAGTGTGTTGTCATACAGGTGACACGAGCACGAACTCCAGTCCCGAGTGAATACCTACTGCACGGTCAGATTCTTGAATCGGTTGAAGGCTCCAAGTATCTGGGCGTTGAAATCAGCAGCAACCTATCTTTCAACAACCACATCAAAAAGACATGCACAACAGCTAGCCGATCATTAGGGTTCATTAAGCGAAACATCAGGACAAAGTCACCAGCCATCCGCGAAATGGCATACAAGACACTGGTACGCCCCCTAGTAGAGTACTCCTCCTCTGTCTGGAGCCCTTACACCCAAAACAACATCTATAAAATCGAGATGGTCCAACGTAGGGCAGCCAGGTGGACACTTGACAACTACTACAGACAGGCGAGTGTTACAGACATGTTAGACCACCTTGGCTGGCGTACTCTGGAACAGAGAAGAAATGATTCCCGGCTCTGCCTGTTCTACAAAATTGTCCACGGACTTGTAGCTATAGACCTACCACCGTATGTTGTGCACCCGACCAGGATTTCCCCTAAAAACTCTCACCCACTGGTTTATCGACAGATCCACACCAGAGTAGATTATTACAAGTATTCGTTCTACCCCCTCGCAATCGTGCAATGGAACCGGCTGCCATCCAATGTTGCAATACTGCCCACTTTCGATTCTTTCAAAAGGGCAGTATGCATGGTTAGCCACCCAATGCCATAAATGCCAGCGCACTGTTTTTATCTTTTAGCTTTCACTGTCAGCTTGTTTCTGACTATTAACATTTTAACCCTATCATTTTTATTCCACCTCTCTAACAGTTCTTACGGAAACTTTTAATTTTAAACTTCTCCTACTAACATCGCACTGACGCGCACCTGCACGTAATCCCCGCGAGGGGGTGATGCAGTATTGATATAGATAGATATAGAAAACAATTCATGAGTTATTCCCCTTTGTCACTTTGGGTATTTTTACATTGTACCTCTATATGCTTTGTGATGCATAGCATAACTTTAGAACTATGTATGCTAGGGTTTTGAAATTTCATATATGGACTCCTCATGGAAAATCTGGGGCCACATTTTTTTTCTCATCCGCGTTTTTGTCCCTTTCAAGAGTTATTGCCCTTTGAATTTTTTTTAATAAAATCTTGTCAGCAAAATATCTCGAAAACTTTAAGAGCTAGAGCCTTGAAATTCGGTGAATAGATTGGGGGTGATGAGTAGATGACTTGATTAAATTTTGACTAAATTCCGAAAAACACTTCATGAGTTATGGCCCTTTGTCACTTTGGGTATTTGTACATTGTGAACTTAGTACATTGTGAAAAGCAGATCTTATGAGCTGTGTGCCAGTGTAGTGGATAGAGTGCTGGACTACCAATCAGTTTGTGGACAATGAATCTGAGTTGTGTGAGTTCAAACCTCGGTGGAGGACTGGAACATACATACATACATACATACATACATACATACATACATACATACATACATACATACATACATACATACATACATACATACATACATGTACATACATACATACACTTACAAAAACACGCATGCATGCACGCACTCATGCATGCATGCAAAAACATACACACATGCACTCATGCAAAAATGTACACATGCACACTCATGCATGCATGCACATTCACGCATGCACACACATGCTTTCATGCATACATGCATGTTTGCACTCATGCATGCAGACGCACACACACATGCATTTCGTTATGTCCCTTAGAAAATTGGGCATTTAGGGGCAAGCATATTGTTGGGGGCATTGTTTTTTACATACACCATTTCTAGTTTTATGTGTTCTTTGTTTGCAAACTCAACCTTTTAGCTTTTTTAATTTTCCTACATTATACTGGTTACGTGAACTTCTTGAGGGACCAAACAAAGCACGGTATGTTGCAGGTTCGGGCTCTTGTGCCGCCACTGAACTTTCCAAGTTTTTGGCTTTTTGTCTTGTTGCCCTCAAAGGGCATGTGGTTGAGTGTTGCAAAAAGGTCTTTGGGGGTCAGGAAGAGATCTGTTTTGGTCTATAAAAAATTCTAGTGGGGTTTTGGATGGACTGAAAACAAGACGTTTTTGTGCTTCGGGTCTCTCAGCTTTTGCTTTTTTTTTCGCTTCGGGTGGTGTGGGGTTGTGCGTTGTGGTCGTATTGGAGGGAGATGGGACTCTCACCTTTTTGCATGGCGGTGTTTGCATGGGATTTGGTGCTACATTATTTGGACAAATTGTGGGCGTTCTGGTGGGTACAAATTGCGCACCCATTGTGACTGATTTTTTTCTGTTTTGTTATGAAAGAGACCTCATGATGTCCCTTCCGTTGAAAACCAATCTGAAATCAATGAAGCTAATAGCTCGACGTGATATTTGGATGATTTATTAAATATTGGCAGTGTCTGTTTGATTTGATTGGTTTGATTAGTCAAATTCGCCCCTTGGGCTTACGTTGGGTGGGGCGAGTTCTTCTGATGCGGTGGCCCTGGTTTTGGATTTACATCTTTCTATTGTAGATGGGTTTGTTTCCTGCAAAATATATATTAAACGCGATGATTTTGATTTTGGGTGGCCCGGTCGCGGTTGGTGGCTTTTCTTCCCACTTTGGTTGCGCGCCAGTTAGTCGGGCCTCATATTCTGTGACGGTCCAAGCGTGAAGGGTTCCTTGGAGTTACAATTACATTTTATATAGTGTTTGGTTGGTGCCTGATGCTCTGTCCCCTGTAGGGCCATTGGGAGTCTAACTGTTGATTTCGTTTGCTCAAGCATTTCAGTGTTTTCTTGCTATCGCATCCTCACCGATATTTTATCTCTGGTGTTGTTTGATTTTTGTGTTCTTAGAGATGTTGTACTGCTTAGTTAGGAAGCCTTTATGCGGACTGAACAAATTATTTGTCTAAAACGCGACGGAAGTAAGGGTGAGTAAAGTCGATTTAAGCCCCCGACCCCGACCTGTGAAATACTTTTCATTGTCCGATCCAAGGTGGCTCTTCTTTCGCGGTTTATCTTTGCCAAGGTTCGTGTTTGAATGTGTGCATAGCTTATATCTTTTTTTTTTTTTTTGACAGCCAATTGCCATGTTGTGTGAAAGTAACTGTTCTGTTGGTTTTAACATTAGGGTTTTGGTTACTTCATGTTTGTGTTTCTTTCCCTTTGGTGTTTCTGATGGGAGTTGTGGGCTTATTGTATCGATTCCTAATCATTACCTTCACTTCTGTTTTTCATGTTGATCTATCTTATTAGTGCGTGAACTTGATTGTTGAAAAATGGCATTTGAACAAAAAACATATTTACCATTAAAATGTTGAAACACACATTCTGCGCGGAGTATTTTGGTGCAAAAACAGTGTAAGTGCATTCAGCGTTAAAACAGTGTCCGTATACAAACCATATGTCTCTGGCCTCACCTTGTAAACCAGTAAATAAAAGGTACCGGGCAGGTAAATGGGCCACTGTTTTACATTCTGCATAGTACTTACACTTTCATTTTCCAATATTAAGTAGCAGAATTCAGTATTTTAGAGGTCTTAAAAAAGTTGGTGCAAAAACATTGAAAGTGCACTTACACGGTTTCTGCGCCAACATTTTTCAAAATGTCAGAGCAGAAATTGTGTAACGGACAAAAACTGCAAAATTCCTAATTATGTACATTCATCTCACGATTCCGGGTCTTGATTATATCTTGCCACTTGACTTTGAAAATTGTCTAGAACAACTTGTATCGAAGTTTTTAGCTCCCCTGATAGGGCGTCCGTCGGTCGTACGTCAACCGTAAAATCGATTTAGGCCCCCCAGTGGAATTCGTTTCCACTGATCATTCCAAGGCGGTTCTTCTGTCGCGGTTTATTTTTGTTATGGTTTGTCTTTGGGTTTTGTGTCGCTTATATTACTTTATTTTAGATAGCCTATTGGCCATTTTGTGGGAAAGGTACAGTTACTGCCATTTTGGCTTTCCGCTGTTGGTGTTTCCGTTGAAATAAGTTGCTTCATGTTTATGTTTCTTTCCCTTTGGTGTCGCTGATGGGAGCTGTGGGTTAATTGTATCGATTCCTGATCATTGCCTCTATTTCTATTCTTCTTTAAAACTACTTGCCCAGTTTTAATTTAATTTCATATGTAGCCTACTGACAGTGGGGGAAAGGACGTTTGAATGATTGGTCTGGGTCACATGACAAAGATGACCACAACGCCCAAATGTTATATATATATATATATATATATATATATATATATATATATATATATATATATATATATATATATATATATATATATATATATATATATATATATATATATATTGTTAAACTTCTGTAGTTCATACATGTACTTAACTAAGGGACATAATTCACTTTATATTAACTTCTAATAACTTCTCATACCTAGAGTTACTTCCCATTACATTATGATGTCATCAACGTCATGAAACCATAGTGACGACGTCAGCCATTACAATGTACACACAGTTATTTGAGTGTTGTCTATTACATCTATTTACTGGCACTGAGTGTTGTGCATGACTTTATCAATGGTAGCAGAGCGAAACAAAAAGATCTTATAAGTGGAGAGAAGCATAGATGACTTAATTTGATGAGGACTGTGAAGAAATGATGCAATTTAAAGGATAAAGGTTCTTAGAGTGGAATTCGTTTCACTGACCGTTCCAAGGCGGTTCTTCTGTCGCGGTTTATTTTTGTTATGGTTTGTCTTTGAATGTTTTATCGCTTATATTATTTTGTTTTGGATACCCAAGTGGCCATTTTGTAGGAAAGTAACTGTCCTTTTGGTTTTCCGCTATTGCTGTTTCTATTACGGTCTGGCTGTTTTATGTTTGTGTTTCTTTCCCGTTGGTGTCTCTGATGGGAGCTGTGGGTTAATTGTATCAATTCCTCATCATTGTATTCACATCTACTTTTTATGTAGACTTATATAAGGAAAACTTTTAAAACTCTTCTTGTCTGAAACCAGAAAGCACTGGTCTTTGCTGCTCTTTTAACTAGAGGTTATACTCAGCATGCTCTTCGTCCTTTCATCGATTCTGAAATTAATCACAAACGTCATTACATCAAATTATCCTTCATTAGTAAGGGTTTGGATTTTATAGATTTACCTAGTATCTTCCGGGACATTTCGGTTATTTCATCCATTCCTGATTATTTTCAAAATGCTGAAACGCCCATAATTTGCTATAAATACAATAAACCTGTTAGATCGATCATTTTCAATTTCAGTAAACTTGTTTCTGATCTTGATATTGACACTAACACTCCTGATACCTGTGATTGTAAAAATTCAGTGTATTGCTATCCTGCTGCTGGTCATATTATTACTGGCAATTTAAACATTATTCATGATTCCAGGATACGTAATATGATTTCTAAAGGACCGAAATATCGATTTCCGTCTAAAATTGATTTCAATACAAGTAGAAATGAAATCGCTGCTGCCTTAAATGAATTTGGTAATCGATGGTGTAAACGAAAGTATGTTGAGCATATAGCTCTTAAAGAATGGAAACTTAGCATTCTGAAATTAGTGAACAAACGCATTTCTTTTTATTCTCGTAATACGAACTGATTAAACTTTAGACGTCTTTATGTCACCTTAAGCTAGGTATTCAAGAGTTTCATAAGAAGTTTGTTTTGGCTCCAGTAGATAAGGCCGCTAACAATGTGGTCGTTGTTTGACGGCTTCACTATGTTAACACACTTCAGCAAGGACTTGGTGTTACTAGGGCCCAATGAACTTCAGTATTTAGCTGTAGAGAGGTCTTTAGTTGATGACCACACTTGTCATTCAGCTACCAAGTTTACTGTCTGTGTTACAGAAGGCCAAGACAAGCTTCCTACGTTATATTTGTTACCTAAACTTCATAAAAGACCATACAAAGCACGGTTCATTGCAAATTAAAGCTCTTGTACCACCACTGAACTCTCCAAATTATTAACTTCATGTTTTACTGCCATCGAAAAACAAGTGATAAAATATTGCGAAAAAGTCTTCAAAAGATCAGGTAGAAATCTGTTTCGGTCTATAAAAAATTCTAATGAAGTTTTAAATAAATTGAAATCCAGGCGTTTCCGTGCTTCTAGTCTGTCTTGGTGATGCCGGACAGTGATCCCGAGGGACGGATTTTTCTATCTACCCCACACACCCATGTATGATTCTTTTTCTTGCATACCTTTCATTTCTGAGTGTGGAATTTTAATACTTCAGTCACTTCGGATGCCGACGTCCGTCATATTGTAATAACACAACAGTGATGATTTGTGACGTCACGTAAAGTGCTGTGACGTCAACCTTATGATGTCGTATTCAACCAGTGCATTTAACAAACACGCGAGAATATTCGATTTTAGGTAAGAACACCAGGGTTAGAACAGAATTTCTAGCACGCCAGATAAGGATATCCATAGTAGTTGCTTTGGACAGAAATTCTGTTCTAATCCTGGTGTTCTTACCCAAAATCGAAGAATTTCGCGTGTTTGATAAATGCACCGGGTGAATACGGCCTCACATGTGCCATCGTTGTGGCTGACGTCACAGCACGTTATGTGACGTCATTAAACAGCACTGTAGTGTCATCACAATATGGCGGATTCCGTCAACCGAAGTAACTGCAGTATTAAAAATCCACGCTCAGAATTGAAGGTATGCAAGAAAACAATATCCTACATGTGTGTGAGTGGTGAATAGAAAAATCCGTCCCTCGGGATCACCGACCGGCATCACTCAGGAAACCTTGTGATGCTAGAGAGGGATTCTTGGGACGGATGAAACCTCGTGATGCCAGAGAGTGATACTCGGGACGGATTTTTCCATCCATCCCTCATACCCATGTAAGATTCTTATTTTTTATCACAAGCTAACACTATGGATGTCCTCATCTGGTGTGAAAGAATGAATGTACATGCATGCCTTCATAAGCAGGGTTCTCAGTGGCCTAGTGGGTAAGAGCGCTAGCGTAATTATTAGGTCTCTCACCGCTGTGATTCGAGCCTCTGAGATTGCTGTTTTCAGTCTCCGTAGGTTTCCCGAGTAACTTTTTATTTTGTAAATCATATGTATGATTTGGCTAAAGCACCCAAAAAAGACTAATAGCCTCAAAATGTAGTCTCAAAACAGATGGTTTAACAATTAATAATCAAACGTCAACTTGAATGTCAAACAATTTCATCATGTGATTTATATGTTACAAATTATAGCAGTTCGGTGCGAGTCGGATCGTCCAGGCTTAAAAACCTTATTGGTTTCATTGGACGGCAGATATCATTGCATCTCAATGTCGGGTAAAAGTCCCGCAAAATTGGAAGCAACGTCTCCAAAATGACCTTTACAGTGTTGACGGGGACGTTAATCCTCAAACCAAACAAACAAAGTTCGGTGCTATCACACTTTTTTGGCAGCTAATCCAAAATAAACAACATCAAGAACTTAGTAATAATATGTTTAACACAATTCAGCAAGACGTTAATAGCTGACTGATGTGTACAATGTTTTCTTCATGAACGCCTAGCGAGGTGTGCGTTTATCTTAAGTGCCTGTGTCTTAACATCTTGATGAAATTAAGGAATAATTCTGCAAAGATCTGGATCGTGTTTTTTACCGCAGCACTGGACGTAATCCCCATGTGAAATTCACTGAAATGCACGCATTCGCTGATAAATGGTGACATTGGAAACAACTTTCAAAAAATCAGAAGATTAAAGAACAATATAGTGAAACGTCGATGCCTGAAACGCAGATGGTCCGTTTACCATGACTTGAATGAACTCTCTTCAGTCCCTACGGATTTTTTCAACAGCTCAAGGTATTCTTATATACAAAATCATTTATTTGTATTTTTTAATTTTATTTTGTAAAGGCATATCGTAATTTCTTTATTAGTGTGTGTGTGTGTGTGTGTGTGTGTGTGTGTGTGTGTGTGTGTGTGTGTGTGTGTGTGTGTGTGCATTCGGGTTTAACGTCGCTTTCAACAATTTCTCAGTCATATCACGACGGTGTCTGGTTGTGACAGGTAGCTCAATGCTCACTTTTATAGTGCTGCCTCACTGAAGTATCATGCCCCAGACACATTACATGATACCACACCCAGTCACATTATCCTGACACTGGGTCGACCAGTCCTAGCTCTACCCCGTAAATCTGAGTGCCAAGCGAGGAGCAGCTAGCACCATTTTTAAGGACTTTAGTATATCGCGGCCCGGGATCGAACCCGTGACCTCCCGTTCCCCGGAGCGGACACTCTACCAACTGAGCTGTCGGGGCCGGTATATATATTTTTTTAATTAGAATTGCATTAAAGATGCGATATTAACGAGTACACATAACAAATTTTATGTTGTAAACGATCCAAAACAATCAGGCCACGGGTGCTTCAATCACCAGATAAGTACCCAATGCCAATAAATTATTGGCACTAAGTGTCAGAAGTTGGGATTATATGAAATTATCACACCCACATACGTAATGTATTTCGTATGTTTCGTAATTTTGGTTCTCAAATATTTCAGGCATTGCTTGACTATGGTACTTTCGTAGAAGTAGAAGTATTTGGAATGTTTTTAACTATTCGTGTCAACCCAAGTAAAGATGACAAATCGGCATCGAAGGGACTCTGTGGGATATTGGATGGCGATCCCAGTAACGACTTCCATGATAAACAAGGCAATGTGGTCTCACAGGAAGTTTTCATTAATGATTGGAGGTAAGCAGCCCATTAGGTAACAGGTCCATGTCAATGCTATTAATACCCTTTACACCTCTATGTTATAGAGAAAAACGGTGTGTATTATCACAGCACTAAAACCTACAAGCCCCACACCGAAGCAAGACAATTACCTCAAACCTCCCCTCCAAGACACGCAATGGAACGAAACAGCAACATAAACAACGTCACCATAATTGAAACATCACAAGCTGAAAGCCAAACTGTCCAGCCAAACACACAGTTTCATTATAACAAAACGGCCAAACGGCTATCAAAAATGAAAAGATGTTAGCCGTACATACATGCAAAGAACAACAATAACAATAATCAACCACAACAGAAGCACCGCCTTATAACGGTCTGTAATATAAGATTCTTATATGGGTGTGAGGGGTGGATGGAAAAATCCGTCCCACGGGTCACTGTCCGGCAGCACGAGGCTTGCCGAGTTATGCCGAACAGTGATCCCTAGGGACGGATTTTTCTATCCACACTTCACACTCATAAAGGTTTCTTTTTCTTGCATACCTTCAACTTTTTAGCGCGGATTTTTCATGCTGCAGTCACTTCGGTTAACGATGTCCGCCATATTGTGATAACACTACAGGAATGTTTAGTGACGACACGTAATGTGCTGTGACGTCAACCTTAACGACGGCGCATGTGGGGTCGAATTCTACCAGTGCATTTATCAAACACGCGAGAATATTCGATTTTGGGAAAGAACACCAGGGTAAGAACAGAATTTCTATCCCAAGCTAAAACTATGGATTTCCTTATCTGGTGTGCAAGAAAAGGTTTTTGGTTGTTTGCTTGGAGGGCGCGGGTTGGGGAGGGATTCTACGTGGGCACAATCCTCGCCTTTGGATCTGTCGCAGTTTAGACAAATACTTTTTTTTTCACATGAAAAGCTTCAAATTCAACAGTGCAACATCTTCGAGAACATAAAAATCAAACGAATACAGAGCAGAAACATCGATGGGTACTTAACAGCATGAAATAACTAAAATGCTGGAGCTAAAGAAAAACCAACAAGTGTCCTCGCGGACCCGAACAGTGACAGAACATCAGCCACAAACCAATATTAATTACAAAATTTAAAGTTGGTCTTTAAGCCGGAGGAATAATCCTTAGGTGGTCCCCTTTCAAAGTTGTGCAAGTGGTTTAAATGGACCTGGTCCATTGCACATCAAGGTCACAGGAGCCAAAAATAGATTATTATGTTTTAAATAAAATCTTTAAAAATCTTCTACTCTGAAACCGCAAGTCCCAGGTCTTCGATCTATGGTGTGTAGCTTCATCTAGTGGACCTCTACCAAGATTGTTAAAATTATACCCCTTGACCCAAACATGCGCCCCCACCCCGGGGCCCTTTAGTTTTACATTGACTTACATAGGGAAAACCTTTATTTTTTTTTGTCTGAAACCAGAAGGCTCATGTGTTTGATATTTGGCATGAAACTTTGTCTTGTGGACCGCTATTGTTCATATTATAGCCTTGGGGCCAAAAATGCCCCCAAAGTATTTGTCTTAATCGCGACGGAAATAAGGGCGAGGATTAGTGGATATCTTCCACTGACCGTTCCAAGGCGGTTCTTCTGTGGCGGTTTATTTATGTTGTTGTTGGTTACTTACTGTGTGTATCACTTGTGTCTTTTTATTTTGGATGGCCATATGGCCATTTTGTGGGAAAGTGACTGTCCTTATGCCTTCATTTGTTTAGGTTTCCATTATGGTCTGGTTGCTTCATGTTTGTGTTTCATCCCTTTGGTGTCTTTGATTGGTGGAGTAAGTTTTTTGTATCGATTCCTGATCTTTGTTTTATTTCTACTCTGCGTGTCGATAACGCAGATACAATCCCAGCAACCAATCAATACCGCGTAACTATTTAGCTCTTATCGCCATTTTTACATCTTTTCTTCCAATTTAGGTGTTTTTTTTATTATCTGATAACCCCCCCCCCCCCGTGGAATTCGTTTCCGCTGACCGTTCCAAGGCGGTTCTTCTGTCGCGGTTTATTTTTGTTAGGGTTTGTCTTTGTGTGTTTGTGTCGCTTATATTATTTTATTTTGGATAGCCTATTGGCCATTTTGTGGGAAAGTAACTGTCCTTTTGGCTTTCCGCTGTTGGTGTTTCCGTTGGAGTATGTTGCTTCATGTTTGTGTATTTTTCCCTTTGGTGTCTCTGATGGGAGCTGTGGGTTAATTGTATCGATTCCTGATCATCGCCTCTATTTCTATTTTATATAGGGAAAACCTGTTAAAGTCTTCTTTTCTGAAACTGGCCGGCTCAGGTGTTTGGTATTTGATATGAAGTTTCGTCTTGTAGACCTCTATCAAGGTTGTTCAAATTATGGTCCTGGGGTGTAAATGCCCCGACTCGGGGCCCTTTGGTTTTACATTGACATATATAGGAAAAATCTTAAAAAATCTTCTCCCCTGAAACCAAAAGGTCAAGATATTTGATATCTGGAGTGGAGCTTCATCTAGTGGACCTCTACCAAGATTTTAGTCCCGGGGCCCTTTGGTTTTACATAGACTTACATAGGGAAAACGTTTCTTCATCTCTGAAACCAGAAGGCTCATGTGTTTGGTATTTTGTATAAGGCTTCGTCTAGTGGACCTCTATCAAGATTATTCAAATTAAAGCCTTAGGGCCAAACATGACCCCGCCCCAGGGCCCTTTTGTTTTACATTGACTTATAAAGGAAACTCTTAAACATCTTCTCCTATGAAACCGCAAGGCCCAGGTCTTTGATATTTGGTGTGTAGCTTCATCTAGTAGACCTTCAAATTACAGCCCTTGCGCCAAAAATGTCCCCGCCCCACGGCCCTTTGGTTTTTCCTCGACTCGTATAGGAAAATGTTTATTTTGTTTTCTCTGAAACTGCAAGGCCCAGGTATTTTAATATTTGGAGTGAAGCTTCATCTAGTGGACCTCTATCAAGATTGTTCAAATAATAGCTCTGGGGCCAAAAATGCCCCCGCCCCGTGGCCCTTTGTTTCTCCATTGACTTATATGGGAAAAACCTTTAAAAATCTTCTTGTTTGAAATCAGAAGGCCCGGGCGTTTTATATTTGGTATGAGGCTTCATCTTGTGGACCTCTATAAAGCTTGTTCAAATCATAGCCCTGGGGCCAAACATGCTCCCGCCCAGGGCCCTTTGGTTTTATATTGACTTATATAGGGATAATCTTTAAAAATCTTCTCTGCACCACAAGGCCCAGGTCTTTAATATTTTGGTGTGAAGATGCATCTAGCAGAGCTCTACCAAGGTTGTTCAACTTATAGCCCTTCGGTCAAAAATGCCCCCGTCCCGGGGCTCACTGGTTTTATTTCGACCTATTTATGGAAAACCTTCAAAAAATCTGTTTGATATTTTGTATGATACTTCATATGGTGGACCTCTACTATGTTGTTAAAATTATAGCCCTGAGGCCAAAGGTGGCCCCGCCTCGGGCCCCACCGGTTTTACTTAGACGTATATGGATTCGTTTGTTTGATTCGAGGTTTAAACACCTCGTAACACTGTATAGGTCATTTTGGAGACGTTGCTTCCAAATTTCATACGTCCGTTTTGTTAAACGGTCGTATTATGGTATAGTGTCGGCGTCCGTCGGTCCGCCCGTCTGTAAACTTTTCGATCCGGATAACTCCTCCTACAGTTTTCATCCGATCAGGCTGAATATTGGTAGGTAGTAAGACCATGACCTGGTGTAGCGCATATTGTTTCGAGGTTATTGTCCACCAAATATTTACAGAGTTATGCCCCTTGGAAATTTTTTGTAAACTTTTTCGTTTCCGGATAAGACCTCCTACAGTTTTCATCCGATCAAGCTGAAACTTGGTAGATAGTAAGAGCATGACCTGTTGTAGCGCATATCGTTTCGAGGTTATGGTTCTCCAAATATTTACTGAGTCATGTCCCTTTGAACATTTTTGTAAACCTTCTTTTCCCGAATAACTCTTCCTACAGTTTTCATCCGAACAAGGTGAAACTTGGTCTATAGTAAGACCATGTCCTGATGCATTGCATAATATTCACAGAGTTATGCCCCTTTGAAATTTTTTGTAATTTTTTTTTGGTTTTGGTTTTACGGACCTCTCAAGATTCTTTCACTCATATCGAGCCGATCGTTAATCAGAGGTGGGCGAAACCCGGAGTACACAGAGAAAAACCACCTGACCTTCCGTTTCAGAACTTGGCGACACACATGTGACCCGAGCGAGGCTCGAACCCACTGCGGTGAGAGACCTAATAATTAAGAGTTCGCGCTCTTATCCACTAGGCCACGGAGTGCCGTTTTGTAAATGTTTTCGTTTCCGGATAACTCCTCCTACAGTTTTCCTCTGATCAAGCTGAAACGTAGTAGGTAGTAAGACCATGACCTGCATATTGGTAGTGCCCGTCACTGTCTACAATTATATTGCTGCTTTCTGTGTGTTTGTAACGCCTTAACCAAAAAAATATATGTCGGTCATAACTTCAAAAGGATTTGCCATTCTCTCATGAAACTTCACAAACATACTCACCATCACAAAACCTATATTCTGACCAAGGACCATACCTATATGCTTTTGTCTGTGTGTTTGTCTTGGCTTAATCAAAAGACTTAACCTTGGTCTTAACTCCAAAAGTATTTGCCTTTCTCTCATGAAAATTCACACAAATACGTACCATCACAAAACCTATAATCTGACTTGTACCACACCTCTTTGATAACTTTGTTGGGCCTTTCTGATGTAGTCAGTGATCTGGTTTTTAGGTTAAGGTCCAAGAAAAAAAAAGTTATGCCCCTTTGAAAGTTTATGTTAGCAATTTTGCCTGCAATTTAGAACCGATCAAGTATAGTTAGACCAAGATGTGGAGCATATTATTTAAAGGTTACAGTCCACCAAATATTTGTAGGGTTATGCCCCCTTGAAAATTCCTGTGAACATTATAGCTAACTCTTCATACAGTGAACATTCAATCAAGCTAAAAATTGATATATAGTGTGACCACAATGCGGAGCAGCGCATATTGTTTTGATTTATGGCTTACCAGATATAAATAACGTTATGCCCCTTTGCAGATTTCTGTAAGTATTTTTGTGGCTAACTTCTCATTCAATTAATATCCGATGAAGCTGAAACTTCATTTATACATGTAGTTAGACCATTGTGTGGCACAGTGCTTATTGTTTTGAGGTTGCGGTCCACCAAAAATTAATCGAGTAATGCCCCTTTGTAAATTTCTGACACATTTTGTTTGTGGCTTACTTCTCCTGCAGGTAACAATATCGATCTAGCAAAAGCTTGATATTAAGTTCGACTATGATGTGGAGCATTGCATATGGTTTAGCAATGATGGTCCAGAGAGTATTTATATAAGTATAACACTTTGAAAATATCGATAGACATTTTCATTTCCTCCAAAAATTAAGATCCAGCCAAGCTGAATCTTGGTATGTAGTTAGACCATGATATGGAGCAGTTCTTATTGTTTCAAGGTTTCAGTCCAACAAATATTACCTTGCTACGGGCGTATAATGCCCCGCTTACGGAGCTCTTGTTTGGGACTTTTACCCGACACTGAGATGAAATGACATCTCAATCCCTGTCGCCCAATGAAACCAATAGAGTTTATAAGCATGGACGGTCCGACTCGTTAAAAGCCATATATGCCAAACCTTTAAAAATCTTCTCTGATACCACGAGGCTCAGGTCTTTGATATTTTGCTTGAAGCTTCATGTGGGTAACCCATACCAAGATTATTCAAATCGTAGCCATGGGGTCAAATATGGCCCCGCCCCAGGGCCCACCGGTTTTACATAGACATACATAGGGAAAATCTTTAAATACATTATCGTCTAAAACCAGAAGTCTTTGATGTTTGGAATGAAGCTTCCTCTTGTTGTACTTTGCCAAGATTGTCCAAATTATAAGGCCATTGGGTAAAAAATGGACCTGCCCGGAGCCCACTGGTTTTATATAGTGTTAAGGCTGATCCGCTTCAGCTCTGTCTGCTGCACTAGGACCTGACCCTCAATGTCCACAAAGTGCCTAGGCAGTGACATACAAGTCAGCTCTATATTGTCAAAGGGAACAATTGACCCATAATCCACCCTCCCACTGCTTTTGTCACCTTGTGACATTATAAGTAAGACTGAACCGCTTCATCTACTTTTGTTGCACTAAGAACCTGACTCTCAATGGCCACAAAGTGTCCAGATAGTGACATACAAGTTGAAGTCGGTTGTTTTATCTTTTTTGCCGCGTTTTTCGGTGATAGCTTCTTTATTTTGATTTTTTATCGACGCATCCAGCAGAAAAGTTGTAGGGGAGAAGGTCCAGCAACTTCTCAAAAAAGTTCCATACTCCTAAATTAAATGAGCAAAGCAGTAATCAGATGGAGATTTCCGAAATTTCAAGCTTGCGTGAAATTTTCTGTTTCCACTGGTCCCGCCTTGACGGCGTGGTTTAACGATTTGTCGTCTGTTTAGTGCATAACTGACGGATACGTTTGTGGGTCATTCCAACATCATACTTGTTTTCAATATTCACAATCCAAAATATCGCAAAGATTGTTGTAGTATTTTAAATATTTTAAAATTATAGGTCAAAGGCATATGATCTGTTTTGTCTTTACAAATGGATTGCTGCCAAACACTACGATTTTCATGTTTTTGACCATCAACACTCTAATGATTTGTGCAACGTCCCTTGAGTTGGACGCTTTGTTGGCTGCACGGGATTTATCCATATATAGATATTGGCCAGTCATTTGTTTACATTTCGATAGTGTGAGTGACAGAATTGGACTTTGTTTTTAACGAAAAATTCAAACATTGTAAAAAGTCAATCTGATAAGAGCAAAAAGTATACCACTCAGGAGGGTGAATCCTTAACAAGGAGTTGGTGGAGCTTCTCCTCTATAACTTTCTCGCTGGCTGTTTTGATAAAAAATCAAAAATAAAAAGTTATCCCCAAAAACCTCGCCAAAAAAGATAAAAAATCGACTAGCTATGTATTGTCAAAGGGAACAACTGACTCATATGTCTAGCATCTTATACAAATTCTTGCCCCCCCCCCCCCCTCACACACACACACACACACACTTCCACCCAAACCCAACCCCCTTGTCACAACGAGGCATTGTAAGTTAGACAGAGCAAATTTATCTCCATGCACTAGGACCTGAACCTCAATGTCAAGAAGGTGCCCAGGCAAGCTCTTTAGAAGAGAACTTTTTAAGGAGTTCATCCTCAGAAAGAAGACAATTTGGAAGGAATGTTCCATGGTGACCCTCAGACAAAATTGGTCAAAATAGTTTTGCTCCATTGAACCTAATAACCACCAAAACTAATCAATAATTTAAAACAAACTTTAAAATAACTTCTACTACTAAATAGGTAGACTGATTTTGAAATAATTTTACCGAAATATTCCCTGGGTCACTCTCAACCAAAATGTCTCAAACCATCCACTCCATCTTATATTACCTTCCGCTTTATCTGTACAATTAGGATCAGGTTGGCGACCCAGGGCCATTCTTGTTTAATGTACCGTTTTCATTTTTCCATTAATAATTACATTTTAGCCGGGTTTTTTTTTGTTTTGTTTTTGCCGGTATTCCGCTTCAATCATAAAAGTGCCAGGCCACGTTGACGTGATAAAGCTCACTCGTCCTGATATACCATATATTTATCATATCAATGCGTTACAATGCAATTAGTGTAGGGGGTAATTGATAAAGAATCACCGCTGTCCGTTCGTTCGTACGAAAAATGGTTCCCCTACGATATAATTTGAAAGCATTGGTGGATTGGATTCATATTTCATACACAGGTAAATGATCATAGAATGCATGTCAAGGTCGATTTGAGGTAAAATCAACCATTATGAGAGTTATGTCCCTTTTCAACTCCTTTTTCGTATGAAAAATTGGTACCCGTGCGATATCTTTCGAAAACATTGTTAGATTTGATTCACATTTCCTACACAGGTATATAATCATAAAAAACATGTCAATTTTAATTTCAGGTAACATCAACAAATAATGAGACATATGGTCCTTTTCTAACTTCAATTTTATAAGAAAAATGGTTCCCGTGCGATATCTTTTGAAAACACTGTTGGATTAGATTCATATTTCATACACAAATATAATCATATAATACAGATCACATTTGAGCTCAGATGAAATCCACCAAATATTGGGATAGTTCTGGCCTTTTTTCAACTTCATTTTACATGAAAAGATGGTTTCTGTTAAACTTATGAAAAGATTACTAGTAGTAGATTGGATTCGTAATTTATACTGAGATAAACAATTATAAGATACAAGTCGAAATCGATTTCCGATAAAATCCAACAGTTATTATGGGAGTAATGGCCCTTTTTCAACTGTTTTTACATCTTTTCTGTTTGATAGCTTTTGAAAAGATTTTCAGATGAGAATCTTATTTTTTTACAGAGGTATATAATCATAGAATATATGTAAAGTTAAATTTCAGGTAAAATCCACCAGTTATCATGAGAGTTATAGACCTGTTTCAACTTCATTTTAAATATAAAAATGTTTTCTATTTGATATCTTTTGAAAGAATAGTAGATTGAATTCATAGGGGTATACAATTATAAAACAAAGGTCCTGGTTGATTTCTTGTAAAATATAACGGTTAATTGTGGCCCGTTTTCAGCTTCGTTTTTTACTTACAAAAATATTTTTTTTTTCTTTTTAAAAAAATTGTAGATTAAATTTATATTTTTACAGAGATATACAATCATATAATATAGGTCAAGTTCAGTTTCTGGAAAATTTACCGATTTTATGGCTGTTATGACCTTTTTCAACTTCGTTTTAACTTACATAAATTGTTTCCGTTCGATAGTTTTTGAAAACATTATTAGATTGGATTCATATTATATACAGAGGTATATAGTCATAATATCTAGGTCAAGTTTGACTTAACGTAAAACCTATTTATTGTAAGGGCAGTAATGGCCCCTTTGAAACTTCATCTTTCTACAAATTTATTCCTGTTGACGATGGCCCCTGGGCGGAGGCATCTGTTTCATATTGACACCATTCTAGCACTTTGTATGAACAGTTGTGTCCATTAAATGTGGGATAACTAAACTCCAAGAGTAGTTCGTAGCAAGTTTATTAGGTTGAAAATAGTATTTGGTGGGACTAAATATGGTTCTGTTAATAAAGCCAAGTACAACACGGGTGCCGGAAATGGACAAACGATAGTCTACTGTTATTAAGTATATTTTTAAAAGCATTGAAAGTACAAGTGGGTCGATTGTCTCGGAATGTAGGCTAGGAAAATTGTCATGAACGCGGATTTAGACTGTTTCAGGTGACTCTTAAAACCCCGCTATTTAAGCAAACAGTGTAGAACATGTGGCGTACACGGGCAATAACCATATTAGCAAGTAGATTTTTTATATCTACTTAAACTTCAACATCTCTGCTACAACTTCTCAGAAAATGATAATGATATACTTAAATATGAAATATTATATTGATTATATGAAGGTATGAAACACGTGCCCGGAGCACGCTAAAGTCAATATGACGTCGTGAACACGTCAAGCGTTATTCAAGTCCAGCGAACGTCTCACTTTCTCCACATAGTCCCCAGCAATGCGTACGCACTTCTTGTGTCTGCATACCCATTTACTGAAGGTTTCTACATACCAGTCTTCGGAGAATGACGACACAATTAACTGACTCTGTTTTGCAAGTTCTTCTGCCGAATCAAATCTTAATCCGCGCAAGCTCGCTTTCAACTCTGGGAAAAAAACCGGAAATCCATAGGAGCAAGATCTGGGCTGTACGGCGGATGTTCCAAGACATCAAAACCAAGAAGACGGATTTCCAGTTGAGTAGATTCCGCTCGGTGTTCCGGAGCATTATCCGGGTGTTAGATTACTCTCTCAAGATCCATAGTTGGGCGTTTCTTTCTTATCGCAATTACGAGATCTCGCCTCAGGACCTGAAAAAGCAAAAAAAGAGGTGAAGGCAATGATCAGGAATCGATACAATTAACCCACAGCTCCAATCAGAGACACCAAAGGGAAAGAAACACAAACATGAAAAAACAGACCCTAAAGGAAACACCAACAGCGGAATCACAAAATGAAAGACTTTGATGCATGTTAAACACTGGAACATCAGTTCCTCGTCCATTATAGAAAAAGTGTAGCCCTACAAATTTTAAACGAAACGCGAAAAGCAGTTACCTTCGAATAGTAGGCTGCAGTGAAGTCTGTCCGTCTGGTACTCTGTGTTGCAAGATCATCCCGTGCCGATCCATGAAGAAAATGAACATGTGTTTACCCGCACTTTTTCTGTACCCTTGCCTTCTTTGTGGGTGGAGTCTTGGTGTTTTTTTTTCAAACAAATGACATAGCTTTGGTCTCAGGGTCGAAATGGTGTAACCAGGTCTCGTCCGTTGTGATGATTCTATCCAAAAACTCGTCACATTCAGAGTCGAAAGGGCTGAGAAACATCCGCGAACAATGCACCCGGCGCTCCTTTTCCGTGGCGTGAGTAATATTGGCACCCAACGCGCTCTAACTTTAGACATTCCAAGTTCATCTGTCAATACTCCATGTACCGTGGAGCTCGAAACCCCATATTCATCAGCAAGAACCCTGAGTGTTGTTCTCCTGTTCTTGTAAACCATATCCTTGACTGAGTCCCCAATGGAACACGCTACAACGGCTAGTCGGCCGCTCCTCGGATCGTCCGAAATCGACTCTCTTCCGCCCCTGAACCTTGAGTGCCACTTGTAGACGACAGCTGGACTACATTTATCATATTTCCCTGTTGATGATAACATTTTCAGCGTTTCCGTCGGTGATTTATTAAGAGCGACACAGAATTTCACTACAATCCGCAACTCAATATCGCTGGTTGACGTCATGGTTTTCCAACTCGCAATCTCGCAGGTCTTATTAAAAGCGCTGTGATTTTCTTCGAAAAGCAGTGATTGTTTTGAAATTTTCAGCAAATGACGTCATGACGTCGAATTATCATCTGACATTTGTGCGGGATTTTAACGGAACGCGATCAGACGGAAATAAAGAGTTTTTTTTTCAAGAATCTGCCTGAATAAAAAACATTTTCGGGCTGCTCCGGGGTCCCTTTCCTACGTTGCCACGACAACCCGTAAATCCGGTTGATGTGGCTGTATACCCTTGTAAGTTTATATATATATATATATATATATGTTCAGAATAAGTTTAAGATTATTCACACCAAATGTCATGTATATTGAATGACGAATGTCAAAGATATAGCAAAATTCTACGAAATTTCCGAACAACCCTCGTATAGTCCCTAAATATAAGTGAAGGCAATGATCAGGAATCGATACAATTGACCCACAGCTCTCGACAGACGCACCAAAGGGAAAGAAACACAAACATGAAATTATCTTGCCAAATTTTCTCTCCATATAAAATATGCTTTACGGGATTGTTCATTTCACAAGCGTTTTAATGTGATGTGACAAGGCTTATATAAGAAGTATCCACAACATATGTTTATATCAATAATCACCATCACAAAAACACGCCTATATAATTTGACCCCCTTGAACCCACCTTTTATATAGTAAAACCGGGGTTTACAGGGGTAGACCTTATTTTTCTTATTTCTGCTCAAAAACACAGATTGAGGGTACTCGTTAGAACCACCTCGGCCAGGCGCTACTAACGAGTACCCACAATCTATGTTTTAGGCAGATATTAGAAAAATATTACATTGTTTCATCGGAAAGTTTTCATTTTTCGGTGGTAAAATTTACAATGTATTTGTCTAGGAGTGTTGTCGTAATTCTAATTCTTTATCTAGGACAATGCACTTGTATATTTTTTTCCTTCTGTCCGTCTGAAAAGGGAGATAATGAAAACTTCAATTAAGTTGTCAGGTTGACGTCAAACAAAACATTTGTTTACATTCAACACATTATGGAAAAACACCCATCTGCTGTACTAACCGATTTTACGTAATATTATTTTATATTTACTTCTTTTTGCAAAGTAATGTGGACTTGTTAACATGATAAAATGATTCATTTGTTTCATTGATCTAACGCTAGTGTATTGCATATGGAATTCAAACCAGGGATCATGGCTTCGATCCCGGGCTTCTCCAGACTTTCGAATGAATCTTTAAATCGTGGTCCCGTCTTTGTATGACATTAGCTGTTAGTGGGACGTAAAACTCTTCTTCTGCGTGACCAGTTGGCCGGTTATCATGAAACATGGTATTCAGAATTTCATCTGAAGCCAATCATGGTTGATTCAACTGATGACCCATGAATGACCTTGACCTATTTCAGGCCAGTGTCAAATTTAGTCGCATAGGCTTCTGTTGGGAAAAAGCAAAATCGTATATATTTTGTAAACCATTCAGCCTGTTTTACGAGATTTGGTAGATATAATTAGCTAAATAAGTAAATGAAACTAAATAGTATTCAAGGTCCTTGATCTTGACCAAAGGTTATTAAAACCTGATCCTCATGCTGTCCTAGTCGTGGTTGCACGGCGGTTGGCCGACTCGAAAACCGCATGTTTGGTTGTCGACCATTTTACAGTGGACAATTTTGCTTCGCTGTTTGTGTGCACGGCGGTGGGCCGGACTCCGGACTCTTTGATGACGGTCCTACCTTAAATCCCCCCCAGTAAAGTATCATTAACTGACCGTTCCAAGGCGGTTCTCCTGTCGTGGTTCTGTTATAGTTCGTCTTTTCATGTATGCAGTGTTAATATCTTTTTTTATTTTGTATAGCCGTTTGGCCATTTTGTGGGAAAGTAACTGTCCTTTTTGGCTTTCCTACTGTGATGATTTCGTTATAGTAAAGTTATTTTATGTTCGCGTTTCTTTCTCTTTGACGTTTTGGATGGGAGGTGTGAGATGATTTTATCGATTCCTGATCATTGCCTTCACTTCTGTTTTGTTCTTCTGAGAGACAATTAGGCCATTGGTAAAGAAATTTCATACAAAAGCTTTTTGGAACAAGGAAAGCAAAATTAACTTATAAAAGTTTGGAAATTACCAATAATATGGCCGTCATACCTTTATATGATAAAAAACACTTCGAAACCCATTTCTCCATAACCAGTTGGCCGATTGCCTTAAAACCTAATATGTAGCATTAAGGTCTCAGGCTCATCATAATTTGTTCAATTAATGAATCTGGCTTAAGACAGACTCAGTTTAGATTTTTTTACGGAAATTATTGTTACCTGTGAATATGAGGTTTGTGTGTGCAATCAGCTAAATGAGTAAATAAAGCTTAAGGAAAATCAAAAGACAAGGTCACTAATTGGCCTTGGACAAAGGTCACTTAGATGTCAAAATTAAACCTAAATAAGTATAAAAATCACTGGGCTAAATAAAGTAATCTTTACATGAAGCTTCCAAGGGATGGAAGAATTGAATTTCTGTTCAGTTGGTCGAGGGTACTTAATCAGAATAGACGACATGACCATCTATGTTAAAGAAAAACATTAAAAATCTTTTTTCTGGAACCAGTATGCTAACTGAGATTATGTATTTAGCGTTTTAGACTGCGGCCCAGGGTAATTTATTCAAATGATGAGTCTCGGTTGACGTTGACTCATTTTTTATCAAGATCAAATTTGGCTGCTTGTGCTATTACATGGGCAAAATGGGAATTTTCGTTTTCGGAAACTTAAACAAAATAACTTTCGAACTTAAGAAGTATATACATGCATAATCAGCTAAATGAGTTGAAAAAGCTGTTAGAGAACCAAAGGTCAAATTTAGAAATTTACCTTGGTTCAGGATTACTCAGGTATCAACATAAACTTTTTTCTGAAAAACAGCTTGGCAGATTTAAGCCAGATTTCATATGAAGCCTATATAAGATGGAGGAACGAAAGCCTACTGAAATGGTTTAGGTCACACGACAAAATGGCTGCCACTGCAAAAAAAAACCTTCAACCAAACGGCTCCATATACACTCAGCACTCAGTAGAGATGTTCAGGGCTATTGGTCCTCTGGTTTTGTCTGATTGAAAAAAAAACAACATTGTCAGTACACATTAGAAACGCCTCAATCAAGTGTGACTTTCATGCGGACTAAACAAAATTAATGTGTACCGCGACAGAGGTAAGGGCGAGGATTATGGCCATGTAAAATCGATTTAAGCCCCCAGTGTAATTCTTTCCACTGACCGTTCCAAGCCGATTCTTCTGTGGCGGTTTATTTAAGTTGTTGTTTGTTACTTACTGTGTTTATCACTTGCGTTTTTTTTTTATTTTGGATGGCCATTTGACCATTTTGGTGGGAAAGTAACTGTCCTTATGACCTTCCTTTGTTTAGGTTTCCATTATGGTCTGGTCGCTTCATGTTTGTGTTTCTTTCCCTTTGGTGTCTTTGATGGGTGGAGTTACTTAATTGTATCGATTCCTGATCTTTTTTTACTTCTACTTTCAAGATGAAACTAATATCGTCAAAGAACATCTTCAACGCAAACCAAGTTTCAATGTTAGTATAACGGAAAATATGTTCTATAAAAGGGTTATACTTTGGAAGCAAGGAATGCACCACAGAGCTAGAAAATATGACGTGTGCATGTTTTCTCGGCCAGACTAGCTACTTTCGGCCAATTAGGCCTTATCAGTGACCCTCAAGTATTTTCACAATTCCACAATGAAAGCCAAGAAAAACCTCCTACATTATACTGGTTACCGAAGCTTCACAAAAATCCTTATACATATGTTCTATAAAAGGGTTATCCTTTGGAAGCAAGGAATACACCACAGAACCGGAAAATATGAAGTGTACATGTTTTCTGGGCCAGACTAGCTAGTTTCGGCCAATTAGGCATCATCAGTGACATTCAAATATTTTCAAAATTCCACAATGGAATCAATGATCCCAAAGGACAAGAAAATATAAACTACACTATGATGTAGGGCAGGGAGACTTTTTACGGCCGCCACACATTCCCAGACACCAGCTGTAGTGACGTTAAATATGTTCTATAAAAGGGTTATCCTTTGGAAGCAAGGAATACACCACAGAACCGGAAAATATGAAGTGTACATATTTTCTGGGCCAGACTAGCTAGTTTTGGCCAACTAGGCCTCATCAGTGACCCTCAATTATTTTCAAAATTCCACAATGGAATCAATGATCCCAAAGGACAAGAAAATATAAATTACACTATGATGTAGGGCAGGTAGACTTTTTACGGCCGCCACACTTTTCCAGACACCAGCTGTTGTGACGTTAAATTTGTTCTAAAAAAGGTTATCCTTTGGAAGCAAGGAATACACCACAGAACCGGAAAATATGAAGTGTTCATGTTTTCTGGGCCAGACTAGCTAGTTTCGGCCAACTAGGCCTCATCAATGACCCTCAAATATTTTCTAAAATTCCACTTTGTAATCAATGATCCCAAAGGACAAGAAAATATAAACTGCACGATTCCTGATCTTTGTTTTACTTTACTTTCAAGATGAAACTAATATTGTCAAAGAACATCTTCAACGCAAACCAAGTTTCAATGTTAGTATAACGGAAAATATGTTCTATAAAAGGGTTATACTTTGGAAGCAAGGAATGCACCACAGAACTAGAAAATATGAAGTGTACATGTTTTCTGGGCCAGACTAGCTAGTTTCGGCCAATTAAAGCCCGTTTTATAGCCAATTCTAGTTCTTGTACGAGAACTGAAATTTCTAAATTACTTACCTCATGTATAACAGCTATTAAAATTCTTGTTTCCAGATACTGTGAAAAGGGGGCGCCCGCCCATTGAGACTTGAAGAAATAGATGGGCTGCATGATGCTTCAACGCAGAGGTGAGACCGACCGCACACGAGTACTGGTAAACAGCTTAGAAGTTCTAAGCCTGCCCAAGCAAAGCGGTGCGAGTCGGTCCGTCCATGCTTATAACCCCTTTTGGTTACATTGGTCGACTTGGTTTGAATTGTCATTTCATCTCAATGTCGGGTATAAGTCCCACAAAATTGGAAGCAACGTCTTCAAAATGACATATACAGTGTTGACGGGGACGATAAACCTCAAATCAAACAAAGCTGTGAAAAGGCTTACGAAAATTCTGGCATTAACTTGTTTTGGTCTATAAAATATTTAAGTGTAGTTTGTATAACTGAAAGCAGGAGATTTTCGTGGATTTAGTTTGTCGACGTACGGTTTTTCTACACTTTACACAATTTTACTTCATAATCTGATTAAAGAAAAACTATTTACTTTAAGTGAAACTATTTTTCTTTGTGAAAAGTGTCTGTGCAATGTCGGGTAAAAGTCCCACAAAATTGGAAGCAACGTCTCCAAAATGACATTTACAGTGTTGACGGGGACGTTTAACCTCAAATCAAACAAACAAACAAACAACGTGGTTTTCGACGCACTTTCATTTTTATTGGATAATATCTGTATAAGGTTTGGATCTCAATTATGTAGAAAAATGGTACAAACTATGCTCCACTTGCTGCAGATTTATTTAATATGTTTTGTTATGAAAATGAATTCATGTTGCCTCTTTCTAAAGATATACAATCCGATGTCATTGAGGAGTTTAACTCTACCTCTTGATATTTGGATGATCATTTAAATATTGATAATGTTTATTTTGATCAAATGGTTGATAAAATTTACAACAAGAATTACAGTTAAATAAGGCTAATACTGATGACTCTGTGACTCTGAAGGCCAAGTTTTGGATTTATTTTTGAATGTTTCTAATGGTACTGTCTCTTCCAAAATTTATGATAAAAGTGTGTGTGTGTGTGTGGGGGGGGGAATTCGGGTTTAACGTCGCTTTCAACATTTTTTTAGTCATATCACGACGGTGTCTGGTTGCGACAGGGAGCTCAATGCTCACTTGTATAGTGCTGCCTCACTGAAGTATCATGTCCCAGACACATAACATGATACCACACCCAGTCACATTATCTTGACACTGGGTCGACCAGTCCTAGCTCTACCCCGTAAATCTGAGTGCCAAGCGATGAGCAGCTAGTACCATTTTAACGACTTTGGTATGTCGCGGCCCGGGATCGAACCCGTGGCCTCCCGTTCCCCGGAGCGGACACTCTACCAACTGAGCTATCGGGGCCGGTGTATGATAAAAGTGATGATTTTAATTTTGGAATTATAAATATTCTTTTCTTGGATGGTGACGTCCCTAAGGCTATGTCTAATTGGGTTTATATGTCACAACTTATTCGTTTTGCTAGAGCTTGCTGCCATGTTGATGACTTTAATGATCGCAACAGAATTTTAACAGCTAAACTTCTAAAACAAGGCTATCGGTAGCATAAACTGCGCAAAACGTTTTCAAAATGTTATCGTCGACATTACGACGTTATTTCAAAATATGGTATCTTTTGAACTGTCCTTTTTAGCTGACCATCACGTAGTGACGAGGTGAGCTTTTTTGATCACTTTTTGTCCGTCGTCCGTCGTGCGTGCGTCCGTCCGTGCGTGCGTAAACAATTTCTACAAACAACATCTTCTCCTAAACCACTGATCGGATTTTGACCAAACTTCAAATGAATGATCCTCATGTGGTCACCTTTCAATGGTGTTCAAATGGTTCCGGCACGTTGCACATCTAGGTCACAGGAGCCAAAAATAGATTTGTTTCACTGAAAACTTAAGAAAATCTTTTTCGTTGAAACCACAAGGCCCAGGTCTTTGATATTTGGTATGAAGCTTCATCTAGTGGAACCCTATCAAGATAGCTCAAATTATAGTGCTGGGGCCAAAAATGCTCCGCCCCGGGGCCCTTTGGTTTTACATAGGACTATATAGGGAAAATCTTTAAAAATCTTCTTCTCTGAAACCGCAAGGCCCAGGTCTTTGATATTTGGTGTGCATCTTCGTTTAGTGGACCCCTACCAAGATTGTTCAAATTTTAGTGCTGGGACTAAAATGCCCCCGCCCGGGGCCATTTGTTTATAAATAGTCTTATATAGGGAAAATCTTTAAAAATCTTCTTCTCTGAAACCACAAGGCCCATGTCATTGATATTTGGTGTGAAGCTTCATCTTGTGGACCTCTACCAAGATTGTTCAAATTATAGTGCTGGGGCCAAAAATGTCCTGCCCCGGGTCCTTTTGGTTTTACATAGACTTATAGAACTTTTTTAACTTTTATACCCTTTTATAGAACTTATATAGAGATAATCTTTGAAAATCTTCTTCTCCGAAACAGCAAGGCCCAGGTCTTTGATATATGGTGTAAAGCCTCATCTAGTAGACCTCTATCAGGATTATTTAAATTATAGCCCTGGGGCCAAAAATGCCCCTGCCCCGGGGCCATTTGATTTGCAAATGTAGGGAATATCTTTAAAAAAATCTTCTTCCCAGGTCTTTGGTATTTGATGTGTAGCTTCATCTAGTGGACCTTTGCCAAGATTGTTCAAATTATAGCCTTTGTTGATATTTGGTATGAAGCTTCACCTTTTTAGACCTCCCTAAGCATTATGCACATTATAGCCCTGGGGCCAATAATGGCCCTCTCCGGGGCCCACTTGTTACTCTATGGATCAGGTGAGCGATCCATGGCCGTCATGGCCCTCTTGTTTAAAATTTGAAACAATGTTTGATATCGGTGTATCTGATTGTTTCCCTAATTATGTATGTTATTGTGTTGGTGATTCTAATTTTTCCCCTCTTTAGTTGTTCATTTTAGTTTCGTGTGTCCTTCCTGTTAATGTTTGTTATGTTGGTGATTCTGATTCTTTCTCGCCTTTATGTATTTTGTTCCTTTTTAGTTTGGATTATCAGCCTGTTTGGGATTACCTGTTTGGGAAATAGCTACTGATTTGGCAATCAGTGGTCTGTTTTGTTTATTATCGTCACTTCATGTTTCCACTATTTTTTTCCCACGTGATACTGTGGGGAGGATTTGGGATCTGATTGTATTAGTTACTGATCGTTTCTCTTCTCAATTTTCGTTCTTCCAATAGAGTCACAGATGATGCAAAAAATATGTTCCTTGAGGATTTCAATGATGGTATTTTGATGCCGACAAATTTTCGTTTGTGCACGTGTTCCTCTCAAAACCCACAAGGTGGTGTGAGCTGTATTACCAATGCAGTTGCTGACTGCAGTTCTGGCAGACCCGTTTTAGCACCTGAATGTCAAATACTGACACGAAAAAGGCGATCTGTTGATAGCAATCTTGTTATGCAACGAAGCTATTCAACAATGCAGCGGGAGTTGCCTAGAATAAAGGTAAGGGACATTCCAATATAGCTGCAATTGTAACATCATGAGTACCATTTAAGCAAACACTCTAGCAGGTTTTATAAATAAAAGTGCTTTACTCTGTATGCTTTCTGTTATGATGGTCACTCTCTCTGCTAACCGGTCCGAAAACGGTCATTACGTGGCTGGATTTATGTATTGGTTTTATGTTTTCGTGTGTGTTTCGTGTAACTAACACTTTTTATATACTTTTGGTATTCGAACAGTTATTTCATGGTAGCTTGAAGTATAGTCAAAACTATTGCCCTTCGGTATTGTGGACGACTTGATGCACTCTTGACCTCGGCCTTCGGCCTCGGGCAAAAGTGCATCAAGTCGTGCACGGCACTTCGGGGAAAAAGTTTTGATTATACCTCAAACTGCCTTGAAATCACTATAAACTGTATTGGAGTATTGCCATCTTTCCGGAGTAACAATTTCCGCGATTCAGAATCTTAGCATCTGAGAAAGGGTTCATTTGTAGATGGGCGTTTCCAACCCTCGGGATGACATGTTGAGCGGAACCACGGCTTTTCCAAGCCTCGGGATAACCGTGCTGAGGGGGCCGAGGCTATGCCTTGGGTCCGCTCAGCACGGTCATCCGGAGGGTTGGAAACGCCCATTTTTAACAGAACCCTCTACTGGATTTTTTTTATTCCACAAAGCCACCAAAAAATCATTTCATTTTATCTAACTTTTTAGTGCATTATATTTATGTAGTCTGCCTGGGAAAGAACACCATAATTTCTATCCCAGTAGAAAACCACGGATTTCCTTATCTGGTGTGCCAGAAGAACAGTTTTCGCGATTTATTAAATCCAATTCCGGCACATAGCAGTTTTAGACGCTATTATTAAATGGAGCAAAAACCCGTGTTCAAGCAACAAAAACCGAAGTTCAAATCATAAAATTCACGTGCTGTTCGAGCTTGGGTTTTGAGGTTTTAATATCTCATGCTGTCCCTTGACTTATTTACGTCATGTTAAGCAACATATTAGTCTTATCGAATGTAGTTTTTCGAAATTTCATGACGACGTCAGACCGTCATTGCGGACCTTACCTAGCAGCCACGCTGGTTTTACGATACGTTATTCAATATCGATCATCCATGGATATGTCATTGCAATAACATTGGCCGGGTCCCTCGCAAGATATTTGAATTTTTCGGCCTAGTGGCCTCGCATCAAACAGCTTCCTAGGGACCCAGCAAATATAGTAAATACATGAAGAACTATGGGTGATACCTTTAAATTTGCAGAAAACCGAAATGTTGCTCAGGGTTATATTATTCAAAAGATGACCAAGAAGTGACAAGGTCACAGAACACAGGCTATCAATGGCACCAAGAGGATGAATATAAGAATCTTATATGGGTGTGAGGGATGGATGGAAATATCCGTCCCGCGGGTCCCTGTCCGGCATCACGAGACAATGATCTCGAGGGACGGAATTTTCTATCCACCCCTCACACCCATATAGGATATTTTTTCTTGCATACCTTCTATCTCTTTACGCGGATTTTTAATGCTGCAGTCAGTTCGGTTACCAACGTCCGCCATCTTGTGATGACACTACAGGAAAGTTTAGTGACGTCACGTAACGTGCTGTGACGTCAACCTTAACGACGGCGCATACTAGATCGTATTCAACCAGTGCATTTAACAAACACCGATTATATTCGACTTTGGGTCGGAACACCAGGGTCAGAACATAAATTTCTGTCCCAGGTTAAAATCACGGATTTCCTTGTCTGGTGTGGAAGAATACACAGTACATTAAGTATTAAAGATTCTAACACAGAGCGCCAATATAGGCAATGGGAAGGAACTGTGATTTTTTATAAAAAACCCGGGACGGAAGGTCGTAGCTAGTGACATCATTTTATGACATAGGTTCCTAGACGTTAGACTATGTAACATCAATTTCTCGCATCGAAATTGTTACAAAAACATACATTCATGTGTTATTGTCTAAATTTTTGTGGGATTTCTTCTGAAAATGGTGTTAGGCTGTGAGTATTTAAAGGTAAAAAAACAACATTATCAATGATTTTCAGCGTGTTTAAATCGAACAAGATCAGCTCTGTCTAGGAATAGTTGAGTAATATAAATCAGTTTGTCGGTCATTTGTAAGAAACCAAATCACGCGCGCTATTGATTTGATATACTTTACAACTGACCTCCAAACTGTGATTTATTACTCAACAAATCACAGCCAGAGCTGATCTTTTTCTTAAGCATACCCGCAGGTATGTGAAGCTACCTGGACTTAACAAGGCTGTGAAATGATCACCCCTATAAACCCAACTTTATTAGTGAAAATTGGGGTTTACAGGGGTATACATTATTTTGCTTATTTTTGCTCCATGGCATAAGATGTGGGTACTCATTTGAATGAGGCAGTTCTAACGAGCACCCACAAGCCATGCTTCGAGTATACATAAGAAAAAAAAACACATATTTTTATCGCAAGAGTAGTAGTTTTTTGAGATATGAAAGAATGCACTTTGTCGCAAGGGTATTATCGTAATGACAGCCATGTAGTAAGGACAATGTTCTGTTCTGTTCTGTTCTGTTAAACAATACCGGAATGATCAGTAACGATAACCACCAGTATTCTAATATGGCGCGCCTATAAATGCAATGGAAAGGAATTCTGATTTGAGCCAACGCATGACAAAACCTACAAAAAGACATGTGTGCCCATCGAAGACTCGGATTAGCCTGCGCATCCATATAGTCTAACCAGAGACTTCTCTTGCTGCATGAAGGAGCGTTGGACCCTAAGCTATCCTTAAAGCGCACGACGAAGACTCTGATCAGCTTGTGTGGATGCGCAGGCTGATCTGAGTCTTCGTTGGGCGCACATGTCTTATTGTAGGTTTTGTCGTGCGCTGGCTCATTTATTATGCAACAAATCACTTGTCGAAAGAATGTGACGAGTGACGTCATTAAAAGCCGCCATTTAATGACGTCACGCGCAGAGTCCTTGACGTTATTTTCTCGCATAAAAATGCACAATGACATAAATGTCTATGATACAGTCAGTAATAATGGCTTGAATTTTTCTATCCATGGCGGAAAGTAATGAAAATTTATAAATAACGTTACTTTAATACGCCCCCATGTAAAATACCAAATAATGTTCGGATGCGGTCGAAACGATATGTAATATCAAAGACCCAAAAGGGGCAACATATGGTCAGCCACAAGTTTATGTTTTAGGAAAGAATATAATCAACTGTTCATCATACAGCCTGGGAAATCCAAACCTCGGGTTAAGATTTGTAAGTCGACATCGGAGACATATGTATGATTCTACGTATATGGGTGTGATGTTTTGATAAAAATTAAAACACCAGCCTATCCATTTTACAGAGACAAGCTGAACAATGGAACATAAGTACAGCAGAAACTTTCTGCGAAAATGAAATGAACAACTGTTCTATTTATGCATTGTGTCAGGACGTTCCAAATGCCAATCCAGAAAATTACGTCGACGAATGCATTATGGATATAATGGTACGTTGAACATACAAACTGAATATGCTGAGTAGAAAACGCACATCACGAAAACATGCCTATATAATTTTGACCCCCACAAACCCCACTTTTATATAGTAAAACTTGGGTTTGCAGGGGTAAACCTTATTTTTCTTATTTCTGCTCCAAAACAAAGATTGTTGGTACTCGTTAGAACCGCCTCGGCAAGGCGGTTCTAACGAGTACCAACAATCTATATTTTGAGTAGAAATTAGAAACATACCACAATTTTTCATCTTAAAATTTTCATTTTTTCGGCGATATAGGTTCCAATGTATTTGTATAGGTGTGTTTCCGTTATGTTTTGGCTCGAAAAGGGTTCATGAATATAATCACTTTTCACAGCCTTATATCTAGTTTAAAGCTACATGCAATGATCGACGAAACACCTTTGTCCTGTAACATTACGAAAACACGCCTATACAAATACATTGTAAATTTTATTGCCAAAAAATGTCATATTTTTCTTATTTCTGCCCAAAATATAGATTTTGGGTACTCGTTAGATCAAGGCGGTTCTGACGAGTACCCACTATCTATATTTTAGAGCAGAAATAAGAAAAACAAGGTTTACCCCTGTAAACCCCAGTTTTCGCCGGAGTTTACACATCGATAAAATACACAAAAATGAGATTCTTTACTATAACAACGAAAGCGCGAGAGTTGTGGCGAGAAAAGCCTGCCAATTTCTAAGCATGTTCAAAACTACTAAATTGTCCGACTAATGTTGTAATACCTGGTCTCCGCCCGTCGGGGCTTGAAAAAATAGATTGGTTCCATGGTGCTTGCACGCAGAGCTGAAACCGACCGCACACGAGTACTGGTAAACCGCTTAGAGGTCTTATGCCTGCCAAGGCAAAGTGGTGCGGGTCCATGCTTATAAACCCTATTGGTTTCATTGGGAGCAGGGCTTAAGATGTCATTTCATCCCAATGTCGTGTAATATTCCCACAAAAAAATTGGAAGCAACATCTCCAAAATGACCTAAATAGTGTTGACGGGGACGGTATACCTCGATTCAAACAAACAAACCAATGCTGTAATAACATAGAATGATAACTGAAAGTTTCAGTTTCCACGGCAATTTCCCCTCTGTCAAGCCCCGCCTTATTAGATGGTTATTACTGTGATTGATTGAAGGATGATTATGTAGATGAAGTCAACGTCCTCCTTGTGTGAAGGATGATTATGTAGATCAAGTCAACATCCTCCTAATGTGAAGCCTCCATGATGTAGTGGTTACGCTACTCGCCATCTAAACCAGGGGTCGCAGGATCGATCCCGGGCTTCTCCAGACTTTCGAATGAGTCTTAAAATCGATTTAAGCCCCCTAGTGGAAATCTTTCCACTGACCGTTCCAAGGCGATTCTTCTGTGGCGATTTATTTATGTTGTTGTTTGTTACTTACTGTGTGTATCACTTGTGTCTTTTTGTTTTGGATGGCCATATGGCCATTTTGTGGGAAAGTAACTGTCCTTATGGCCTTCTTTTGTTTAGGTTTCCATTATGGTCTGGTCGCTTAATGTTTGTGTTTCTTTCCCTTTGGTGTCTTTGATGGGTGGAGTAAGTTAATTGTATCGATTCCTGATCTTTGTTTTACTTCTACCTTAAACCGAGGTCCCGTCTCCGTATGACCTAAGCTGTTGGTGGGACGTAAAACTCAAACACTCACTCACTTCTCCTTGTGTAAAGGATGACCTATTCCATGCATATTACGTTTCTGATTTAAATTGAGCTTGGGTACAGCATTTCCTATAATTTCCTTTTGCGCCCAACCAAGACGCAGATCAGCCTATGCATCCGCGCAGTCTGATCAGAGTCTTCGTCGTGCGCTCTTAGGATGTCTCAGGGCCCAATGCTCCTTGTCGCATGAGAAGCCTCTGTTCAAACTATATGGTAGGGCAGGCTGAGCTGATTCTTTGCTGGGTGCACATGTAAATTGTAGGAAATGCTGTGCCCCGGCTCAATTGTGATACAAATTCGAAAATTTACGTCGGTGTTTGAACAAGTCTGTGAAATGAACACCCCACTAAACATCACTTTATATAGAGAAACTTGGGTTTACATGACTGTACGTTATTTTTCTTATTTCTGCACCCAGACATAGGCTGTGGGTGCACGTTAGAACCGCATCAATGAGGCTGCCCTAACAAGCATCCACAACCTATGTTTGAAGCAGAAGCAAGTAAAATATCACGGATTTTCTTAAAAAAAATGTAGCCATATTGGAGACATGAAAAAGTGCCCCCCCCAGTTGAAAATGCGACCCGGACATTTGCCCCCCAAGGCTTATTTTTGGTATGGACATCTGCCCCCCAATGCTTATTTTACAGGTGGACATTTGCCCCCCACTGCTTATTTCAGAAAGGGACATTTGCCCCCCAGATAGACCAGGGCTAATACAAAGGAGGAAAATGTATTTATTGGTTTATTATCAACAGCAATACAAAATGTTTAGCAATAAATTACTCCATCTATATAAATATAAATCCCATAGTAACCCGCTGGTACGGACAACCCCTACCTTAGAAAGCAATATGGATGCAGATCAGATGCTATATATGATGAGGATCTATACTGTTTGTCATGTAATTTGTTAACAAAAATATACCAAGAATGTGATGGTTAATTGTCAACAATTGGAAATGCTTAATTTATTCAGCAGGATAAGCCAGTCAGCTACAGAACCATATATTGTGTTTGTGCCTCACTGAGGGTCCAATGTCAGACGCCTCTACTCAGGTGGTTTTTACACTGGATACACTGATGGTTAATTCTTGAAGTAATTGAAATGATCTTGAATGGGCTGTAAAACCATAACCAAAGCATCATGTAAATTATGTAGCTATATACAAGTCTGTATAATGAATATCCTTGTAAGCCAGGTTGGGGGGCAAATGTCCCTTTCTGAAATAAGCAGTGGGGGGCAAATGTCCACCTGTAAAATAGGAACTGGGGGGCAGATGTCCATACCAAAAATAAGCTCTGGGGGGCAAATGTCCGGGTCGCATTTTCAACTGGGGGTGGGGGGGGCAAATGTCCATTTTTAGATTAAGTCATTGGGGGGCAAACGTCCTGGGGGGCTAACGTCCGGAGACCGAAAAAGTGCACTATGTCACACGCGTGTGTATTATGGTTTTGTCAGTAAAATAGTCAGTGAACAATAGAAGTGAATGCAATGATCTGGAATCGATAAAATTGACCCACACTCCCCATCGGAGGCACGAGAACAAAAAGATATAAGCGATACACGCACTCAAAGACAAATCAAAACGAAATAAACCGCGACAGAAGACCTCACTTGGAACCGTAAGTAAAAAGAATTTCACTTGGGGCTGGGTAGGGTGGAGGTGGGGGGCTTAAATCGATTTTACGCAGCCAGGTTTCAAGCATGGAAGAAACAATTTTTTTTCTGTGTAAGGTCAATTTAAATTTCACTCCTGAACACCAATGGATGCGACCCCCGCCCATCGGGGCTTAAAGAAATAGATGGGTTGCATGTTGCTTCCACGCAGAGCTGAGATCCGACCGCATATGTGTACTGGTTAACCGCTTAGAGGCCTGCCCAGGTAAAGCGGTGCGAGTCGGACCGTCCATGCTTATAAACCCTATTGGTTTCATTGGGCGACAGGGTTTGAGATGTGATATCGTGTGATATCGTCTCCGTGTCGGGTAAAAGTCGCACAAAAATGGGAGCAACGTCTCCAAAATAACCTAGTATACATTGTTGACCGGGACGTTAAACCTCAAAACAAACAAACAAAAGCACCAATAGATGTAGGTTAACACATGGCTTCGCCACTCGTGAAAATACTTCTTTCGGTATATATGCATTCGATGAAATAAAAAATTGATCTTACACTGAAAAAATTTAATAACCCCTATATGGTTTTACCTTAAATCATCTAAAGTAAAAATTCTAGTTACGCATATTGCTTCTGGCTTGTCCGTTCGTACGTACGTTCGTCACGCTTTCTTCTGCATAACATAACTTAAGAACTGTGTATGCTAGTGTTTTGAAATTTCATATATGGTTTCCTCATGAATAGCTGACCCGTATTTTTTGATCTAATCTGAATAATCTCTCCTTTTCACGTTATTTCCCTTCCCTTTTAATTGAATAACATAGAAATCTCGTTAGCAAGATATCTAAAAAGTAGTTGATCTAGTGTCTTGATATTTGATATACTGCGTGGGACTGAGGAGGAGATCACCTGATTAATTTTTCAACAATTTTAATGAAATTTTGTTAGAGTTATGGCACTTTGCAATTTCTGGACATTTAATTGTGTTGCTTTCTGGTGCATAGCATAACTTTATAACCATGTACATGTATGCTAGTGTTTTGAAATTTCATATATGTATTCCTCATGAAAAAAATAGTTGACCTGTATTTTTTCGAATTATCTCCCATTTTTGAGTTATTTCCCCTTTAATTAAATAACATAGAAATCTCGTTTTTTTTTTCTTTTCCAAATTATCTCCAAAATTATACTATTTGAGATATCTTGCTAACGAGATTTCTATGTTATTTAATTAAAGGGAAAATAACTCAAAAAGGGGAGATAACTAAATGGCCGCTTATCACCTCTTTTCACGTTATTTCCTTTTTAATCAAATAACATAGAAATCTCGTTAGCAAAATATCTCAAATGGTATTTGAGCTAGAGCCTTGAAATTTGGTATACTAATTTGGGCTGAGGAGGAGATTACCTGATTAAATTTTCAACCAGTTTAATGAAATTTTGTTGGAGTGATTGCCCTTTGCATTTTCAGGCCATTTAATTGTGTTTCTTTCTTGTGGCAAGATATTTTAAAAAAAAAACTATTTACATTGTTGCCTAAAAACTTGACAGGCTGATTTGGAATGGCTAGTACATCACCTGATTAACATTTGAAAAAAATCTGAATTTTTTGGTGATAGGCCTTTTTGAAAATGTGGGCATAAATTGGACAAGTATATAGTTGGGGCATAGTGTTTTACAAACACCATTTCTAGTTAATTATATCATTCAGAGATTGAGGACAAACCCATTTATGACCCCTTCTATTTCTGAGAGTGAATTTTTAGCTCACATGTCATGTAATGACGAGGTGAGCTTTTGGGATCACTTTTCGTCCGCCCTGCGTCCGTCCGTGCGTAAACAATTTTTCAAACTACATCTCCTCCTTAACCACTGATCGTATTTTGACCAAACTCCAGAGGAATGATCCATATGTGGTCCCCTTTCAACTTTGTTCAAATGGTTCTGGTCCGTTGCACATCAAGGTCACGGGACCCAAAAGTAGATTTTTTTAATGAAAACTTAAAAAACTCCCCTCCTCTGTAAGCGCAAGGCCCAGAGCTTCGATATTTGGTGTGTAGGTTCATCTACTGGACTTCTACCAAGATTGTTCAAATTATAGTCCTGGGGCCAAAAAAGCCCCCGCCCCGTGGCCCTTTGGTTTTACATGGACTTACAAAAGGAAAACCTTTAAAAATCTTCTTGTCTACAACCAGAAGGCTCAGGTGTTTTGATATTTGGTATGAAGCTTCGTCTTGTGGACCTCTATCAAGATTGTTCAAATTATAGCCCTGGGGCCAAAATGCCACCGCCCCGGAGCCCCTTGGTTTTACATTGACTTATATAGGAAACATCTTTAAAAATCTTCTCCTCTGACACCGCAAAGCCAAGGTCTTTGATATTTGGTATTTGGTGTGTAGCTTCATCTTGGACCTGTACAGAAATTGTTCAAATAATAGCCCTTGGACCAAAAATGCCCCCACCCCAGGGCCCTTTGGTTTTACATTGACATATACAGGGAAAACCTTTTAAAAATCTTCTTGTTTGAAACCAGAAGGATCAGATCTTTGATATTTGGTATGAAGCTTCGTCTTGTGGACCTCTATCAAGATTGTTGAAATTATAACCCTGGGGATTAAAATGTCCCAGCCCCTTGTCCCTTTAATTTTACATTGACTTATATAGAAAAAATCTTAAAAAATCTTCTCCTCTGAAACCACATAGCAAAGGTCTTTGATATTTGGTGTGTAACTTCATCTGTTGGACCTCTACAAAATTATAAAACTTGTTTGGACCTCTACCAAATTATAGCACTGGTTTGGAAAAATCATAAAAAATCTTCTCCTCTGAAACTGCGAGGCCAAGGTCTTTGATATTTGGTGTGTAGCATCATCTAGTGGACCTCTACCAAGATTGTTCAAATAATAGTCCTTGGGCCAAAAATGCCCCCGTCCTGAAGCCCTTTGGTTTTACATTGACTTATATAAGGAAAACCTTTAAAAATCTTCTTGTCTGAAACCAGAAGGCTCAGGTGTTTTATATTTAGTATGAAGCCTTGTTTTGTGGACTCCTATTAAGATTGTTCAAATTATAGCTCTGGGCAAAAAATGCGCCCGACGTGGGGCCCTTTGAATTTGCATTAACTTATATTGGAAATGTCTTGAAAAATCTTCTTTTCTGAAACCACAAAGCCCAGGTCTTTGATATTTGATGTGAAGCTTCATCTTGTGGACTTCTATCAAGACTGTTCAAATTATAGCCCTGGGGTCAATAATGCCCCCGCACCGGGGCCGTTTAGTTTTAGATTGTCTTATATAGGAAAAATCATAAAAATCTTCTCCTCTGAAACTGCAAGGCCCAGGTCTTTGATATTTGGTGTGTAGATTCATCGAGTGGACCTCTACCAAGATTGTTCAAATTATAGTCCTTGGGCAAAAAATGCCCCCGCCCTGAAGCCCTTTGGTTTTACATTTACTTATATAGGGAAAACCTTTAAAAATCTTCTTGTCTGAAACCAGAAGGCTCAGGTGTTTGATATTTGGTATGACGCTTCGTCTTGTGGAATTATATCAAAATTGTTCAAATTATAGCTCTTGGGCCAAAACTGCCCCTGCCCCGGGCCCCTTTGTGTTTACATTGGCTTAAGTAGGGAAAACCTTTAAAAATCATCTTGTCTGAAACCAGAAGGCTCAGTTCCTTGATATTTGGTATGAAGCTTTGTATAGAGGACGTAGACCAAGACTGTTCAAATTATAGCCCTGGGACCGAAAATGGCCCTGCCCCGGGGCCCACAGATTTTATTTAGACTTATATAAGGAAAACCTTTAAAAATCTTCTCCTTTGAAACTTATGGTTCTGGAGAAGAAGATTTTTAAGATATTTTACCTTTTATGGGCATAGCATCCGTTTTGGTCATGTGAGTAGTTCAATTTATAAAAAAGAAATTGTTCCCATAAGGCATAAATATTCTACTTAAAATCTTACTCCAGTTGTGTTTCTTGTTTCTAAGGAGATGTTCGTAATTTTGATGAACGTTCAATCCTAGTGTACTTGATCCAAGGTCACTGAATGACCTTGATATATTTAAACCGAGATCCCGTATCAATATGACCTTGGCTACTGGTGGAACGTAAAAACTCATACCCTCTCACCGTTATAATCCAAAAAATTTCAGGCGCATACACGTACGGATTTGATAAAAAAAATCATCCGGGACAAGCGACGATGTTCCTTTGGCAATATGTCTTATCTGTTTGGGCATGTGTGTGTGTGGGGGGGGGTGTGGGGGTGGAGTTACGGCCCTTTCAAACTTATTTCACTCATATCGAGCCGATCGTTAATCAAAGGTGGGCGAAATCCTGAGTACCTGGAGAAAAAACACCTAACCTTCCGTTGCAGATCTTGGCTTCTGACATGTGACCCAAGCCAGGGTCGAACCTACAGCGGTGAGAGACCTAGTGATTAAGAGTCAACACTCGTTTCAACTAGGCAAGGGAGGCCCGTTTTTGACGATCTATTGATTAAGTATTTGTGGCCTCATGACACAAGTTATTTACGAGATATAGAGCATACCAGGTTCGTGTCAATTGATATCAGGGTTATCAGGCAAGTCTTTGAGAACGCTTGTAGAATCGCGAGCCTTGCCGAACGATTCTACATGCGTTCTCCAAGCTGAGCCTGATAAACTTGACATCAAAAGACGTGAATCTGGTATTCTATTTATCAGTTTATACACATGAACTCTCTTAGATTAACAATTTACGAGCTGTTATCGATGGTCCTCAGCGCGTACCAACGTTCCCGCGGTCGATATATTTAGTATCAGCTGATTTTGTATGTTTGTTTGTATTGGAGTTTAACGGCCCAGTCAACACTATTTTAGATCATGTTTGAGCTGGTTAGTTTACCTATTCAGACTTTTCCTGGACAGGCTTATACATAAGCGGTTTACCAGTACGGTGCAGATTCTGTCGCCAGAAACTGACAACTGTCTTTTTTGAATCAGTGGGAGGGAGAGAATGACCGTAGAAAAAAATTTCATGATCAATCTCCGCGAAAGAATATTGCCAACCCTGGCCAGTATCGAAACTAGAAAGCCTATGCCTTTGATATTTGGTATGTATCTTCATTTAGTAGGCCTTTTCCAAGACCGGTTCATGGCCGGCTCTGTCCCTATTGGTCCCTTGTTTTACTTAGACACATATAAGGAAAAATGGTTTTGATTCTAGAAGGTCAAGGCTTTTGATGCATGGTACAGCGTAGCTTAATCTTGTTTGTTTCCACCATATCTGATCATTTTACCCAGAGCTAACAAAACATAAAGTTAGTATACTCTGTCAGATTTGAGCCGTCTAGCTTTCGTGGTTCTTTGTTCTTGAGCAATTTTTGACAAAAGCCGTGTTTTCGATGTGGGAAAATCGAGAAAAGATTATTTGGGAAACGAAAAGTCAAGACATATTCATATAAAGCCAACAAAAGGAGAAAGACAGAATAACTTTGTTTATCATATGACGTCGCGTCTGAGAGTGTAATAACGTCATTTAATAAATTCGATAATCCACTATTGGATTAAATATGCAAACTAGTTAGATACGTCCCGTAACGTTATACTACGACGTCATTAACGACGTTGCGTTTACTAATGGCGGAATATTGACATATATGTTGAAAAATCGTGCATTTAATGCCTTTTGATGTCATGTGATAAATAGAATCTTGCATTCGTGTCCATGTATTATTGAATTTATTTAACTCATTGAGGAAAGGGATAAAATGCTCGGCGAAGCCTCGCATTTTATCTCTTTTTCTCAACTCGTTTAATAAATTCAATAATACATGCGCACTCATTTAAGATCCTCTATATATGACATGAAACCACTACTTTGTCTAGTTATTTTTCTTGTTTCATGTACATCAGCTTACTAACGGCACAGAATGGACTTTAAGAAACATCCAAACCATGCGCTCAGCCTGTCTAGCGGAATTGTTTAAAAATCCAAGTTTGTGGGATTCAGACAATGGCTCACTATCCATTGCAGAACAGATCAGTTTAGTAGCATGTGAATCTGTTGGCTGTTCAGGACATGGATCTTGCGTATCCGGTATGACATCCTCTGTTGTATATATAAAAGCCATAGCCGTCTCGATAACCGTAGGTGAACTCGTGTTTTTGAGCATTCCGTCATGACAAATTTCAACTGCGCATGCCCAGCCATTCAGAGGGGCCAGAGATATGGTTTTCTGTCTGAAGGTTCCTCTTAATTCACTGCCTGTATGAGCGAGCAGCGAAGGTTCTGGCGAGACTGCGCGGATGCGCAGGCTCGCCTGAACCTTCGCTGCTCGCATTGGCGATAAGTACCAAAATCGCTTGACGGGGCCCGGTATGATATCTTGCGTATCCGGTATGATATTGTATCTATTGTATACATAAAAGCCATAGCCGTCTCGATAACCGTAGGTGAACTCGTGTTTTTGAGCCAATAGGGCTCTTCCTAGGTATCCACCTAACAGATGCTTAGCAATAATTTGGAGAGATGATTTATTTAAGCTTGAAAATGGATTTTGTGTGTACTCGTTAGAATTGCTATCTATACGACTACGCTTATATAGGCCTTAAATGTTGTACCTATAATGTTGCCTGATCTGGCGTTATATTTAATCAGTTTGTACCAGAAACCCTGAAGTGGATACCCTAGCAAACAGTGCAGACCCAGAACGCGGCGTCTGATCAGTGCATCTGATAGATTTTGAAGAAAACACAACATGACAGTCCTAATTTTTAAAACAGACCCTCTGCTATATATAAGGAGTAAGATTCCTTTTAGTACTAAAACGGTTAAAACTCAATAGCTCAAACTACCCTAATCGTTACGAGAACACGCCTATATAATTTTGACCCCCTCATACCCAACTTTTATATAGTAAAACTGGGGTTTAAGGGGGTATACATTATTTTTCTTATTTCTGCTCAAAAACATAGATTGTGGGGACTCGATAGAACAGCCTCGTCGAGGGGACTCGATAGAACCGCCTCGTCGAGGGGGTTCTATCGAGTCCCCGCGATCTATGTTTTGAGCAGAAATAAGAAAAATATCACAATTTTTCATCTTAAAATTTCTAATTTTTGTCAAAAAATTGGCAATGTATTTGTATAGGCGTGTTTTCGTAATGACTACCCTAGTCAAGAACAAATTACCATAGTCCCAACCAAAGCTGTTTTGTGTTATTAAAACAACCGTCACAAAACACACCTGCATAGTTTTGACCCCATCAAACCCCACTTTTATGTTTGTGTATTTGATTTGAGGTTTAACGTCCCCGTCAACACTGTGTAGGTCAGTTTGGAGACGTTGCTTCCAATTTTGTTGGACTTTTATCCGAAATGACATCTCAAGCCCTGTCGCCAAATGAAACCAATAGGGTTTATAAGCATGGGCTGTCCGATTCACACCACTTTCACTGGGCAGGCTTAGATCCTCTAAGCTGTTCAACAATACTCGTGTGCGGTCGGTTTCAGCTCTGCGTGGAAGCATCATGCAGCCCATCTATTTCTTCAAGCCCCGATGGGCGGGGGCCTAAACCCACTTTTATATAATAAAACTGGGGTTTTCTTTTTTCTGATACTCGTTAGATCCACCTTGGAGATGCGGTTCTAAAGAGTACCATAATCTATGTTTTTGAGCAGAAATAAGAAAAATGTTTAGAATTTTTAAACTGATTTATTTTTAGATGGTATTTTTTTAGTTTTTAGAATAGGCGTGCTTTCGTAATTTTATATAAAAAGAAACAAAAGACAACAACAAACCAAAAACATTGCGATAACTCACCCTTGCGACATTGTGCATTTTTCACGTCTCTAAAATGGTTACTTTTCTGATGAAAATCTTCATATTTTTCTTAATAATGCTCAAAACATAGGTTGAGGGTGCTTGTTAGAACCGCCTCAATGAGGCGGTTCTAACGAGTACACACAACCTATGTCTTGGAGCAGAAATAAGAAAAATAATGTATATCCCCGTAAACCCCAGTTTCTCTATATAAAATGGGGGTTTAATGGGGTCTTCGTTTCACGGACTTGTTCACGCGATGTAAAATGAATTCACCAAGGGCACACACTACTCACGCCGACAATGTCATCAAGAAGAAGAGCAAACAATACATCAAGTCTAAACATCATGTCAACAAGTCCGTGTAATGAACACCCCTCTAAAGGCCACTTTATTTAGAGAAAACTAGGGTTTATAGGGGTATTAATAAAGAATGCCAGGTTCGTGTCTTTTGGTACCAAGTAAATCAGGCAAGGCCCCGAGAACGCTTGTAGAATCGCTTGGCTTGCCTGGCGATTCTACACGCGTTCTCGAAGCCGCATATCCATTCTACAAGCGTTCTCGAAGCCACCTAGCCATTCTACACGCGTTCTCGAAGCCGCCTAGCCATTCTACACGCGTTCTCGAAGCCGCCTAGCCATTCTACAAGCGTTCTCGAAGCGTTGGCTGATAAACTTGATATGAAATGACACGAATCTGGTATTCTTTTCATTAGTGTATCCCCTTGTACAGTATCAAAATATGCAATTTCCGATCAGTTATCGACTGTCCTCAGTGGGCCTTAACATTCTGGCGCGCTCTAATCAATCCGAATATTTAGTATCATCTGATCGTAATTTTCCTTAAAGGACACGGCAAATCATTCTCAAACAAATAACATCTTAAAATCGTCAGTTAACACACCCTGATGCTGAAATTCCGAGATTTATACACAGCGTAATAAATAAACAGTAGCCAGGTAAACATGTACATTTGTCTGCTAGTGTAGTGTGTGTGAGAAAATTCCGATAATTAATCAGCTGCCTAATCACGTGGTGTAATGACGTCAATATTCCCCCTTTGCTATAGTAAACCAAAGAAGATGTACATAAATTCGGCCGGAAAACAAAGATTTAAAAAATAAATAAATAAATAACAAAATGCAAGCGAGCTTGAAGCTCCTTCCATTGTAATGATACCAGAAATACAGCCATATATATATAATCGCAGGCCCCTATGCGCACTTAGAAAAAAAATCCTATAGAATTTGTGATAATTTCCAAATAAGTACGGGGATGCTTTTGCACCCTCGCAACCCCCTCCCAGCGCACGGGTCTGGTATGAGCCCGCTGAGTTGCAGCAGGACGAAGCCGAGGACTGCTCTTGACGGCCTTAGTAGAACAAAAAGGATTCAAGATACAAATTGGTCAGTATGGCACTGCCTTCTTTGTACAGAATTGTCGATTTGATTAATGCAGCGTATTGAAAAAAATATTTTTGAACGACATGTTATGTCATATGTTATGTTTCCTATACAGTATTTTTACATTCATCCAACATCGATATATTTTAGTTAAAGCAAATATAAAACAAAATAATAGTATACGGATATTTTGTCACGTCGTCGCATCAACGTTGACACGAAGTCATTTCGAATTTATATACCCGCTTGTTGGAAGTTTCCTCTGCAAAGCGCTCACTAATGGCGCCGTTTTTTTTGTTTTTGTTTTTTTTTTGGGGGGGGGGGGGGGGGGGGAATTGGTCTTATTATAAACATTTTTGGTCTCCACTTGATTTGCAACCAACATCACGAGCTCTAATAACTGACGTAGATATGGTGTTATCAGTGCCATTTATACGACGCTGACTGTCATTATGTGCCGGTCTCGGTAGCTCAGTCGGATGCGCGGTGATCAGGAAGACGCGGGCTCGATAGCTGCCGGGGTCGGCAACATTTTTTCGTGGAGATTGATCATGAAATCTTTTCTGCGGTCATTCTCTCCCTTCCGATGATTCCAGAAGGGCAGTTGTCGGGCGAAAGAATGTGCACTGTACTTGTTAACCGCTTACGTATAAGCCTGCTCAGGAAGTGTGTTAGGTAAACTGAACGGCTCAAAAATGACCTCAAATAGTGTTGACAGGGCCTTTTTCGTGTATTTTTTCCAGTTTTTCCAGTAAAAGTAACATTCCAGTTTCCGGTCCATTCATAAAAGTGCAATGTCACGTTGACCTGGTAAAGCTCATTTGTCCTGACATAGCATCTTTATCAGGTCAAGGTGTTACAATGCAATTAATACAGCGGGAAACTGATAAATAGAGAATACCAGGTGAGTGTCTTTTGATATCAAGTTTATCAGGCAAGGCTTCGAGAACGCTTGTAGAATCGCGAGGCTTGTCGAGCGATTCTTCATGCGTTCTCGAAGCCGAGCCTGATAAACTTTATATCAAAGGACACGAATCTGGTATTCTATTTATCAGTTTATCCCGATATACACTTACATTTTTGCCAATTTTTTCAGTTTTGCAAGTTCTAAGAAGTGCAATGTCACGTTGACCTGATAAAGCTCACTTGTCCTGAGATAGCAGATGTTTATCAGGTCAACGTGCTGCAATGCAATTAATATAGGAGGTGACTGATAAATTACTTTTTTGTCGCGCCTGCTATTAGCATGGCGCGATATAGGCATCCGGTTTTCCGTCCATTCGTTCGACCGTCCGTTCGTCAAGGCGTCAATATTTGCAACCACCCTAGCGTTGACCCTAATGGTCAAGTTTATTTCTCAAGAACTATAAGAGCTTCATTAATGATACTTTGTACAAACTTGTATCTGGGGATGTCAACTTAAATGCAAGCATCCATATTTGACTTGACCTACATTTTATGGTAAACTGACTCTGTAAAATATTGCGACCACACTAGCGTTTACCCAAATGGTCAAGTTAATTTCTCAAGAACTATAAGAGCTTTTTAATGATGCTCTGTACAACTACATTTTATGCTTCACTGACTTTGTAAAATATTGCAACCGCCCTAGCGTTCACCCCAATGGTCAAGTTAATTTCTCAAGAACTATAAGAGCTTTTTAGCTCACCAGAGCCGAAGGCTCCGGGGGAGCTTATAGTATAGGCAGTGATCCGCCGTCCGTCGTCCGCGTCCGTGTCCGCGTCCGCGTCCGCGTCTGCGTCAACATTTTCAAACGACTTTTCCTCTGAAACTACTTGGCTAATTGAAACCAAATTACACGTGGAGGCTCTGTGGGAAGGGGGAACGAAAGTTTGTTCATGAAGACTGGGTCAAATGACCAAGATGGCTGCCATGCTCATATATGGTAAAAACCTTTAAAAATCTTCTTCTCAAGAACCGAATGGCCGATGATCTTGAAACTTGGTATGCAGCATCGGGGACTCGGGCCCTACCAAGTTTGTTCAAATTATGACCTTTGGTTGACCTTGACCTGTTTTACGTCAAGGTCAAATTTGGTCACTTAGACATTTGATGGAAAAAAAGGCAAAACAGTGGATTTTTCTGATTGCACTGTAGCTAGTGGCATCAGAAATGGTATTTGCAATCAGCTGAATGGAAGTTTAAAAGTTTCAAAGGTCAAGGTCATTTACCGACCTTTGTCCAGGACGGCTCAAATTCAGTATTTTCATCTTCTTCTTCGCTAAAACTACTCGGCCAATTGAAATCAAATTACATATGGAGCCTCTATGGAATGGGGGTATGAAAGTTTGTTCATGAGGATGGGGTCACATGACCAATATGGCCGCCATGCCCATATAGGGTAAAAACTTTTAAAAATCTTCTTCTCAAGAACCGAATGGCCGATGATGTTGAAACTTGGTATGCAGCATCAAGGACTCGGGCCCTACCAAGTTTGTTCAAATTATGACCTTTGGTTGACCTTGACCTGTTTTACATCAAGGTCAAATTTGGTCACTTAAGACATTTATATGGAAAAAAAGGCAAAACAGTGGATTTTTCCGGTTTTATGGTAACTAGTGGTATCAGAGATGGTATTTGCAATCAGCTGAATGGGAGTTTATAAGTTCCAAAGGTCAAGGTCATTTCCCGACCTTTGTCCACGACGGCTCAGATTTAGTATTTTCATCTTCTTCTTCACTTAAACTACTCAGTCAATTGAAACCAAATTACATGTGGAGCCTCTATGGAATGGGGGAACGAAAGTTTGTTCGTGAGGACTGGGTCACGTGACCAATATGGCCACCATGCCCATATATGGTAAAAACATTTAAAATTCTTCTTCTCAAGAACCGAACAGACGGTGATCCCGAAACTTGGTATGCAGCATCGGGGACTCTGGCCCTACCAAGTTTGTTCAAATTATGACCTTTGGTTGACCTTGACCTGTTTTACATCAAGGTCAAATTTGGTCACTTAGACATTTGTATGGAAAAATGGCAAAACAGTGGATTTTTCTGTTTCCATGGTAACTAGTGGTATCAGAAATGGTATTTGCAATCAGCTGAATGGGAGTTTATAAGTTCCAAAGGTCAAGGTCATTTCCCGACCTTTGTCCAGGACGGCTCAGATTCAGTATTTTCATCTTCTTCTTCACGTAAACTACTTGGCCAATTGAAACCAAATTACATGTAGAGCCTCTATGGAATAGGGAAACGAAAGTTTGTTTGTGAGGACTGGGTCACATGACCAATATGGCCGCCATGCCCATATATGGTTAAATACCTTTGAATATCTTCTTCTCAAAAACCGAATGGCTGATGATCTTGACACTTGGTATGCAGCATCGGGGACTTTGGCCCTACCAAATTCATTCAAATGATGACTTTTGTTTGACCTTCGCCTATTTTATATCAAGGTCAAATTTGGTCACTTAGACATTTGTATGGAAAAAAAAGGCAAAATAGTGGATATTTCTGATTGCCTGGTAGGCTGTGACATCAAAAATGATATTTGCAGTTAGCTGAATGGAAGTTTATCAAGTCCAAAGGTCAAGGTCATTTACTGACCTTTATCCTTGATGCCTCAGATTCAGGTTCTTTTTTTTTATCTTCTTCTCCACTTAAACTGGTGGGATGATTGAAACCAAATTACATTTGGAGCCTCTATGGGTAGGGGGAATAAAATTTGTTTGTAGGGACTGGGTCACCCGACCAATGTGGCCACCATGCTCATATATGGCAAAAAAATTTGAGAATTTTCTTCTCAGGAACCAAATAGCCAATGACCTTGAAATCTGGTATGTAGCATTGGGGACTCAGGCCCTACCAAATTTATTCAACTGATGACCTTTAGCTGACCTTTACCTGTTTTACGTCAAGGTCAAATTTGGTCACTTAGACATTTGTATCGAAAAAGAGCAAGACAGTGGATTTTACTGATTGCATGGCAGCCGGATCCATCATAAATATTATTTACAATCAGATGAATAGAAGTTAATCAATTCCAAAGGTCAAGGTCATTACTGACCTTTGTCTTGGATAGCTCAGATTCATTATTTTTATCTTCTTCTCCAGTAAAAGAGCTGTGATGATTGAAACCAAATTACATTAAAAGCCTCTATGGGGATGAGGCAATTGAACATTATTCATGGTATTGTTGTCACATGACCAAGGTGGACACCTTGCCTGTATATGGTGTAAACTACATGACCTCTGGTGAGCGTAGTGGCCCTTGGGCCTCTTGTTTAATGATGCTCTGTACAAATTTTTATCTGGAAATGGAAACTTAAATGCAAGCATCCATATTTGACTTTTACCTACATTTTACATTTTGCTTCACTGACTTTGTAAAATATTGCAACCACCCTAGCGTTCACCCCAATGGTTAAGTTCATTTCTCAAGAATTATTAGAGCTTCATTAATGATACTTAGTACAAGCTTGCAATTAAGAATGGCAACTTTTATGCAAGCATCTATTTTTGACCTTGGCCTAGGTGTCATGGTTCGGTTACTTTGTGTCCCACAGGCGCGACATAGCCTTCGGCGGAATTCTTGTTATTTCTGCTCCAAGGCATAGGTTGTGGCGTCCCATTAGAATTGCCTCAACGCAGCGGTTCTAAAGAGCACACACAACCTATGTTTCGGGTATAAATGAGAAAATATCACAATTTTTCACTAGAAAAATAACAGTTTTGGAGATATGAATGATATGTTGTTGCAGTGAGAACGTAAACAACGGAAATCAAAGCAACCGAGTCTTTTTTCCCGCCGGATTGATTCATTAGAATGGCTTCGTCGAGGCAATGGATATATTGTTTGTCTTTTTTTTCATGAAATCAGATTGTATTACAAAAACACGCCTATATAATATTGAACCCCCTGAAACTCACTTTCATATAGCAAAGTTGGGGTTTTCAGGGGTTAACCCATTTTTTCTTATTTCTGTTCTAAAATATAGATTTTGGGTACTCGTCAGGACCGCCTCGACGAGGCGGTTCTAACGAGTACCATAATCTATATGCTGTGCAGAAATAAAAAAATATAACACAATTTTTCATCTAAAAATTTTCGATTTTTCGGCGGTAAAGTTCACAATGTATTTCTATAGACGTTTTTTCGTAATGTTATTTCTGCGGAGCCTGGTCCGGGTCTAAACTGTTTGCAAATGTCCCAACACATGACGGGATTCAATGTCTTATATTAAGTTTTCTTTTACACAGAACTCTGGAGAGGTTTTAGGTCCCCGTCAACAACGGGCCTCCGTGGCCTAGTGGATAAGAGCGCTGACTCTTAATCATTAGGTCTCTCACCGCTGTGGGTTCGAGACTGGCTCGGGTCACATGTGAGACGCCAAGTTCTGCAACGAAAAGGTCAGGTGGAGTTTTCTCCGGGTACCCCGGTTTTCGCCCACCTCTGATTAATAATCGGCTCCATATGAGTGAAATAATCTTGAAAGGGCCGTAAAACCAAAACAAAAAAAAATAAAGTACAAGAATCTTTCATGACTATGGATTCGCTTTGGGCATTTCCAACTCGAGGGAAGCCGACGTGTCTGGGAATCGAGGCTAGGCCTTGAGCTAAGACTGGTCGTTATAACGAGTTTTTTCGTTATAACGGATGTCGGTATAATGGGGGTTGACTGTATTTGTAAAGTGACATCTTTTACCAGTTCGTTAACAATGTGTCAAAAATGGTTTTCACTTGCTTCTAGGTCACCTATCCCAACTTAGAACACTTATAGAGAATAATTTCAGGCAAGGCTTCGAGAACGCTTGTAGAATCGCGAGGCTTGCCGAGCGATTCTACATGCGTTCTCGAAGCCGAGCCTGATAAACTTGATATCAAATGACACGAATCTGGCATTCTGTTTATCAGTTTATCCCCCTGTACACTCTTGAATTAGCAATTTACGATCAGTTATTGGCGGTCTTCAGTGCGTCCCAGCGTTCTGGTGGTCGATATATTTAGTATCAGCCGACCATAATCTTCCTATGGTATTTTTTTCAAGTAATTTTTTCCATTTTTTTTCCAGTAACAATAACATTTTTGTCATTTTTCCAGTAGTCCGGTTCCTTTATAAAAGTGCAATGTCATGTTGACCTGATAAAGGTCACTTGCCCTGAGATAGCATATCTTTATCAGGTCAGTACGTTACACTGCAATATATAAAGGGATAGCTGATAAAGGTAATTTCATTTCCTTTATTTTGTAACAGGTGCATGCGAATGTGATCCTGGTTATATTGGCCCGGACTGCTCGATGGAAGCAGACGTTATCGACATTTTTGGGTTAGAAAATGATGGTCTGTGCGATGTAAATGTAATGCCGCAGTGTAACAATGTCTTCGTACATGCATTTCCAGTCGTTGACACTGACACACTCACTTGCCACTTGGAAGAGTTTGTAGTAAGTACCGTGTCTATTCCATATTTGGCAATGTCTGCAGCGTAATACAAGGTATGTGCCATTTAAAAGAGCGGCTGGGTTTATTTATGTAAATTTAAATAAATTCCTTTTCAGATATGTATTACTTAGTGTCTCATAATACTCATAATAACAGAATGGACGTCGATGTTGACGTCTTCCATAGTTGTTATGCATGTGATTCATAAAATGTCGCGGTGTCGACAAACAGGCTTTATGATACAATCGTCGTTTTGATAAAATGCGCAATTTTACTTTTTTTTGGTTTATTTCATTTAAGAAAAGATCAGTTAGTTAAAGATAAGAATTTTGTACCCAGGGTTTGGAGGAAATTCTACAACCCGTGGCATAACACAAATGGTATTTTCGATAAACAATTAAGAAAAAGATAAGCTCTAGCAGCAATTTGTCGCAATAAATCACAGTTTGAAGGTCAGCTAGAAAGTAGATCAAATCACGAGCGCTACGAGCGCATAGCGCGTGTCATTTGTTCACTTACAACTGACCGACAAAGTTCAAAAATCAACCACCAGAGCTGATCTGTTTCTGAAAATCGACAATAATGTTTTTTCCTTCGAATTCTTCCAAATTTTGCCATTGTTAGACGATATTGACTTTAACACAAGCATTTTGTAACATACTTTTGTATCGTTTAAAGACGCGAGAAAATCGTCACGACAACACGCCTATATGATTTTCACCTCCTTGAACCCCACTTTTATAAAGTAAAACTGGGGTTTACAGGAGTATAACTTATTTTCTTATTTCTGGTCTAAAATATAGATTGTAGGTACTCGTCGAGGCGGTTCTAACGTGTACCCACAATCTATATTTTGAGCAGAAATAAGAAAAATGTTACAATTTTTCATCATAAAATTTTCCTTTTTACTGCCGATAAAATTTACAATGTATTTGTATAGGCATGTTTTCGTAATGTGATGTTTCACAGTCTAACGTCAGAATATCTGCAAGTGACGTCACAAAAATCCTGGGATCTATTATACAGTTATTTGATTGTTGCTTGGATGCATTACGAAAAAATGCCTACACAAATACATTGTAACATTAATCGCCGAAAAATTGAAAATTTTAAGATGACAAATAGTGATATTTTTCTTATTTCTGCTCAAAATATAGATTGTGGGTACTCGTTAGAACCGCCTCATCGAGGCGGTTCTAGCGAATACCCACAATCTATATGTCAGAGCAGAAATAAGAAAATAAGTTTTGCTTTATAAAAGTGAGTGCCTGATGCTCTGTCTCTGGTCGGGCTCATCGGAGTCTAACTGTTGGTTTTCTTTTGCTCCAGCATTTCAGTGGTTTCTTGCTGTCGAGTCCTCACCGTTGTCTCACCTCTGTGGTTCTTTGATTTCTGTGTTCACGGAGATGTTGCACTGATGAGTTAGGAGGCCTTCATGCGGACTGAACAAATTATTTGTCTAAATCGCGACGGAAGTAAGGGCGAGGATTGTGGCCACGTAAAATCGATTTAAGCCCCCCAGTGGAAATCTTCCACTGACCGTTCCAAGGCGGCTCTTCTGTGGCGATTTATTTATGTTGTTGTTTGTTACTTACTGTGTGTATCACTTGTGTCTTTTAATTTTGGATGGCCATATGGCCATTTTGTGGGAAAGTAACTGTCCATATGGCCTTCCGTTGTTTAGGTTTCCATTATGGTCTGGTCGCTTAATGTTTGTATTTCTTTCCCTTTGGTGTCTTTTATGGATGGAGTAAGTTAATTGTATCAATTCCTGATCTTTGTTTTACTTCTACTTTTCAAGAGGGCCAAAATTATATAGGCGTGTTTTCGTGATGGATTGTCAATATGTTTACCCCTACGTCATTACGAAAACACGTCTATACAAATACATTGTAACCTTAATCGCAAAAAAAATGAAAATTTTAAGATGAAACATAGTGATATTTTCTTATTTCTACACAAAATATGGGTTGTGGGTACTCGAGGCGGTTCTAACGAGTACCTACAATCTATATGTTAGAGCAGAAATAAGAATAAATCGGTTTACCCCTGGAAACCCCAGTTTTACTATATAAAAGTGGGGTTCAAAGGGGTCAAAATAATATAGGCATGTTTTCGTGATGTTTTAATGACGACCTAATGCACTATTGCATCTAGTCGTCCACAACACTTTGATAATTGTCGAAACCGCAATCAAATAACTATTTTATTACCCCATCCAGCATACAGACATTTTATTTTAATGGAGTCTTTTCTGTATGATCTGAATCACTCAGACGGCGTTGTTAACATTTCTTTGAAGCGTCCAGGTAACGTTGACTAGATATTGTTCTCTGCTTCTGCGTTTGGCGCCACAAAGATGATAACCGGAAAACAACGCAGCCGTCCACATTACGCAAACACGCCTTTACAAATACATTGCCACCTTTATCGCCGAAAAAATGAAGATTTTATGCTGGAAAATTTTGATGATTTTCTTATTTCTTATCAAAATATAGATTTTGGGCACTCGTTAGAACCGCCTTATCGAGGCGGTTCTAACAAGTACCCACAATCTATATTTTAGAGTAGAAATAAGAAAAAATGGGTATAGCCCCGGAAACCCCAGTTTACTATATAAAACTGGGATTCAAGGGGATCAAAATAATATAGGCGTGTTTTCGTGATGAAATAGTAAAAAATATTGGATGGTGATATAGTATAGTCAGGTTGAAACTTATAAAGTCACCACATAGCCTAAGATGGTAACCGGAAAACCCACTGAGCCGTCCAAATAGTAAAATAAATATTTGATGGCGATACAGTAAATTCAGGTTTAAACTTATTAAAAGTCATCACATAGCCAAAGATGGTAACCGGAAAACCAACTCAGTCGTCCAAATAGTAAAAAGATATTGGATAGTGATACAGTACATTCAAGTTGAAACTTATTAAAAGTCATCACATAGCCAAAGATGGTAACCGGAAAACCAACTCAGCCGTCCAAATAGTAAAAAAAAAATATTGGATGGTGATACAGTACATTCAGGTTATTGACAGTCATCACATAGCCTAAGATGATAACCGGAAAACCAACTCAGCCGTCCAAATAGTAAAAAAATATTGGATGATGATACAGTACATTCAGGTTGAAACTTATTAAAAGTCATCACATAGCCAAAGATGGTAACCGGAAAACCAACTCAGCCGTCCAAATAGTAAAAAAATATTGGATGATGATACAGTACATTCAGGTTGAAACTTATTAAAAGTCATCACATAGCCAAAGACGGTAACCGGAAAACCAACTCAGCCGTCCAGAAAGTACATCACGTAAACACGCCTTTATGATTTTGACCTCCCTTGAACCCCACTTTAATATAGTAAAACTGGGGTTTACAGGGGTAAACCTTATTTTTTTCTTTTTTCTGCTCTAACATATAGATTGTGGGTACTCGTTAGAACCGCCTCATCGAGGCAGTTCTTTTGAGTACCCACAATCTATATTTTGAGCAGAAATAAGAAAAATATCAGAATCTCTTCTTTGGCGATAAAGGTTACAATGAATTTTCATAGGCGTGTTTTCGTAATCAAAATTTATTGGTTGCTGATATTGTACATTCAGGTTGAAATCCTGCTGAATATTCAGTTTTAGTCACGCCCATTTCTGACTTTGAATCAATCAGATTACTATATCCAATTTATTCTTACAAATCCATAAATTGAATGTCAAACAGTGTAGATCCTGATCAGAAGCCATCTGATCTGGATCTACACTGTTTCCAAGGATAGGGGCTGTCGTGAACAGCAGGATAAGAGTTAAAAGTCATCACATAGCCAAAACACGTGAAATCGCTTTATGTAAGAGATTGCGGAATAATGCATAATATTTATATGCTAAGCGCATTTAGAGAAAACCCCCAATAGTTAACAATAGGGATGCAATTCTGTTCGTGTTTGGTTTAAACTTTATTTTATTTGGATAATACATACATGTAATAAATATACAAAATAGTATAGAATACGATTACAATGCAATCACTATACAAATGGGATAGTGACTTAATCGAATCTGTATCCCAAGTGTTTGCAATACTATTACATGTATGTGTACAATCAAATTGTAATTGTCATTCATTAATTGTGAAATTAATCACACGTTTATAACTGATTAAACATAAATATAGTAGACAGTTGCTAGGGGCTCCACGGGGAGTGGAACATATAGCCATTTTTGTAATAGTTAAAAAGTCATTATGTTATGGACAACTTTCAACAATAAACCTGTAAATAGCTGGATTTCTTGCTCTTCAATATATGTCCGACATGTGTATATGTGTGTACCCGCATTTAAAAGTAGCGCATCTGAATTTTCCTTAACTTAGGTTATACCATATAAACGATTGTGGTCACTCAAAACTAATTAATTTTAAAGTTAGTTCAAACGTATGAACAGTCGCACGAGCTAACAAAAGCGTTTCGATTTTAGTATGTAATCTTGTCCCGCTAAAAAGATGTCTTCATTTTGGTCGTCTGGCAGGTCAGTCAGACTACCATATAAGAAAATATTTACTGTTGGCCGTGTTTGTTTCATCATATGACATCGCGAATTTGCAAATTTGTTAGATACGTCTCGTAAAATTACACGTACGACTTCCGTAACAACGTCTGTGAGGCGACTAAATGGGAATTACGACTAATTCGTCTAAATAATGACATTATTGAAAAAAACAAAATCGTTCGTTAAATGCATTTTAAATGTAATATGATAAATAGAATCCTGCATTTGTGCTCGGGTATTACTGAATTTATTAAACTCGTTGAGGAAAACTGATGAAATGCTCGGCGAAGCCGGTAATTTTATCCCCTTAACTCGTTTAATAAATTCAGAAACACGTATACACTCATGTAAGAGCCTCTATGTAATCATCTACTCATTCGACGTGACGTGTTCACCAAATGAAGTAAAAAAAAAATAAACCATGGTTCTTTATAATATGATTTTACCATTGCGATGCTACATCACGAAAACATGCCTATTTAACCCTTCTCTTCCTGAATGTTCATTTAAGCCACACCCATTTCTGTCTATCAACCAATCAAATTACTTGATGTAATTTATTGCTACAAATTCATATACTGAATGCCAAACAGTGTAGATCTTGATCAGATGGCTTCTTGAGAAGCCATCTGATCTGGATCTACACTGTTTGCAAAGATAGGGGTTGTCGTGAACAGCAATATAAGAGTTAATTCTGACTCCATTCAACCCCACTTTTACATGATATTAAAATTGGGGTTTTACAGGGGTAATATACATTATTTTTATTATTTCTACTTTAAAACATAGATTGTGTGTACCCGTTAGAACCGCCTCATCGGGGCGGTTCTAACGGGTACCCACAGCCTATATTTTGAGCAGAAACAAAAAAAATATCACACATTTTCATCTGAATTTTTTCTTTTTTTCTACGTTAAATTAACAATGAACGTATAGGCGTGTTTTCGTATTGATGACGTCAACAAAGTTGTTCCTCTGTTACTAGGTAAACTGCGGGCAAACTTTTTCTTGTTTCATATTTAGCCATCCAACAGAACTTATCGTCACAAAATGGACGAAAAATATTGTAAATAAAAGCAATAAACGTAATTTATTTAACTGTCATCGAAGTATGGATAATATCGGGTCACGGGTAAAGTTTAAGTCCTTAAGCAGTACTAGATTTTTCAAATTCTAGCATGCACATGAACACAGTATTCCATTTTTATTCAAACATCACGAAAACACGCCTATATAATTTTGTATAGCAAAACTTGGGTTTTTTTTTTCTTATTTCTGCTCTAAATCTATATTTTGAGTAGAAAAAAAAAAGAAAAATACCACAATTTTTCATCTTAAAATTTTTCGATTTTTCGGCAGTAGAATTTGGGATGTATTTGTATAGGCGTGTTTTCGTAATGATCGGACCGTTTACACGGTAGCTGACATCTTCGCTGGAAAGTCGAATGTTATCGTCGTGTGACCTGTTTCGGAGGGTAACCTATTTCGGAGAGTATACTTCAAAGCCCCACCCCCTTTGCTACCTTGATTGGAATTTTATGACATCATCACTTTTTATGTATTTATTATAGACACAGGGTAAGGTTATATTCCAAAAAAGGGATTAATATTGCTCAATGATACCAAATGTCTTATTGTATTTCAGATTAATTTTTTGGGACAAATAATTTACACTGTGGTACACACCGTTTTTGCGACATTCAATACCTTAGCTGAAGCGATATGTCCTTTACCAGAGCTCGACACAGAAGCGCTGGGTATGTTTGGTTACGGCTTCATCGTCTCGATAAGTAATGATGGTGTGACATTCTCAACCGGTCTCGACTTTATTGTATACGACTCACGTTGCCAGATGGTGGTGAACATTGGTGGCCGGAGGAGCTTGGCATTGAAGGTTTGTTAAACCAATATATTACGTACAGGATCTTACATGAGTGCGCATGTATTATTGAATTTATTAAACGAGTTGAGGTAAAGGGATAAAATGCGAGGCTTGCCGAGCATTTTATGCCTTTTCCTCAACGAGTTTAATAAATTCAGTAATACGTGAGCACGAATGCAAGATTCTATTTATCATATGACATTTAAAACGCATTTATTCACGACTGTTTACAAAAATATCAATATTCCGCCATTTGTAACCGCGACGTCAAGGACGTCGTACATGTAACATTACTGGACGTATCTAGCTAATTTGCATATTTAATCCACTAGTGGATTATCGGAAATATTACATGGCGTTATTACACTCTCAGGCGCGACGTCAGATGATAAAATGGAATATTCCACCTAGTAAGTTTACAGTGATCCATTTCCAATTATAGGGATGTCAGGTTGGTTTTTGTTTGTGATAAAATTTACAACAAAATGAATGTTCTTTAAACAAACAGTGCAGGCCCAGATCCGATCATCATGTAAAAAGTCTGTAATGAAGATCCCTCTAAACCCCTATATATAGTCAAACTGGGTTTACGGGTGAATCATTATTTCTCTTATTATTGCTCCAAGACATAGGTTGTGGGTACTCGTGACAATGTCGATCAGCATTCAAAACAATCATTCAAAACCTATGTTTGGAGTTTAGCCGAAAAATAAATCAAAACTTTCCATCAGATAAAAATGTCCTTTTTGAGGGTATGGAAGGATGCTCTACATCTCACTGATCTGTTATCGTACACGGATGTGTTATCGTAATGCCCAACGTTCTATAGCGTCTGATCCGGATCTACACTGTTTAAAAAAGTCCCAGATAAGAGCCGCTAGGCATATATGGGTTAAGTCTGATTATAGGGATAACTCTCTTCAGAATAGTCATTAGGGGTGATTTTACAGAAAACCAGGCTCGTTTCTTTTGACATCAAGTGGGCCCCATCAAGCGATTTTTGAACTTATCGCCTATGCGAGACAGAGCCCCCGCCCATCGGGGCTTCAAGAAATAGATGGGCTGCATGATGCTTCAACGCAGAGCTGGAACCGACCCGCACACGAGTACTGGTTAACCGCTTAGACGACCTAAGACTTCCTAGGCAAAGCGGTGCCAGTCGGACCGTCCATGCTTATAAGCCCTATTGGTTTCATTGGGCGGCAGGGCTTGAGATGTAATTTCATCTCAATGTCGGGTAAAAGTCCCAAAAAATTGGAAGCAACGTCTCCAAAATGACCTTTGCAGTGTTGACGGGGACGTTAAACCTCAAATCAAACAAACATCGCCTATGCGAGCAGCGAAGCTTCAGGCGAGCCTGCACATGCGCGCAGTCTCGCCAGAACCTTCGCTGCTCGCTCATACAAGCAGTGAATCAAGAGGAACATTCAGACAGAAGCCATATTCCTGGCCCCTCTGAATGGCTGGGCATGCGCAGTTAAAATTTCCCATGGCGGAATGCTGGAAGATACAAATTCGCTTGGCGGGGCTCAAGTTTATCAGGCAAGACTTAAAAGTACGTTTGTAGAATAGCAAGGCTTGCCGTGTGATTCTACACGTGTTCTCGAAGCCGAGCCTGATAAACTTGATATCAGATTATGAAAACACGCCTATACAAATACATGGCCACCTTTATCGCCGAAAAAAATGAAAATTTTATGATGAAAAATTGTGATATTTTTCTTATTACTGCTCAAAATATAGATTGTGGGCACTCGTTAGAACAGCCTCATCGAGGCGGTTCTAACGGGTACCCACAATCTATATTTCATAGCAGAAATAAGAAAAATAAGGTATACCCCCGGAAACTCCAGTTTTACTGTATAAAAATGGGGTTCAAGGGGGTCAAAATTATGTAGGCGTGTTTTCGTGATGAAATGACACGAATCTGGTATTCTGTTTATGTAAACTCTATTTGGTGTGCAATATAATCGGTCAGTATATATTTTCATACTGTGAAAAAAAAACTGCCTTGTTATTTTCACAGTAACAGCTCGGACTACTTTTTCTCGCCAAAATTGATCTTATCGATTGATAATTCTGTAAAATAACTTGAAAAGCACTCTTTGAACTGTAAAAATGCTGTATTGAAAATGGCGATATGTTTATGTTTTGAAACTGACAGTTGTGACGTCATAGCCAGTTCAAAATTGTGACATACGATTGATCAATTACCCTAATCCTTATAAAATTACAAGACAATTTACTTTTTTTCGGCGGATGCCAAAAGTATTTCATCTCGTGTATTCAAAACCATCTGAATTTTCACTCGTGCTTCGCCCTCATGACAATTCTGATGTTTTCAACACAGTCGATGAAATATTTTGGTATCAACCTCAAAAAAGTAAATATGCTCCATGTATTACTGCGACATGTCAGGAAAGTATTTGCAATTCTGAACACAGTTATTAGGTGATACATGTTACTGTATTCAAAAGTGTCATTTGGGAAGGTATATCAGCGGTTTTACGGTCGGAAATTTCGTTTGACGGCGACGCGTTAGCGGAGCCGTAAAACGGAATTTGGGATCGCAAAACCGACGATTGACTTTCCCAAATGACATATTTGCAATACAGTTATCACCATTCTAATGCACGTATTCACTTCTTTTCTTAAAATCTGTACTATTTTGCACCAAACGGCAAGCGCTACCAAATGCCAGTCAATGAAAAGCGACATTACATGATGACGTCGGGTTTCCGGCAGTATATCGTAGAATATACTCTCACAAAGTTTTGATGTTATCCAATCAGACATCGCATTATTTATGCAAACACATAAGAATATTTATGTTTTCTAAGAATGTTAAACAGACACAAAATGACAGCTGATCAGAGGTCTGGATTAATTGTATCGATTCCTGATCATTGGTTTCACTTCTATTTTGGTTAGAGGGGTAAATTCGGAATTTTAAATTTCAAATAAATACTTTTATTAATACATTTAACATTTAAATAAGAAGTTTATTCAGTAAAACCTGTCTTAGTGGCAACCTTTATTAAGCAACCAACCTGTTTTAAGCAAGTCCGCATTTAGTTCCCGAAAAAGGCAAATTCATAAAAAACTCAACGGTATCGAGCGTATCAGGCGAACACCTGTCATTAAATCAGAAACAGATCACCCTCTGCATCTATATATTCTGATCAACACCTATATATTCGCATATAAGAATGTTCCACGGCTCTACCTTACACATTAGGCGCTATCATGAGGCCTATCTCTAGAACTAACCTTTTGCACATGAACTTGTTTGATGTTTTTCTTATTTGTATTCGAAATATAGATTACCAGTGATCGTAAGAACCGCCTCAACGAGGATTTTCTAACCAGTACCGACAACCTATGTTTTTGAGCAACAAAAGGAACTTAATGAATACCCCCTAAATAGAGTGGAGGCAATGATCAGGAATCGATACAATTAACCCACAGCTCCCATCAGAGACACCAAAGGGAAAGAACCACAAACACGAAACCACAGACCCTAATGGAAACATCAATAGCAGGAAGCCAAAAGGACAGTTACTTTCCCACAGAATGGCCAATAGGCTATCCAAAATGAAATAATATAAGCGACACAAACACCCAAAGACAAACCACAACAAATATAAACCGCGACAGAAGAACCGCCTTGAAGTGGTCAGAAAACATGTACACTCCATATTTTCCGGTTCTGTGGTGTATTCCTTGCTTCCAAAGGAGAACCCTTTCTAGAGCATATTTAACGTCACTACAGCTGGTGTCTGGGAATGTGTGGCGGCCGTTGAAAGTCTCCCTGCCCTACATCATAGTGTAGTTTTTATTTTCTTGTCCTTTGGGATCATTGATTCCATTGTGGAATTTTGAAAATTTTGAGGGTCACTAATGAGGCCTAATTGGCCGAAACTAGCTAGCCCAGAAAACATGTACACTCCATATTTTCCGGTTCTGTGGTGTATTCCTTGCTTCCAAAGGATAACCCTTTCTAGAACATATTTATTGGGTCAAAATTATTTATACGTGTTTTTTGGGATGTGACTCATTCTAAAACAGCGCGCCTATATAGGCAATGGGAGGATTATGCAACAAATCACGGCGCGGAAGAGCGTGCCGAGGGAACACTCGTAGATCCTTTGACGTTAGTCGGTGTAACGTCGCTTTTACGCACCGAAAACGTTACAAAAGGATATAAATACATGTGCCACAGTATAAAATTTTTGCGGCGTTTCTTCTAACAGCGGCGAAATGTTGTGGGAATTTGAAGGAAACAACAACATTATTGCCGATTTTCAGCTTGTTAGAATCGAAATAGATCAGCTCTAGTCTGTGGATTTTTGAGTACTAAATCACCGTTTGTCAGTCACTTGTAAGTAGACAAATCACGCGCGCTACGCGCCCTTGATTTGATCTACTTTACAACTGACCTCTAAGCTGTGATTTATTGATCAACACATCACAGTTACTGCTGATCCATTTCTTATGTAGATACATATTACTAAGCTTGTTATTTTGCCCCCGCCCATCGGGGCTTGAAGAAAGGGATGGGCTGCATGATGCTTCCACGCAGCGCTTAAACTGACTGGTAAACCGCTTAGAGGATCTAAGCCTGCCCGGGTTGGCGTTGCGAGTCGGCCCGGCCATGCTTATAAACCCTATTGGTTTTGTTGGGCGACAAGGCGTGGGGTGTATTTTCAACTCAATGTTGGATAAAAGTCCCACAAAATTTCAAACAAAGTCTCCAAAATGACATATACAGTGTTGACAGGGACGTTGAACATCAAATCAAACAAACAAACTAAGCTGCTTTATGGGCGTAGGCAAGCGGAAAAGGTCGCCGAGTATGTGAGCTCAAACATTAGGCAACCAAGGGTTACGATGAAATCAAAGCACTGACACAACTGCATTTCAAAAAAACGCCTATACAAATACAATGTAAATTTCACCGCCGAAAAAAGGACAATTTTAAGATGAAAAATTGTGATTTTTTCTTATTTCTGCTCAAAATATAGATTGTGGTTACACGGTAGAACCGCCTCACCGAGGCACTTCTTACGAGCACCCACAATCTATATTTTAGTGCAGAAATAAGAAACATTAGGTTAACCCCTGTAAACCCCAGTTTTACTGCATAAAAGTGGGGTTCAAGGGCGTCAGAATTATATAGGCGTGTTTTCGTGATGGGTAGGTGGATTGTCGCTGAGTTAAGGCTGGTCTTGTGTACTTAGATCACTTTGTTTGATTTGGGGTTTAACGTCCCCGTCAACACTGTAAAGGTCATTTTGGAGACGTTGCTTCCAATTTTGTGGGACTTTTACCCGACATTGAGATGAAATGACAGCTCAAGCCCTGTCGCCCAATGAAACCAATAGGGTTTATTAGCATGGGCGGCCCGCCTCGCACCGCGGTTCTGGTTCCTAGACAGGCTTAGATCCTCTAAGCAGTTTACCAGTACTAGTGTGCGGGCCGGATTCAGCTCTGCGTGGAAGCATCATGCAGCCCATATATTTCTTCAAGCCCCTATGGGCGGGGGCCATCTTAGATCACTTAATTTAAGCCTTGAATTCCTGGGGCCAGTTGTTCAAAGCATCATTTGCTTAACGAACTCGTTAGTGGTCATATTGTTAACTATTCTAACAAGTTTAATGTGTAAGATTTTGGTATTTTTTGCTGAATAAATGTGAGCAGCTTTTGCATCTGCATCTGCAAAAGCTGCTCAATTTTTTTCAGCAGAAATATTAGCATATTTGCCATAATAAATGATCAAAGATTTAACGACGCGTTAACTAACGATGCCGTTAGCTTTGAACAACTGGACCCTGAATTGTAAGCAAACAGTGTAGCTCCTGATCCGAAATAGCGTTTTGTGATGTCTGATATGGGCCTGCACTATTTACCAAGGTCCCAGTGTTTATGAGCCTGGTCCAGATTTTACACAGTGGTCTGAAGTCACAAGGAGAAGAATAGTGCTGCCAAAATTACCAGTACCGGGTTTGTACATGGTCAGTGACGGCTACTGCCCATCAGGGCTTGAAGAAATGGTTGGGCTGCATGATGCGTCTACGCAGAGCTGAAACCAAAGCGCATGAGAACTGGTAAATCGCTTGGAGGATTTAAGCCTGCACTGGTAAAGTGTTGCAAATCAGACTGTCCATGCATATAAACCCTATTGGTTTCATTTGGCGGCAAGGCTTGAGATATCATTTCAAAACAATGTCGGGAACAAGTCCAACAAACTTGGAAGCAAGGTCTCCAAAAATACCTAGTCAGTGATAACTGGAGCGTAAAACAAACAAAAAACAAACATGGTCAGCAAAGGTTTCGTGGACAAAAGTACGCAGGAAGCTTCTGAAGTTATGTAACGTTTGGTCGATTGATAAAATAAACGATCGACCTTAAAGTTCTCATTTACGCCTTCAGCATCACGGAAAATACGCTTTTAAAATTTCGACCCCATAAACCCCACTTTTATATAGTAAAACTTGGGTCTACAGAGGTATACATTATTTTCCTTATTACTGCTGAAAACATAGATGGTTGGTACTCGTTAGAATTGCCTCGCCAAGGTGATTCTAAGGTGCACAATCTATATTTTGAGCAGAAATAAAGAAAATATCACAATTTTTCATCTTAATAATGCAGTTCTTTTAATGCAGTAAAATTCACAATGTATTTATATAGAAGTGGTTTTGTAATGGTCAGCGACTGCACGAGAAAGCTTTGCTTTTATTGATGATCCATATAATGCACAGGGAGGACTCGGATCTGTGCAGCCTGATCCAATACGTCGCTGTGCGCAAATGCTCGAAAAGGCTAAAACCTCTTTTTGCTTGGCGCTGTCAACATTGCACTACATGACAAGCATTTTTTCTTGTCGCTTCCGACATCACGAAAACATGCCTATATAATTTTGACCCCCTTGAACCCCACTTTTATATAGTAAAACTGGGGTTTCCGGGAGTATACCTAATTTTTCTTATTTCTGCTCAGAAATATAGATTGTGGGTTCTCGCTAGAACCGCCTCGATGAGGCGGTTCCAACGAGTGCCCACAATCTATATTTTAAGCAGAAATAAGAAAAAATATCACAATTTTTCATCATAAAATTTGCATTTTTTTTTGGCGATACAGGTGGCAATGTATTTGTATAGGCCTGTTTGCGTAATGTATGTGCATGAACGAAATATTGCTACGAGAAAATTTAAAATAAAGGGGATACTAATTGTGTGATCCCAATTTGTTTTGCCAGGACGGATTTTGCTTCATTGATGGAAAATGTCGTTTTGACGGAGAAATTTCTAATAGCGACAGTTGTATGATATGCGATCCTCTGTCTTCAAAATGGTCTTGGACAGTAATCCCTCCATGCCAAGGTAAGCTTCTAGAAAACACACTCGATTCAGATTTTGTTTTAACAGTTATCCCCAATATTAATTACATTGTAGCACATTGACCTGATAAAGGTATGCTATCTCAGGACAAGCTTTATCAGGTCAACTTGACATTGCACTGTTATGAAGGAACCAGACTGTGGCGATTTATTTATGTTGTGGTTTGTTACTTACTGTGTGTATCACTTGTGTCTTTTAATTTTGGATGGCCATATGGCCATTTTGTGGGAAAGTAACTGTCCATATGGCCTTCCTTTGTTTAGGTTTCCATTATGGTCTGGTCGCTTAATGTTTGTATTTCTTTCCCTTTGGTGTCTTTTATGGATGGAGTAAGTTATTTGTATCAATTCCTGATCTTTGTTTTACTTCTACTTTCTGTAAAAATTGGCAAAAATTATATTATTGCTGGAAACTGGAAAAAATTACGGTCGGATGGTACTAAATATATGGACCGATTGTTGCACGCCTAAATGTAAGCACGCAATGAGGACAATCGATTCCATATTTAAAGAGTGTAAAAGGGGTTAAACTGATAAATAGAATACCAGGTTCGTGTCATTTAATGTCAAGCTTATCAGGCTCGGCTTCGAGGACGCTTGTAGAATCGCTCGACAAGCCTCGCGATTCTACAACCATTCCAGAAGCCTTGCCTGATAAACTTGGTATCAAAAGACATGAACCTGGTATTCTCTATTTAGGTGACATGATATGAAAAAATGTCCTTTATACCGCAATCAGCCATTCTAGTAACCTAATAAAGGGGGTCGAATAACTGCACGCTATAATTGGTAGTGACATTGGTAGTGACTGCACGCTATAATTGGTAGTGATACATTCTACCGACCTATAATACGTCTAGTGACCGTTTATAGACCGGACCTACTTTTCAGTTCACTAATTTGCAAGCGTAAACAATAGCATGCAACCTTTTGTACACGAGAAAACAACGAAACTGCAAGTTATAATCTTTGCAATATTTATTTAATCAGAATTTTAGTAATCTCAGCTAAATTCTTACCTTCTCGGGCTTTCCTGGTTTGAATGGTCCATTGGAATGATTGCGCATTGCTACTGCGGTTGCGTTTCAACCACGAAAATAATTTCTGAAGCTAAAATAGACTACTTATTTGAAGATTTTCATACCGAATGTTAAGCGCTGAGAAACTTTTATTCGAGCGTCCATGTTGTTTCCTGCGTCTCTGTGTCGCGGTGACGTCAGAAACTTTGCGCTATTTGACGTCACGTTATGGTACGTGTGCGCGCCATGGTAGCGTATGTCGTTTAACAAGATACACTGTCTGCCGGCTTTTTTGGCTTAAATTTGCTAAATTATTATAAAATACTTGATTGTTGTTAATTGCGGTATAAACCAAATACATGATTAGTGTCCTTAATAATAAAATATAATCGGTTCGCCGCGACAATTTTATAGGGGCTCGCTGAAGCTCGCTCCTATACAATTGTTTAAGGCTCACCGATTATATTTTATTATTAAAGACACTAACCATGTATTTACTGTATGACATCCTCCCGCTAACCGCCAGGATCCTGTTGTTGAAAGCATCATTAGCTTAACGAGATCATTAGTGGTCAAATTGTGAACTGTTCTAGCGAGTACAATATCTAAAATTTTGGTATTTTTTTTGCTGAAAAAAATGTGAAAGTTACATTTCTTCATCAAAAATATAAGTATATTCGCCATATTAAATGATCAAAGCTTTAATTAACTATATGTTAGCTAACGATGTTCTTAGTTCTGGACAACTGGTCCCAGTTTAATAAGTCTGTGCAATGGACTCCCCAGTAAACCCCGTTTTATAAAGCGAAAAATGGGGTTAACAAGAAATAAAATTGTATTACCATTAGGTGCTCACCAGATAAGGAAATCCATAGTTTTAGCTTGGGATAGAAAATTCTGTTCTAACCCTGTGTTCTTACCCAAAATCGAATATTCTCGCGTGTTTGATAAATGCACTAATTGAATACAATCTCATATGTGTCGTCGTTAAGGTTGACGTCACAGCGCGTAATATGACGTCACTAATCACCACAATATGGCGTTCATCAGCAACCGAAGTGACTGCACATAGGGGCTTGAATCACTTGATTTGATGCAAAAGAATGATAAAAAAATATATGGTACTATATTACAGACAAGGGGGAAAACTTCGTCCCAATTTTGGGGGGTTACCTCATTATACCCAGTGTATCTTTTTCTCAAATGCGTTTTTTCACACGCTTATTGTGAATTAAATATGTCCACCTTGCAACAATGTTCCGCCTCTGTGTGTCACTTGCAGACAACATGTTTTTCTCGCATGGTATAAAGCAGCAACTGGGAATTCGGCACAAGCGTGTGCCAGAAATGTTCACGTTCCCATCCATAATGAAAACACACCTATATAATTTTGACCCCCTTGAACCCCACGTTTATATAGTAAAACTGGGGTTTCCGGGGGTATACCTTATTTTTCTTATTTCTGCTCTAAAATATAGATTGTGGGTATTTGTTAGAACCGCCTCATCGAGGCAGTTCTAACGAGTACCCACAATCTATATTTTTGAGCAGAAATAAGAAACATATCACATTTTTTCAGCTGAAAATTTTCATATTTGTCGGCGGTTAAGTTTACAATGTATTTGTATAGGCGTGTTCTCGTAATGAATCACATGCGAACTAGTGTTACGGAGGGAACTTACTTCGCTTGCATATGATTTCTATCTTTAAAAGGAACCGCTCCTGACCAATTTGAATCCTAAAGATGAATTCGCAACTCTAAATTTAGATTGTGCTACTTTTGCTTCGCTTTCTGTAACCGATCAAGAAAACAATCGCCACGAAGCTTGCTTTTTCTGGCTAATTATCGATGAACTAACGACTGGAATGACTTTCACTGTTAATTTTAAACCGTTCGAAGTGGTCATTGGTGACAAATGAGCATTATCTCTATTTATCTTCCATTTTCGCCTCAACCCAAAGAACGGCCCCGCCCATCGGGGCTTGAATAAATATATGGCCAGCATGATGCTTCCACGCAGACCTGAAACCGAACGCGCACGTGAACTTGTAAACAGCTTAGATGTTCTAACCCTGCCCATGAAAAGTGGTGCGAGAAAACATCCCTAGATGCTGAGAGAATTCCCCCAGGAATTTTGAAATGAAACATATATTATTGCTTATAACAAGCATATGTGTTTAGCCCTGGGGAATCAAGTTCCAGTTCGAATCTACATGTACCATGGTTGATGAAACGACGATGTTGGGCCATTAAAGTTTCGCTGTAATTTTGTTCAAGTCTTTTTCTGCACATGGCCTAATTCTACCTCTCGAAATTAACGATCCGAAGAACCGAGTAACGTGAGGCCTTCGTCTCCATCACGTTAACAAGTCCGTGAAATGAAGACCCTCCTATACCCACTTTATATAGAGAAAACTGGGGTTTACGGGGGTATACATTATTTTTCTTATTTTTGCTCCAATACATAGGTTGTGGATACTCGTTAGAACCGCTTCAATGAGGCGGTTCTAACGAGTACCCTCAACCTATGTTTGCAGTATAATAAGAAAAATATCACGGATTTTCTTCAGAAAGGAAGCCATTTTGGAGATGTGAAAAAATGCACCATGTCGCAGGTGTGTGTTATCGTTATGTCGGACTAAGTCTCGGCCTTTGATGCACCTGGTATTGAAGCCCTGGAGGGACTTTTAAAGGGAAGGTCGTTTGAAAAATAGAAGTGGAGGCAATGATCAGGAATCGATACAATCAACCCACAGCTCCCATCAGAGACACCAAAGGGAAAGACACACAAACATGAAACAACATACCCTAATGGAAACATCAATAGCGGAAAGCCAAAAGGACAGTTACTTTCCCACAAAATGGCCAATAGGCTATCCAAAATAAAATAATATAAGCGACACAAACACACAAAGACAAACCATAACAAAAATAAACCGCGACAGAAGAACCGCCTTGGAACAGGCAGCAGAAACGAATTCCACCTGGGGTGGGGGGCTTAAATCGATTTTAAGTTGCCACAATCCTCGCCCTTCCGTCGCGATTTAGACAAATAATTTGTTCAGTCCGCATGAAGGCCTCCTAACTCATCAGTGCAACATCTCCGTGAATACAAATAATCAAACAACCACAGAGATGAAACAATGGTGAGGACTCGACAGCAAGAAACCACTGAAATGCTGGAGCAAAAGAAAACCAACAGTTAGACTCCGATAGGCCCAACCAGAGAAAGACTGTGATATGTATCAAAATACGTCCAAAATAAACAGAAACAGTGGTTTAATTACCCGAGTCTAAACCATTAGTAAATTTATGAGTTCTCAGAATATGAACATAGCTCTCAAAGGACACGGAACGAAATATAAAATACTCACTATGAAGTAGATCGGTAAAACTGTAAAAATAAAATGCCCCCACCAATCGGGGCTCGGAGAAATAGATTGGGCTGCATGGTGCTTCCACGCAGAGCTGAAACTGATCACACATGAGTACTCGTAAACCACTTAGAAGGATTAAGCCTGCCCAGGCAATGTTGTGTGAGTCAGATCCTCCAATGCATATAAACCGTATTTGTTTCATTGGGTGACAGGGTTTGAGATGTCATTTCATCTCATTGTCTCGGGTAAAAGTCCCACAAAATTGGATGCAACGTCTCCAAAATGACCTAAATAGTGTTGACGGGGACATTAAACCTTAATTCAAACAAACAAAGAAACGAACGAGAAAAGATAAGTGACTAAATCTGACTGTCTGTCCGTACGTATAATGTAGTTACATGTAAATGCTGAAATCGTTAAATTTCAGTCACGATTCATGACCGTCGCTTTCATAAAATCTCACAAACAAGGTGATGTGACGTTTTTCTCTTTGCTGCCTTTCTTAGGGCCTGTCTAAAACGCTGAAAATCCTGCTGAATTCAGCAGGTTGGGGATCAGCAGAAAGTGACTAAAACGCTGATCTGCTGAAATGCGGAATGTTATTTATTTTGTTGTTTGGGGTCACAATACTGGCCGTGCATTTTGACAATATATTTATTTATAACATTTAATTATTATTGAATTTGTTTTACGCCACAGACATTAGTATTGTTGTAATATAAAGTATCGGGTTGTATGCAAAAAAAATAAATAAATAAAAAAAATAAAAATACGGAATACAGACAGTACTTTGCTGGAGATTTCGAATTAAAAGTTTACTGGTCGCATATTTTAAAGCAGTTATATAAAAGTATTTATTTTCTATTGTTGTCTGCAAGGTTTACGTACCGGCTGGTGAAAAAATTATTATATCGAGCTATCTGTTAAGACGAGAACCTTGAGTCTATGAGCTGTATGTATAGAAATGCAAAAGAGATACTCTTACTGATTTTAATGCGGATAAATCTGTCTTGACATAAAAATGGCCGATTATCTATCTATCTATCTATCTATCTATCTATCTATCTATCTATCTATCTATCTATCTATCTATCTATCTATCTATCTATCTATCTAGTCTCAGTTGCTTCTTAGTGACTCAGTAAGTCTTAAATAGTACATTTATCATGCCATCATTGTGTGAAAGGATTAAAGATAAACAACTTCCCATAATACAATTCTAGTTTTTAGCTTTCACAAATAATCTTCATTTGTCTTTATTTATTTATTTGAAATATACAAATGAAATATTGTTATATTCTCATTTATGCTGATAACACAGGGCTTGAGCTCTCGTAAGATCGCCTCATCGAGGCGATTCTAATGAGGTCCAACAGTCAATGTTTTAAACAAGCAACAACCAATAAGAATACTATATTATTCTCTTTCCTCGTGAAAAGTGAGATTTGTGGCGGCCTGTGTCGCAAATGTCTGTTAGCTAGTTTATTCGTTTGTCTTCCTTATTTTTTTTTGTGCAAAACGAGTAAATCTTTCTTTCTTTTTTAACTGACGATACATCTTTCTTCATTTCTGTAACCCTCACTTTATATAGAGAACAGTGGGGCTTTGGGGGTATATATTATTTTCTTTATTTTTGCACCAAGACAAAGGTTGATGGTACTCGTTAGGACCGCCTCAGTGAGGCTGCTGAAATGCTGAATATTACTTATAGGAATGTAGAAAGATTGGAGATTAGAGATGCCTTCCGCCAGGTGTCTTTAATCTTGTTTATTGGGTCGTTAACGGAGGGGTTGTCGCCAGGAGTCTTTAATTTTGTTTGTTTATTTAACGTTGGTGGGAGCACGTGCCAGACAATTGTGTAAGGTGTCAGATATAGAGGACCTTACACGAGTGGCCACGAGTGTAAGATTCTGTTTATCATATGGCCACTTTAAATTGGATTTCAGCGCCTTTAAATATGACAAATTTTCCACAAAAAAAATGCATGGTTGACATGGACGTCGTCATGATGTTGCTCAATCCCGCCAAAGTGTTATTACTCGTGTGGTCATATGATTTTTAGTACACGACGTTATCCACTGATTATCAACGAAGTCATATGATAAAGAAACTTATATGAGGTGCATTAAATAATAATAATACATTTATTATTATTATTAATAATGATAGTAACAATAACAATACCACCCGTTTTCTGCCTTCCCAACTTTATAATAGCAAACAGAGTATACATCACCAAAACACGCCTATATAAATTTGACCCCCTTGAACCCCACTTTTATATAGTAAAACTGGGGTTTACAGGGGTAAACCTTATTTTTTCTTATTGCTGCTGTAAAATATAGATGAGGCGGTTCTAAAGAGTACCCACAATCTATATTCTAAGCAGAAATAAGAAAAACTATCACAATTTTTCATCTTAAAATTCTTAGTTTTTTTCGGAGATAAAGGTTACAATGTATTTGTATAGGCGTGTTTTCGTAATGATTTGCCCTCCTGAGCCTACAGTAATCCCGAACACTTTCAAAAGGAACCGAACAAAATTGTTCAGACCCGCCGCCTGCGCATGTGCACAGTCTGATCAGCATCTTTGTGGCTTACGTCTTTGATAGTACACTTGCTCGGACCCAATGGTAACGAATGTAAGATTTCCAAACAAAGATAATAACTTCGATATCATCACGAAAACATGCCTATATATTTACATTTCCAATGTGAAGTCTAATGTAAACCTACGGAAACAACGTTGTTCATACTTTCAAGAACGCATCGAGTCACATGAGTGTAAGTGCCGTCAGTCTAAAGCATGGTTCTCTTAGGGCGTTGGTGACGTCAACGCCGTTGCGCTCTTTTGTTGACGAACAGCGTGTAAATGTTTTTCAGCTTTAAAAGTTTGCCCTATAAGCCAAGTTATGAGGGGCAAAGAATGTAAATATAAAAAATAAACTTTTTTTCTGCATTTCTTGAAAGTCTGAACGACAGCGGATCGCTAGCAAAGTTTGCATGAACTCTTCCGGGTTCGTTTACTTTGCACGTGCCCCACTGAGTTCATACTTTCAGGAACAGCAGAAAAATAAATTCATTTCTTAAATAATTCTGATCCCATTGAACCACACTTTTATTCAGTAAAACTGGGATGTCAAAGGTTAACCTTATTTTTCATTGTTCAGCTCTAAAATATAGATTGTGGGTAATGAGGCAGTTCTAACAAGTACCCACAATGTATAATTTGAGCAGAAATAAGAAAAAGATATCACTATTGTTTCATCAGAAAATGTTCATTTTTTGGGGGTGGTAAAATTTACAATGTATTTGTATAGGCGTGTTTTCGTAATGTGAAAAATCTTTTTTCAATTCGTTGAGGATTAATTCCATATGCAATTACAGTCGAACTTCAATGGCTCGAACACCTTTGGGACCTCGAAAATCTGTTCGAGACAGGGGTAGTTCGATCCACTGAGGTTACTGTCAGGAGGCATAACGAGATACTTTTAGACATCTTTTTCGGTGTTTTATTATGAAAATGTATGCTGTGTGTACTCATTAGAATCGTCTCATCGAGGCGATTCTAATGAGTTCACACAGCATACATTTGCAAGATAAAATGATAAAATCTCCTTAATTATGCCCCACTATTTCTTATGTAGAGGATTTCGCTAGGGGCTCAAGAATGGGTTCGACATATCTAATAAATTCAGTAATGCATGAGCACGAATGCAAGATTCTATTCATCACATGACATTAAAAACGCATTTTATTCACGATTGTTTACAAAAATGTCAATATTCCGCCATTAGTAAACGCGACGTCGTTATGGACGTCGTACATGTAACGTTACGGGACGTATCTAACTAATTTGCATATTTAATCCACTAGTAATACATGACGTTTTTACACTCTCAGACGCGACGTCATATGATTAAAACACTTTTAGAATATATTCCATTGAGTCTTTTGGCATCTCAGTTGCCTCTCTTCGCATATTTTCCCCCATAGTGTGTTTGACCTTTACGTCACACCAACAGCTAATGTCATACGGAGACGGGACCCCAGTTTAAAGACTCGTCCGAAAGTCTGGAGAAGCCAGGGATCGAACCCACGACCCCTGTTTTAGGAGGCCAGACGCTTATCCACCCACCGTGGAGGCTTCTCCGCCCTTTTCTAATGTATTTGCGAAAAGAGCCTTTGTTCAGCAGTATCACAAGTCTCCATTAATGCCAATCCCCCCGAAGATATCAAAAGTGGGGCCGAGGTGTTTATGGGGCCGAGATGTCTAGGGGCCGAGGTGACAGTTGAACCGAAGTGTCTAGGGCCGACCTGGTTTGGGGCCGACCTGTCTAGGGGCCGAGGTGGTAGTTGGGCCGAAGTGTCTGGAAATCGAATATTAGGTCACCCAGTCAAATCAAATGAAAACATTGTTAACACTCTAGAGGCCACAGGTTTGATCCAATTTTGATGAAACATACTCAAAATATTTCCCTCTTTGAAGTTAAGGTCAGGACTGATACTGGGTCACTTGGGGTCAACAACTAGGTAGCCTGGTCAAATCAAATGATTATTTTTACCACTCTAGAGGTCACATTTTAATAATCGCAATCAATACTGCTCTAGATGTTTGCCTTGATGATTTCTAGTTCGAAACTCAATCTTATTGGGCGATAATTAGGTCACTGGAAAACCTTGTAAACACACCAAAAGTCACAGTCATGAATATTGCATGCTCAAAATCGGTTTGTCTTGATGATATCTAGTTCAAATTCGAAACTGGGTCACTTGGGGCTAAAATTAGGTCACCAGCCCAAATCAAAATAAAACCTTGTAAACACTCCAGGGGTCACATTGTTAAGTAATCATCATATTGGGCGATAATTAGGTCACTGGAAAACCTTGTAAACACACCAAAAGTCACAGTCATGAATATTGCATGCTCAAAATCGGTTTGTCTTGATGATATCTAGTTCAAATTCGAAACTGGGTCACTTGGGGCTAAAATTAGGTCACCAGCCCAAATCAAAATAAAACCTTGTAAACACTCCAGGGGTCACATTGTTAAGTAATCATCATGCATATTGCTCAAAATGTTTGTCTTGATGATTTTCAGGTCAAGTTCGAAACAGGGTCACTTCAGTGAGAAACAAGGTCACCAGGCCAAATCAAAAGAAAACCTTGTTAACACTAATGACTTAATATTTTTAAAGTAATCTTCACAAATCACGAATCTTGTTCAAAATGTTTGTCTCAATGATTTCTAGGTAAATCTTGGTCAGACTGGTTCTCTTGATGATTTTTTGAAAGTCATCTTCTCCTTATGATACCCAGGTGAGCGATACAGGGCCATCATGGCCCTCTTGTTTAAAAAAAAAAACGCGAGGGTATTAAATAAAAGGACATCGGGTTACGCATTTAAGGGGAATAGGAACACCTGGCACATTTTCTGCCTTTCTCCAAAGGGAGACAACTTTCGCGACTTCCTATTCGCTTTCCTATAAGCTCTGACCCGCGGAAAAAAGGTCAATTCTTGAAGGAAAGAATTTTACTTTTAAGAGTATTTAAATGGGAGATAAAAATACTTAAGCAGGAGTAGCCTCCACTGGAGGTGTTCCCATTACCCATAATTTGACAATATCATGCCATTATTGCAGGTAGCAAATGCACTGTGAGAGGCGATCCCCACATCAAGACTTATGACAAGAAAAAGTTCATCTATGGTGGTACTTGTCCTCACTACTTGCTGAACGGCGAGGGGTTTCAAATACCGTTCGACATTATCGGCGACTTTGATCCTTGTAGACGACCAGAGGTATCGTGCCTGAAGTCCGTGAAAATCACAATTGGCGGCCAAACATTCCTACTAAGCACCAAAGGCAAGGTTTATGTTGACGGCAATACAACGCCTGAGTCATTGCCTTATGTGTCACCAGGCAATGCTGTAATCTACCAACCTTCGCGACGGAAAACTGTAGTTTTTTTGATAACCGGAATATCAGTTTATTGGGATGGAAAAAAGAAAGCCGTCATATGGGTTCCACTAGCCTATTTCGATACCATATATGGTAGGTATAGAGGTCTTCATTTTGACATCTGACAATTACCTTAACCCTTATACTGCTGTTCACGACAATCTTTTTTTTTTGCAAACAGTGTAGATCCAGATCAGAGGCCATCTGATCAGAATCTACACTGTTTAACATTCAATTTATGAATTTGTAGGAATAAATTAAATCAAGTAATCTGATTGGTTCAAAGTCAGAAATAGGGTGGGGCTAAACTGGATATACAGCAAGATAAGGGTTAACAAAGTAGTGTAATAAAAACCCTGTAAACCCAACTTTATGGAGAAAAATGGGGTTTACAGAGGTAAATATTTTATTCTTTACATTCCGACAATATACCTATTCAAATATATTGAAAATTTCTAACGAGTACCTACAATCTATGTTTTGAGCAGAAATATGAAAAAAGAATCAGGAAAATTCTTCTTTGGTGGTAAAATTTTACCAATATATTTGAAAAGGCGTTATTTCTTAATGAGTACCGACAACATATGGGCCCCGTCAAGCGATTTTGGTACTTATCGCCTATGCGAGCAGCGAAGGTTCAGGCGAGCCTGCGCATCCGCGCAGTCTCGCCAGAACCTTCGCTGCTCGCTCATACAAGCAGTGAATCAAGAGGAACCTTCAGACAGAAAGTCATATCCCCAGCCACTCTGAATGGCTGGGCATGCGCAGTTAAAATTTGTCATGACGGAATGCTCGAAGACACAAATTCGCTTGGCGGGGCTCATATGATTTTGAGGGAGAAAAAAATAAAGGATTTTAACATTATGATAACTCACCTGTGCGACATAGTGAATTTTTCATATCTCCAAAATGGCTAATTTTCTGATGAAAATCCGTGATATTTTCTTACAAATGCTCAAAACATAGGTTGCAGGTGCTCGTTAGAACCGCCTCATTGAGGCGGTTCTAACGAGTACCCACAACCTATGTCTTGGAGCAGAAATAAGAAAAATATTTAAACCCCAGTAAACCCTAGTTTTCTCTATATGAAGTGGGGTTGAGGGGGGGTCTTCATTTCACGGACGTGGTCACGTGATGTGAGTGTTCATGTATCATCAAATTAATTAAACGGGTTGAGGAAAAGAGCGAGCATTTTATCCATTTTTCTCGACGAGTTTAATAAATAAATTAAATAATACATGAACACGAATGCAAGATTATATTTATCATATGACATTTAAACGTATTTTATTCCCGATTTTTTGACAAAAATTTCAACAGTCCGCCATTAGAAAACGCGACGTCGTTAAGGACGTCGTACATGCGTTACGATGCGTATCTAACTAATTTGCATATTTAATCCACCAGTGGATTACCGAATTTTATACATGGCGTTATTACATTCTGAGACGCAACGTCATTTGATAATATCACGAAAACGCGCCTATATTATTTCGATCCCCTTGAACCCCACTTTAATATAGTCAAACTGGGGTTTCCAGGGGTAAACATTATTTTTCTTATTTCTACTCAAAAATATAGTTTGTCGGTACTCGTTAGAACCGCCGTGATGAGGCGGTTTTAACAAGTACCCACACTCTATACTTTGAACAGGAATGAGAAAAATATCACAATTTTTCATCATAAAATCTTCCTTTTTCCAGTGATAAATTTTACAATGTATTTGTATAAGCGTGTCTTCGTAATGAGATAAAAAAACATATCCCCAAATTATCCTAATGAATCTTCCTGATCGGAAGCTATGGAATGTATTCAAAGCATCACGAAAACACGCCTATATAATTTTGACCCGATTGAACCCCACTTTTATAAAGAAAAACTGGGATTTACAGGGGTAAACCTTATTTTTCTTATTTCTGCTCTAAAATATAGATTGCGGGTACTCGTTAGAACCGCCTCGTCGAGGCGGTTGTAAAGAGTACCCACACTCTATATTTTGAGCAGAAATAAGAAGAATATCACAATTTTTCATCTTAAATTTTTCATTTTTTCGGCAATAAAGATTACAATGTATTTGTATAGGCGTATTTTCGTTATGGGTTAGCTTCGTAGCCGGCTTAAAATTTAAAAAAGAAGTTTGAAGTATAAACGATATCTGGTTGCCAACATAGTAATATAACCCCGAGAGCTTATCTAAAAATTTGTTTGCGACCAGATATTGATCATATGAATGCCCATTAAATTATGCTTCCCACCAAGGGATGGGGAGGCATATTGCGTTTTTTTTTTTTTTTTCGTGGAACCCGTTTGCGTTGGTGTTGGCATCATCATGTTTAAAGCACGAAATCTCCCGAGCCTATGGGTGGATCAAGTCCAAACTTGCATGGTTACATGAACATCACTAAGAGGGGGAAACAGTCATTAGGCTTTGGTGGTATTGACCTCACATTTAAGGGCACATGATCTGCAAAACTGCCAATTTTGGTCATAAATGGCTTGTCTGCACCCTATCTCATGAATGCATTGATGAAATTTTTTCCATCACGAAAACACGCCTATATAATTTTGACCCCCTTGAACCCCACTTTTATATAGTAAAACTGGGGTTTCCGGGGGTATACCTTATTTTTCTTATTTCTGCTCTAACATATAGATTGTGGGTACTCGATGAGGCGGTTCTAACGAGTGCCCACGATCTATATTTGGAGCAGAAATAAGAAAAATATCACAATATTTCATCATAAAATTTTCATTTTTTTCGGCGATAAAGGTGGCAATGTATTTGTATAGGCGTGTTTGCGTAATAAAACTTAAATGTTATCAAATGTATGGTTGTAACCTACATCTACCAATGAAGTTATTAGAGTTGGGTGATCTTTTCTGTGCCCTAATTGATAAAATTAGTTCAAACCTGGTGCAATATATCATTGCAACCCACCAAAGATTTCTTTATATTTGGTGACCTACATATATATAATGTCATGAACGAATTTATGAAATTTTGATACATTTTAGTGACCTTGGCCTTTTCTTTCAGGGGCACAGGTACCTCCAAAACTGTCAATTTTGGCTTGGCCCGCGTCCTATCTCATGAAAAACTTATTAAACTCGGTCAAACTTGGTACAATATATCATTGTAACCGACCAAAGAATTGATTAGATTTTAATGACCTTGACTTTATTTTCAAGGACACTTGTCCCACAAAACTCTCAATTTTGACTTCGTCCCGCGCCCTGTCGCATGAACAAATTAATGAAATTTGAACAAACTTGGTACAATAGATCAATGTAACATACCAAAGCTTTGATTATATGTTGGTGACCTGGTCCTTATTTTCAAGGGCACATGCCCCCAAAAGCTATCAGTGTTGACTTTCCTGCACCCTTTCGCATGAACGAATTACATGTATTGAGATCTGATCAAACTGTTTATAATATACATGTATCATTCATTACAACTTAACAAAGATTTGATTAGAATTCGGTGACCTTGAACTTATCTTCAAGATCACAGGCTCCCGAAAACTGTCAGTTTTGGGCAAATGATGACTTGTCTGTCTCCTTGGTACAAAACATTACTACAGCTTACCCAATACTTAGTTAGATTTTGATAGTCTTGATCTTTTTAATGTCAAGGGCTCCTAAAACTGTCAGTTTTTGCCAAAAATGACGTGTATGCACCTCATATTTGGTGACCTAAACCTGGTTTGTATAGTTAAACAGATGATAGAGTTATAGTTATAATGAGATCTCTGAAAAAAGTCAAGTTTACGGAACCCGGGAAGGGATGTGTCTTTTCCAGTATCTAGCAGAACAGTAATTAAAACAATAAATTAAGAGTGGAAAGGAAAACAAGAAATATGTCGTTGAAACGATATAACATGTTTTAAACAACATATTTTTGTTTTCTGTTCCATTCTTATTTTATTCTTTTAAGTTCCACTCTACTGTTTCAGAGTGGAGAGGAAAACAAGAAATATGCTGTTTAAACTACATGTTTTTGTTTTCTGTTCCAATATAATTTTATTATTATAAATGCCACTCTACTTTGTCAGAGTAGAAAAGAAAACAAGAAATACGTTGTTTAAATGACATATTACGGTGCAGTCCAGTAACATTGCGCACATAAAGTTTTGATAGCTACGTTTGACTTTGTTCAAGCCACCACTCAAATTTCACAATCAACTACATTGCAACATTTCCCTATCGACTAGCAGCAATGAAAATTGGCCGCTGATGTTATTGACATACAGGACAGAGAATACTATGAAAAGGAATACCCCCTCCCTTGAAATTGAACTACAAATTTCGTTGCCCACCTTTGCGCACGATAATTATTTTGAGTAGTTTGAACACGAGGGTTGACTCAAATAAGTTGCTGATTAGTTCTTCTGCAATGTTATCAGATGCAGTATGTTTAGATACAAGACAATACCGCCGATTGCTAGTTCGAAACTTAATCTTGACTTTTAAATTTTCGGATTTTTCGTATTTTGAGAAAATTGAAAAATTCCGCGAAACAAGCTCATCTGCACGTGCAAGCCCATATTTTCAGGGCTAAGTTAAACTTAATGCCAGTGCACTGATAATAGTGAAACTGATAATTACGGATACAGTTAGAGAAAAACGTGAATGCAGTGTGTGCAAAATAAACGGCCGCGCAATGTTACCGGACTCGATACTGGAACAGATTTTTTTGACGAGTTGAGGAAATGGATGAAATGCGAGGCTTCGCCGAGCATTTTATCACTTTTCCTCAACTCATCAAACAAATTCAATAATACATGAGCACTCATGTAAGAACATGAGCACTCATGTTAGATCCTCTAAATCAATCACTTATTAAAACGAGTTGAAGAAAAGGCATAAAATGATTGGCAAAGTCCCGCATGTTATCCCTTTTCCTCAACTCGTTAAACAAATTCATTAATACATGAGTACTCATGTAAGATCCTCTTTGTATTTATTCTTGAGATTTTTTTTGTTTTCTATACCTACCCCACCAGGCACACGTCGCTAGGGCAACATCAAATCATCATCGGTGCAACGTTGCATCGACGTAGATGTGACGTTGCATAAACGTCATGACATCGCACCGACGTTGATGTGACGTCACAATTACGCCATGTGCCTGCTGGGTACCTTAATAACTTTGTATATGTCTATTGTAACAGGCATGTGTGGTACCTACAACAATAACCAAACTGATGATTTTACCAAAAACGACCTTATAGTCACGACTAATGTAGTCGAATTCGGCGACAGCTGGAAGACAGACGACCCAGCATGTGGTGGACCTTAAGGAGAGTGAAATCACGTGACATTTTTCCACCATTTTGTTTTCAAAGAAAGAAAAGTTTCATGACTTCATGTTAACCCTCCTATAACCTGAACCCCTCCAAAAAGATATATATTCTTAGAATAAAGAACATGTTCCTACAGAGGAAAGGCCTTCCTTATATTTAAGAGTGGATTTCTATTAACATGGAAAATTTAAAACTGTTATAAACAACAACAAAAACTTGCATAGATGAACTGACACGAGTGGTCATTTTATATGAATATATATCGATCCTCGCCAGGAATTTATATAACGAGCCTCCTTTGGGATTTATCTGCATTAAAAAAAACATGCATATTTAATTTTGAGCCCCTGAAACCCCACTTTTGTAGAGTACAAATGGAGTTTACTTGGGTATACATTTTTTTTCTTCTTATTTCTGCCCAACCTACCCAGGTAAAGTAATGTGAGTCAGATCGATCAATGCATATAAGTTTTTTGCTTTCATCGGGCAGCAGGGCTTGAGATGTCATTTCATTTCCGTGTCAGGTGAACGTCCCAAAAATTGGAAGCAGCATCTTCAAAATGACCTAATTAGCGTTGACGGGGACGTTAAACCTCAATTCAATCAATAAATCATTGTCTGCTCAAAACATAGATTGTGGGCATTCCTTGGATCTGCCTCGCCGAGGGGGTTCTAACGAGCACTCACAATCTATTTTCACCTCGGCGGTTGTAACGAGCACCTACAATCTATGTTCTGATCAGAATCATAATAATATAAATTGTGTGTACTCGTTAGAACCGCCTCGATAAGGCGGTTTTAATGAGTACCCACAATCTATATTTTTGGCAGAAATAAGAAAAATAAGAACAATTTTTCGTCTTAAAATTTTCATTTTTTCGGCGATAAAGGTTACAATGTATTTATAGATTGATAAATTGATTGATTGATTGATTGATTACCCTCAGTGTATGTTTTGAAACAAAAATAAGAATAATAAAGTAAACGCCAGTTTAAAGTTGGGTTTAAAGTGGTGTTCATTACACTGACTTGTTGACATGATGTTTAGACAAGTATGTTGCCACAAGTGAGGATTTCAAAGTAGTAAAAAGATTGATTTGTGACCTGTATCAAAGACCAGTACAGATGGACCTCAATAGAAATGAGAACAAATCACTTTCCTTTCTGGTGTTATCTTTGCTGATAAGATGCATATTTTATGTTTGTTAACATTCATACTGTATTATTATATCTACATGCTTATCTGTGATCAATCAATCAGTCAATCAATTAATCAATCAATCAATCAATCAGTCAATCAATATAGATCCTGATTATTTGGCTCCTCATCTGGATTTACACTGATTAAGTTAACAGTTTCTAGTCTACAGCTCTGATCATGTGCCCTGTTGTTTGTGGGCTTGGAAGGATGGGGTGTAGACATTTGCCTGTCTGAACTAAAATGTTGCTAGCATGAAAATGGTGGGAAAATGCATTTATTAACCTACATAAATCTTACATATGTTGTGAACCTACATTTTTTCATCTTTATGCATGTTATCTTAACCCTTATTCCACTGATCACGGCACGACAAGCACAGTGACTATCTTTGGAAACAGTATACTATAAGAACCTTATACAGGTGTGAGGGGTGGATGGAAAAATCCGTCCAAAGAGGCTTGCCGAGTGATGCCGGACAGTGATCTCGAGGGACGGATTTTTCTATCCACCCCTCACCCATATAGGATTCTTCGTCCATTTCTTAGCGCGTTTTAATGCTGCAGTCACTTCGGTTATTGAGGTCTGCCATATTGTGATGACACTACAGGTATGTTTAGTGACGTCACGTAACGTGCTGTGACGTCAACATTAACCCATTTTGTACCGGAAACCCCAAAACGAGTACCCTAGCATACAGTGCAGGTCCAGATCAGACGCCGCAGAACGCGGGGTCTGATCAGGGCCTACACTGTTTGCAAAATGTTCAGCCATTTTCCAAATAAATTTTGAAGAAAACACAACTTGACACCCCTAAATTTTGAAATGGACTCATACTATATATAAGGAGCAAGATTCAATTTGGTACAAAAAGGGTTAACGACGGCACATATGAGGTCGTATTCAACCAGTGCATTTATCAAACACGCGAGAATATACGATTTTGGGCAAGAACACCAGGATTAGTACAGAATTTCTATCCCAAGCTAAAGCTATGGATTTTCTTATCCTGTGTGCAAGAAATGTAGATCCACATCAGCCACCATCTGATCAGGATTTACACTATGTTTTATTCAGTTGGCAAATTTGAATGAATACTTTATACAAGTTATTGGATTGGTTGATAGTCAGAATGGGTGTTGCTAAATCAATTTATTCAGCAGAATAAGGGTTAACGTAGTTTTGTTTTCAATTGTGGGTTACAATGTCAGTTCGTAAACGTACATGTGTATATATTGTTGGGACTTATGACGGTAATGATTTTTGTTTCTATATGATTAATTGTGGGTTACAATGTCAGTTCGTAAACGTACATGTGTATATATTGTTGGGACTTATGACGGTAATGATTTTTGTTTCTATATGATTAATTGTGGGTTACAATTTCAGTTCGTAAACTTACATGTGTACGAGTATATATTGTTGGGACATATGACGGTAATGATTTTTGTTTCTATGTGATTAATTGTGGGTTACAATGTCAGTTCGTAAACGTACATGTGTAGGAGTATATATTGTTGGGACATATGACGGTAATGATTTTTGTTTCTATATGATTAATTGTGGGTTACAATGTCAGTTCATAAACGTACATGTGTAGTAGTATATATTGTTGTGACATATGACGGTAATGATTTTTGTTTCTATATGATTAATTGTGGGTTACAATGTCAGTTCATAAACGTACGTGTGTAGGAGTATAAATTGTTGGGACATATGACGGTAATGATTTTTGTTTCTATGTGATTAAGGTTTAATCATATGTTTGTACATGTGGCTAAAATTGGTGGGAAAAATTCATAAGAGAGGGACCTTTCATTGGGAATGTAGGTTTCTAAATACTGTCAACGAATACTTAGCTCAAGAGTTTTTAGTTAGCACTCAAAGAAACAAATGTTGTGGACATTTGTTAGAATCGCCTTGCAGAAAAATATGGTGATATTTGTAGTGAGGCGATTCAAATTAAATGCCGCAACATCTATTTATCAGTTACCCCTGTATATATTGCATTTTAACGCACTGACCTGATAAAGATATGCTATCTCAGGACAAGTGAGCTTTATCACGTCAACGTGACATTACACTTTTATAAAGGAACCGGACTACTGGAAAATGACAAAAAATGTTATTGCACCTGGGAAACATGTCAAAATTACTTGAAATAAAAATATCATAGCAAAAACATGGTCAGCTGATACTAAATATATGGACAACCAGAATGTTTGGACGCACTGATGACTATCAATAACTGACCGTAAATTGCTAATTTAAGAGTGTACAATGGGATAAACTGATACATAGAATACCAGATTCGTGTCATTTGATTTCAAGTTTATCGGGCTCGGCTTCGAGAATGCATGTTGAATCGCTTGGCAAGCCTCGCGATTCTACAAGCGTTCTCGAAGCCTTGCCTGATAAACTTGGTATCAAAAGACACCAACCTGGTATTCTTTATTTATTGGAGTCTTTAAGGGAACAAGATAAATTGAGAATACCTGGTTGTTGTCTTTTGATATCAAGTTTATCAGGCAAGGCTTCGAGAACACGTGTAGAATCGCGAGGCTTGCCGAGCGATTCTACCAACGCTCTCATAGCCGAGTAGACTTGACATCAACTGGCAAAATCTGGTATTCTATCTATCAGTTTATCCCCTTGTACACTCTGAAATTTTCAATTTACAATCAGTTATTGATTAAGCTTAGTGTATCCCAACATTTGGGTGCACAATAATACGTCGATATATTTAGTATCAGCTGACCATATTTTTTTCCTATGATATTTAAAAAAACAAAAAAAAACACGTTATTTTTCAAATTTTTGCAGTAATAATAACATTTTGCCATTTTTCCAGTAGTCAGGTTCATTCGTAAAAAAGTACAATGTCACGTTGACCTGATAAAGCTCACATGCCCCTATAATGCATATCTTTATCAGAGCAGTGTGGTAAAATGCAATTAATACAGGGGGTAACTGATAATTAAACGGATTGTACTTTATGTTTAGGTAAACTAGATACGATTTTCTTGCACACCAGACAAGGAAATCCGCGATTTTACCCTGGGATAGAAATTTATGTTCTGACCCTGGTGTTCCGACCCCAAATCGAATATAATCGCGTGTTTGATAAATGCACTGGTTGATTACAACCTCATGCGCGGCGTCGTCATGCGTGACGTCACTAAACAGTCCTGTTGTGTCATCACAAAATGGCGGACGTCGGTAACCGAAGTGACAGTAGCATTAAAAATTCGTAATAGAAATGGAAGGTATGCATGAAAAAGAATCCAATATGGTCGTGAGGGGTGGATAGAAAAATCCGTCCCTCGGGATCACTGTCCGGCATCACTCGGCAAGCCTCGTGGTGCCGGACAGTGTCCCTCGGGACGGATTTTACCATCCACCCCTCACACCCATATAAGATTCTTATATTATTAAGCCCTGTCACGAGATAACATTACCAAAACATGCCTATACAATTGCATTGTAAACTTTACTGCCTAAAAATGAAAACTTTAATATGAAAAACTGTGGTATTTTTTTTTTCTCATCGAGGCGGTTCATACGAGTACCCACGATCTATATTTTAGATCAGAAATAAGAAAAATATGGTATTCCCCTGTTAACCCCATTTTTACTGTATAAAAGTGGTGTTGAAAGGGGTCAGAATTATATACATGTAGGCGTGTTTTCATGATGTTAGTTTGTGAACAGGCACGACACAAACTGATCTATTGACATCAAAAAAACACGTCTATACAATTTTGACCCCCTTGAACCCCATTTTTATATACTACAGCTGGGGTTAACAGGGATAAATCTTATTTTTCTTATTTCTGCTCTATAATATTGATTGTGGGTACTCGTTAGAACCGCCTCGATAAGGCGGTTCTAACTAATGCCCACAATCTATATTTTGAGCAGAAATAAGAAAAAGGCAGTGGCTAGCCCTCCGGTACCGGATGACCAGCCTACGAGTCTGCCCGTCTGGTACCGGGCGACCAGCCAACGAATCTGCTCGTCCGGTACCAGACGGCTAGCCGACCCACGTAGGAATGGCTAGCCGTCCGGTAGTAAATTTAGGTCTATCAGTTTATATAGGGTATGCGTTACAAATAATATTATCCACTTGTTGGTGTAATAAAAAATATTTCTAATTTACTCTAACTGTATTCTTATCACCTGTTTGTCCCCAGGAGCGACAATTGTTTTCACTAAATTTCAGTAAGGGACATAGTTGTAATTGACCCTGATGCAATAGACTGTTGTACTCAAATCCTTGTCCGGGCACTGTGACAGTTATTATCCCCTCGCACAACATAGTTGTGAGGGGGGATATAGCATTTGTCCCGTATGTACTTTGTCAGCGCTCTAGCGCCTACATTTCTTGACCGATTTAAATATAACTTCACACAAATGTTCCTTATGACAATATCTCGAGCGAGTTCGACTTTCAAGGTCATGACCTCAAGGTCAAGGTCACTGTGGCTATTTTGAGAAAAACTTTGTCATCGATCTAGCGCCTACATTTCTTCACCAATTTCAATGTATCTTCACACAAATGTTCGTTATAAAAATATTTCGAGCGCGTTCGACTTTCAAGGTCATGACCTGAAGGTCAAGGTCACTGTGGCTATATTTAGAAAAAACTTTGTCATCGCTCTAGCGCCTACATTTCTTCACCAATTTCATTATAACTTCACACAAATGTTCCTTATGACAATATCTCTTGCGAGTTCGACTTTCAAGGTCAAGGTCACTGTGGCTATTTTTAGAAAAACTTTCTCATTGCTCTATCGCTTACCTCTGTTCACCGATTTCAATATAACTTCACACAAATGTTCCTTATGACAATATCGCAAGCTATCTTCAAGATCAAGGTCACTGTGGCTATTTTTAGAAAAACTTTGTCATCGCTCTAGCGCCTACATTTATTGATGGATTTTATACAACTTCACACAAATGTTTCTTATGATAATATCTCGAATTGCTTTGACTTTCAAGGTCATGACCTCAAGGTCAAGGTCACTGTTGCTATTTTTAGAAAAAACTTTGTCATCGCTCTACCGCCTACATTTATTAACAAATTTCAATATAACTTTACACAAAGATTCTTATGATAATATCGTGAGCAAGATCTTCTTTCGCGGTCATGGCCTCAAGTCAAGGTCACTATGGCTATTTTTAGAGAAACATTGTCATCACTCTAGAACCTACATTTATTGATGGATTTTTAAACAAATTTTACACAAATGTTGCATATGATAATATCTCAAGCAAGTTGGAATTTTGCCATTTCAATGTTTTCCACACACAAAGTTGTCTTGTGCGAGGGGATTTGTATCGCATGCGATGCCTTGTTATCTTTTATTATTATTATGTCAATGTTATAATACTATTTTTATATTATTATTGTCATTATTAAAATCTACAAATGTTTGCCCGATGTTGAGCTTGGTCTTAATCGTGATAGTTCAACATTAAATGTGGGAGGCATATTTATTCAGCCTATCAGTTCAACATGGTGGGTACAAAGAAATATAAATTATGTGTAATTATCTTGTTAGCAGGGCACACATAAAGGCAGCGATCCGAAACTCCATGGGGAGAGCAATCACCGTAATGAGTCTATGTATTGGGACAGGTAGGCTTCGGCAAATAATGCAGTCCCGGATCAGACTGCTCCTGAAGCAGAGTCTACAGTGTTTGTCATTCATCTGCACCTTTTTGAACTCGTTGCTCGATCGTGAAACAAATTTGTTAAAAAAATTAGGAGAACAAGATCCTTATTTCTTAGGATTTACGGTACTGCTCAATTGCTATTAGTTGTTTTTCGCGACGATTGGATCATAGGTTTTACGCATTTACATTAAACAAATAGAATGTAAAATATATAAACTTATAAAAAAATATTAAGTTATATTACCGATTGGCAGTTATTTATAAATATATTATTGGTACTAATAGTATTGGAAATAAGTAAACACGACTACAGCTTTTATAATCACAGACATAATTGTTACGAAAATCATGCAGTACCGATACGGCTGTGTTTATTTGCCTTATTTTTAAAATGATCTCAATGACATTTGCACAGTCACAAAGTAGGAAGTATTTAGCGTACATTACTCCAAAAAATGATAAAAGTTCGTACCCTATATGAAATGAGAGACTTTAATTAACTACCGGACGGCTAGCCATTCCGGTACCGGACGAGCAGACTCGTTGGCTGGTCGTCCGGTACCGGACGGGCAGACTTGTAGGCTGGTCGTCCGGTACCGGACGGCTAGCCACTGCCTAAGAAAAATATCACATTTTTCATTTTAATTGTTAATTTTTTTCCGGCAATAAAATTAACAATGTATTTGTATAGCAACCTTGAAAGTTTAAAAATCATTTAAGGATAAAAAATAAAGATAAAGAAGCTTTATTTAACGTCGCATATTCGAAACAAATAACATAAGCTCTGTAGAGCTTTTATTGCGACAAACAAAGTATCCTCTAACAAATACTTACCTGCCTTCATTTATCTTCCTAGGACTACCCCTGATAATGCGAGCGTCAGCCAAGGGAGCTCCTAGTACCATTTTTCACGCTTTTGGTATGGCGCGGCCGGGGATCGAACCCGCGACCTCCCATTCCCGAAGCGGACGCTCTACCACTGAGCTATCGGGGCCGGAAACACGCCCATACAAATACATTGTAAATTTTACCGCCGAAAAAAGAACCACACAAGCCCGGTTGAAGGAAAACATAAATTTAAGTCGAAAAATTGTGATAGTTTTCTTATTTCTGCTCAAACTATAGATTGTTGGTATTCAATATTCATTCATTGAGGCGGGTCTAACGAGTACCCACAACCTATGAGCAGAAATAAGAAAAATAATGTTTATCCCCATAAAAGACAATTTTCTCTGTATAAAGTGGGGTTTACATCACGTCAACAAGTCCTTGAAATGAACATCCCCTAAACCACACTTTCTATAGAGAAAACAGGGTTTATGGAGGTATACATTATTTTTTCTTATTTCTGCTCCAAGACATTGGTTGTGGGTACTCGTTAGAGTCGCCTAAATGAGGCAGTTATAACGAGCACCCACAACCAGTGTTTGCGGTATAAATAAGAAAAATATCATGGATTTTTAAATAATTTTTCTCATGATGAGGCTCATTTGTATTTCTCCGTTTTCGTTTCCATTGTATTTTTGGGTCGATTGTTTATCAGTCGACCCAAAGTTATTAAGCATAAATTGTCTTCAGTGCTAAATTCCACTTGACAATCCAGGAAATCCAGTTGATTTATTTTTAGAAAATAGCAGCGTTAATTTTATCGCAGTGAGGTCAGAGTGCTGCGTAATAGGGTTGGACTGGAATCATGGCTAGGGCTTGGATAGATCAGATACCGCCGACTACTTGCATTAAATCTGAGGGTGTCTGGGGTCAAAATGCCTCGAAATTGACGCTGGCAAAACATACTGCAGACAGTGAAAATGGCCAGTGCCAAACCCCTTAATTGTTGCCTTGACAGTAGTTTGAAGATTAAGATTTTGTCAAAAATACATGTGAAATCACACTTGTTGACAAATTTGAAATGCGGCCTTGTTACCATGGCAACAATGATTTAGCCTTATTAGATATCATTTAAAAGGCTAATGCCCAGTATTCCTGTCGAGTTTGATGTAAAACAGATCACCCAGATCAGATCACCCATTCATTATAAAAAAAAATGGTTATATGAAGTTGCTGTCCTAGGCAACACTGTGAAAATCAGCAAAATTCACAAAGTCCCCAAGTCGGAAGGGGTTTACTAAGTGCTCTGACTGTTATAGAAGATTCGCTATTACTTGTGTACAACTTCGATAGCCCGAACACCGAGGGCTCGTTTACCATGGCTGAGTCGAACCCATTTTTGAGTCCCTAGGGAATTCCTCAACATAAGAAGTAGTGTGGGATAATTAAGGACATTTTCGACTTTTATCTTGCAAATGTATGCTGTGTGTGCTCATGAGAATCGCCTCGTCGAGGCGATTCAAATGAGTACACACATCATACATTTTTATTATAGAACGCCGAAAAAAGGTCCCAAAATTAACCCCGTTATGCCTCTTGGAAGTAACCCTCAGTGGCTTGAACTACCCCTGTCTCGAACAGATTTTCGTGGTCCCAAAGGAGTTCGATTCATTGAAGTTCGACTGTATTTCATTGTTTCTTTTCGCAGCTTTTCCAGAGTTTTACATCCGAATATGATTGCCAAGTATACAAATTACTATCATATTATGCCACATGTACATGTATGCTGTTTCTCAAGAGGTTAAATAAAAGTGGGTTAAAAGAGTGTTTGCTTGTTACTTGTTCATATCTTGGCTGTGTCTTCATCTTCAGACATGTAATATTGAGACATTACGAAAACACGCCTATACCAATACATATAACCTTTATCGCCGAAAAAATGAAAAATTTAACATGAAAAATTGTGATATTTTTTCTTATTTCTGCTCATAATATAGAGTGTGGGTACTCGTGAGAACCGCCTCATCGATGCAAATATAGAGTGTGGGTACTCGTTAGAACCGCCTCGTCGACACCAACACTCTATACTTTAGAGCAGAAATAAGAAAACTTGGGTTAACCCCTGTTAACCCCAGTTTCTCTGTATAAATGTGGGGTTCGAGGGGGGACATAATCATATAGCCGTGTTTTCGTGATGTAACACACCCAAGGGCTAAGATGGCATTTATGGCATTTTCGCCTAACTCTAGAACATGCATTTTTTTCGAATACAATGTTTGACAATTTTCTTTTTTTTTTAGTTCAGTTATAAATCATGGACTCGTGAAAACCAAATTAATGAGGCGGTTCTAACGAGTACCAACAATCTCGTATATGTTTGAGAGATACAAGGAAAATAATGCTTACCTCAGTAAACCCCACTTTTCTCTACGTAAAAAGGGGCCTAGAGGGGTATTAATTAATTGACTTTCCAGTATTGTTCGGAGGTCATCAGTATTAACACTAAGGGCAAAAATCAATAATCTTGTTTTTAATGGTGTCAATTAATGAAATTGTCATTAATCAAGTAATTTCGTATTGGCCCAGTTACAGGTCCTCTGTCTGCTGTATTGGGTCGAGGCGGATTGGCCCCGTTACAGGTCCTCGGGCCAAAACGAAATTATAGGGATCAACCATGGTTTTTCATGCATTAACATGTGCCGGGTCCCGAGGAAGCTGTTTGAACATGAGGCCGCTAGACCGAATGTTCAAATATCTTCCGAGGGATCCGGCAAATGTTAATGCAATGAAATAACCATGGATGATCGTTGTTCTTGCATAACTTACGAGTCCGGCCGCAATTTTTTTATGAAAACGCCCAACAGGTCCATATAAAGTCCATATAAACTCTTCAAATGCGACCGTCAAACCAACATGGCGGCCCGTTCAGAATGTTGTTTACAATGACGTTGTTACGCAGTAACCATCTGACGTCATCATAGAACCCTAAAACGATACGTTCGGGGCGATGACGTTACAGCGCTCAGCGTAACTTAAACAAAGCAAGGCCGGTCTTATGATATCAAAAACTCAAAATGTTCAAACAGCACGCGAATTTCATGATTTGAACATGGTTTTTGCTGTTTGAGCACGGCTTTCGGTCCATTTGACAATGGCTTCAAACAGCCATGCGCATAGGTATGTATGCAAGAATACTTGATTAATCACATTATATAATTACACGGACTTGTTACATGTAACCTGATGAAGGGGCAGGGAAAAGACAAAAGACAGATCCCAGTCACTTTCCTCCTTGTTTGCAAAAAAGTATGGATCAGTGATATAGAGCACAGCACAGATTGTGCATACATGCCTGCTGATCAGGGTCTTCACATGCTGCCCATATTCGATGACACGTGTTTGCTTCCAGTGACACAACTATACCAGAAACGTCATAATACGATGGAGTGTCATATAGTACTGTCAATGTCAAAAGTTAATGTCCAATATTGCGACTTATTAACAATACGATATATTACTATAACACATCCGTGCGACATTTCTGTATCTCCAAAACGGCGACTTTTCTGATGAAAATCCGTGATATATTTCTTATTTATACTGCAAACATAGCTTGTGGGTGCTCATTAGAACCGCCGCATTGAGGCGGTTCTAACAAGCACCCACAACCTATGTCTTGAAGCAGAAATAAGACAAATATTGTACACCCCAATAAACCCCAGTTTTCTCTATATAAAGGGGGCGTAGGGGGTGTTTATTTCACGGACGTGATGAGCCACATGTTGTTTGTTTGTATTGGAATTTAACGGCCAAGTAAACACTATTTAAGTCCTTTTTGAGCCGGCCAGTTAACCTATCAACACTTTTCCTGGGCAGGCTTGTACGTAAGCGGTTAACCAGTACAGTGCACATTCTCAGTTCTCTCGCCAGAAACTGACAACTGCCCTTCTGGAATCAGCGGAAGGGAGAGAATGACGTAGAACAGATTTCATGATCAATCTCCACGAAAGAATGTTGCCGATTACGGCATGTATCAAGCTCACCAGTCAGACGGGTATCCGACTGAGCTACAGAGGCTTTTGTTTGTTATATTTGAGGTTTAACGTCCCCATCAACACTGCAAAGGTCATTTTGGAGACGACTTTGCTTCCAATTTTGTGGGACTTTTACCGGATATTGAGATGAAATGACATCTCAAGCCCTGCCGCCCAATGAAACCAATTGGGGTTATAAGCATAGACGGTCCGACTCGCACCGCATTGCCTGGGCAGGCTTAGATCCTCTAAGCATTTCACCATTACTCGTTTGCGGGTCGGCTTCAGCTCTGCGTGGAAGCATCATGCAGCCCATCTGTTTTTTCAAGCCCGATGGGCGGGGCTAGAGCTACCGAGGCTGGCCAACTACAGGCAATAAAAGTATACATCCCGAAAGCATACCTGTATAATTTTGACCCTCTTGAACCCCACTTTTACATAACAAAAATTGGGGTTTACAGGGGTAAACATTTTTTTGTTATCTTATTTCTGCTCTAAAATATAGATTGTGGCTACTCGTTAGAACCACCTCGATGAGGCGGTTCTGCTGTGTACCCACAACCTATATTTTGAGCAGAAAAAAGAAAAATATCACAATTTTACAGCTTGAAAATTTCACTTTTTAGCGGTAAAATTTACAATATATATAGATTATTCATTCTCCTAGTTGAAATATGGGATTTATAAACCGAGGGAGGTAAAACAATCCGATAAAGAAACGAGTGCGAATAGGAGAAATGTATAATCTGTATATTACATGCACTTCCATAGACTTTTAGGAGAGTTTGGATCTTGAATTTTGGATCTGAATGCCCGTTCAGTTGACTGTTTACAGCTCATGTAAACGGTTCAATCAGCGAAGTGTTACAGAATCTGGGTGGAAGAACAACTGGATGGGCGCCATTTTGAAAGCGCTTTCTACAGTTTTGAACAAAAATAGAAGAAACAAAGTGTTTCAGTGATAAAACAAGTAAAACGTTAGATTAAATAAAGCAAAACTTACATCCTAATCAATGGTCATATCCATGTTTTCTTTTGTTTCAGCGTTGCATCCGACTCAAACGTCACGCATTCTGAACGTCTGTTGATATTTCTTAGACGCCATTACAATGACGTCATGAATAACGTCGCCGTGATTGAAACTTTCCCGCGTTTGAATAGAACAATTTTACTGCAAAGCGGTATCTCGTATCTTGTACATAAAGTAGTTCCAGCTGAAGGGATTTATTTCCCTGGCTAAGAGGAAATATTTCTTCTTAGCAAAAAGGAAAATACCAAGTTTATGTCTGGTAGAAATCATGGTATTTCTCTGTAATGCATGTAATATATTAGTATAGGCATGTTTTCATAATGATAAGGACAAAAACGTCACCGTGACGCAAATTGCAGTTTCGACTGGTAAAAAAATGTTATTGAAATAAGTTTGCGTCAAATTTATTTTGTCAGAAAATTATTCAGTTTCATGCCAATATTACGGAACCCGGGAAGGGACATAATTTTTTATTTTTTATAAGTTGTGCGCACAAGATAATATCTTGTGCGGACAAGATATTATCTGTTCAGACAACATATTACATTGTGCGGACAAAAAATTATCTTGTGCGGACAACATATTATCTTGTTCGCACAACAGATTATCTTGTGCGGACAACATAATATCTTGTGCGCTCAACATATAAAATAGAAAAAATCATGTCCCTTCCCGAGTTCCGTACAATATAATTACAATATTTGAGAATATCTGAAACGTCAACTTCATCGTAAACAATTGGGGCCAGTTGTCCAAAGCATTGCTAGCTTAAGAAGCTCGTGTATGGTCAAATTATACTGTTGTAGTGAGTACATATATAGTAATTATGTCTCCCCCCGAAAATTTTTTTTTCGGAGAGACATATTGTTTTTCCCCCGGACGTCTGTCTCTCCGTCTGTCTGTCTGTCCATCTGTCACACATTCTTGTCCGCTCTATAACTTGAAAACCGTCCGAGCTATCTTCACGAAACTTCATATAAATATTAATCAGCATTAGATGACGTGCATTCTCTTTTCAGCTACTGACGAGTGAATATCTTTCTCTTGCAGATTTTCCAGGCGGATTACTACGAAAGCCTAATAGGCTCAGGTAAGAGAAAATAAAATTCTATAAAGGCGTAGTAACGTGAAACAAAAGGCGTAGTAACGCGAAACAAAAGGCGTAGTAACGCGAAAAAAAGGCGTAGTAACGCAAAAGAATGGCGTAGTAACGCGAATCAAAAGGCGAAGTAACGCAAAAGAAAGGCGTAATAACGCGAAAAAAGGCGTAGTAACGCAAAAGAAAGGCGTAGTAACGCAAAAAAGGCGTAGTAACGCAAAAGAAAGGCGTAGTAACGCAATAGAAAGGCGTAGTAACGCGAATAAAAAGGCGTAGTAACGCGAATAAAAAGGCGTAGTAACGCAAAAGAAAGACGTAATAACGCGAAAAAAGGCGTAGTAACGCAAAAGAAAGACGTCATAACGCGAAAAAAAAGGCGTAGTAACGCAAAAGAAAGGCGTAGTAACGCGAAAAAAGGCGTAGTAACGCAAAAGAATGGCGTAGTAACGCGAATCAAAAGGCGTAGTAACGCAAATAAAGGCGTACTTACGCGAATCAAAAGGCGTTGTAACGCGAATCAAAAGGCGTAGTAACGCACAAGAATGCGTAATAACGAGAAACAAAAGGCGTAGTAACGCGAATCAGAAGGCGTTATAATGCTGAAACAAGATCGCTCACCTGGTCCATAGCGTAACAAGTGGGCCACGGGAACGGCCATTATTGGCACCAGGGCTGTAATGTGCATAATGTTGAGGGAGGTCTAAAAAGGGTGAAGCTTCATACCAAATATCAACAAAGGCTGAGGGACAGCCAAATCATCCGCCGCACTTTATATCAAGACTCAACCTTGTGACCTTCGCCTGTGACCTTGACCTTGAGTTGGCCCTTGGTTTATTTATGGGTTCTGCACGTCAGCTTACTGAGGGTGATATTTCACAAAAGTTTAATGAAAATCCTTCGAGGGGTAAAAGAACGGACACAAATTTCCAAGTTTCAAATTTGTGACCTTCACCTGTGATCTTGACCTTGGGTTTGTATGTTTAATTTATGGGTTTTGCACATCAGCTCACCGAAGGGGGATATTTCACCAAACTTTAATGAAAATCCTTCCAGGGGTAAAGGAGATATGAAACGGATACAAAATTCAAAAGTTTCAAACTCGTGACCTTAAGTCATTTATGGGTTCTGCACATCAGCTAACTGAGGGGTGTTTTGGCGAAAGTTTAATGAAAATCCTTCCAGGGGCAAAGGAGATATGAAACGGACCCAAAATACGTAGTTTCTTACTCGAGACCTTCAACTGTGACCTTGATTCGGCATAGTGCATTTATGGGTTATGCACATCAGCTCAATGAGGGAGTATTTGACCAAAGTTTAATGAATACCCTTTGAATGGTATAGGAGATATGGAAGGGACAAAGAATTCAAAGTTTCAAACTCGTGACTGTCAAATGTGACCTTGACCTGGTGTCTGTATGATTCATCTATGGGTTCTGCACATCAGCTCACTGAAAAGAATATATGGCCAAAGGTTAATGAAAATCCTTCCAAGGGTAAAGGGGATATGGGACAGACACAAAATTCAAAGTTTCAAACTCGTGACCTTGACCTTGAGTCTGCATGGTTCATTTATGGGTCCTGCACATCAGCTCACTAAGACGAATACTTTACCAAAGATTAACGAAAATCTATCAAAAGTTTCAGGCTATATGGAGCGGACAAGAAAGTGTTACGAACAGACAGAGGGCGGACAGACGGGCGAACGGACGGACAGATGGACAGACGGACAGACGAAGTTCATTCCTATAATCCCCGCTCCGCTTCGCGGCGTTGCATTAAATATTCCATGTACCAGCAACATATCTTATGGTCTGGGGGATAACTAGAATACCATGGCAAACGGAGTTGTGGTTCTTGCTCATGAATCACCTTCAATTGTATATATTTACATTTCCAGTGTAAAGTCTACTGTAAACCTATAGAAAACAATTGCGTTCATACTTCCATGAACGCATCGAATCGCGTGCTATTAAGTGACGTCATTCTAAACCATTGTTCTCTACGGGCGTTGATGACGTCAACGCTGCTCCACTCTTCGTAGAAAAACAGCGTGTAAATGTTTTTCAACTTTAAAACGTTGCCCTACAAGCATCTTTTTTGCCCAGTGATGAGGAGCAAATAATGTAAATATAAAAAATAAACTTAATTTTTCTGCTTTTCATGAAGGTATGAACGGCAGTGGCCCGCTAGCAAAGTTTACATGAACCCCTTCGGGGTTCACTTACTTTGCACGCGACCAACTGCGTTCATACTTCCATGAACTGCAGAAAAATAAATTTCATTTCTTAAATATTTACATTTCCAGTGTAAAGTCTAATGTAAACCTATAGAAAACAATTGCGTTCATATTTCCATGAACGCATCGTATCACATGATTTTCAGTGACGTTAAGTGACGTCATTCCTAACCATTGTTCTCTACGGGCGTTGATGACGTCACCGCTGTTCCGTTCTTTCTAGAATAGCAGCGTGTAAATGTTTTTCATCTTTAAAAGTTTGCCCTACAAGCATTCTTTCGCCCAGTGATGGAGGGGCAAATAATGTAAATATAAAAAATAAACTTAATTTTTCTGCTTTTCATGAAAGTATGAACGACAGTGGGTCGCTAGCAAAGTTTACATGAACCCCTTCGGGGTTCATTTACTTTGCACGCGACCCAGTGCGTTCATACTTCCATGAACTGCAGAAAAATAAATTTCATTTCTTAACAAGTCCCATCATATACATGTATATCTCAAGGGGTATTGAAGTTATTGCGATTACAAAGTTATATTGCCAGGGGTGTTAACTAAAACCATGTCATCCAGAGTTGTTGCTTTTTCTCATGACACGACCTCTTCACCTCACAAGTGCCATCAACATATCTGAAAGGGTATTTTAGTTACGGAGATCGAAAACTTATAGGGGATAACTAAAATATCTGTGCACCCAGAGTTGTGGTTCTTGCTCATGACATGTCTTATGTACTTAATATACAACTAAACCAACTACCATAAATATGTCTAAAATTGGCTGGAGTTAGTGCGATGACAAGGTTAAATTGTCAGCGGAGACCTTGTGTACAATTTTTTGATCAAGTCCCATCGATATATCTCAAAGGTTATTGGAGTCATTGTGGTCACAAGGCTATATTGTTAGGGGAGTTAACTAAAATGCCAAGGCATCCAGAGTTGTGATTATTTCTTACGACAGGTCTTCTTGACCTCATGTTCAACTGTTCTTTATACCATCAATAAATGAGCCAGCACATGACAAACCTACAATAAGGCATGTGCGCCCAACGAAGACTCAGATCAGCCTGCGCATCCGCGCAGTCTGATCAGAGTCTTCGTTGTGCGCTCTAAGGATAGCTAAGGGTCCAATGCTCCTTCATGCAGCACGAGAAGTCTGGTTAGACTATATGGATGCACAGGCTGATCTGAGTCTTCGAGGAACGGGAGGTCACGGAGTCGATCCCAGGCCGCGACAAGCCAAAGTCGTTAAAAATGAAACTACCTGCTCCGTGCTTGGCACTCAGATTTACGGGCTAGGACTGGTCGACCCAGTGTCAGGATAATGTGACTGGGTGTGGTATCATGTAATGTGTCTTGTACATGATACTTCAGTGAGGCAGCACTATAAAAGTGAGCATTGAGCTCCCTGTCGCAACCAGACACCTTCGTGATATGACTGAAAAATTGTTGAAAGCGACGTTAAACCCGAACACACACACACACACACGCACACGCACACGCACACACACTGAGTCTTCGATGGGCGTACATGTCTTATTGTAGGTTTTGTCGTGCACTGGCTCAAATGTCAAAGGATATTGTTTTTTGTTTGTTTGATTTGAGGTTTAACGTCCCGTCAACACAGTACAGGTCATTTTGGGGACGTTGCTTCCAATTTTGTGGGACTTTTAACCGACATTGAGATGAAATGACATCTCAAGCCATGTCGCCTAATGAAACCAATAGGGTCTATAAGCATGGACGGACCGCCTGGGCAGACTTAGATCCTCTAAGCCGTTTACCAGTACTGGTGTGCGGTCGGTTTCAGCTCTGCGTGGAAGTATCATGCAGCCCATCCATTTCTTCAAGCCCTGATGGGCGGGGGCCCCAAAGGATATTGGAATGATGGCGATTACAAGGTCGTGTCTATGGAAGGACGGACGGACGGACGGACGGACGCAAGGCTGATCGCCCTGAACCTATTCTTTCGGGGGATAAAAAGGCGTAGTAACGCAGAAGAAAGGCGTAGTAACGCACAAGAAAGGCATAGTTACGCGAAAAAAGGCGTAGTAATGCGATTAAAAAGGCGTAATAACGCGAAAAAAGGCGTAGTAACGCGAACCAAAAGGCGTAGTAACGCGAATCAAAAGGCGTAATAACGCGAAAAAAGGCGTAGTAACGCGAACCAAAAGGCGTAGTAACGCGAATCAAAAGGCGTAGTAACGCGAATCGAAAGGCGTAATAACGCCTTTCTTTCGCGTTACTACGCCTTTCTTTTGCGTTTCTACGCCTTTTGATTAGCGTTACTACGCTTTTCTTTTGCGTTACTGCGCCTTTTTTCGCGTTACTACGCCTTTGGATTCGCGTTACCACGCCTTTTAATTGGCGTTATTACGCCTTTCTCGTAAGCTCGCCTTACGATAGTAAGTGTGTGTGTGTGTGTGTGGGGGGGGGGCTTTTGCCATAACCCCGGCGTCCGGTGGCAGCGTCGGCGTCGGCATTTGGTTAATGTTTACCTGTAAGCTCTGATTTGTGATGTTTTACAAATTTATTTTCATATAAAATAAACAATATTTTCCTCTGTATTATCTCCCTTACTTCCCTGTGGGATCTGAATGAAGAGGTTGTGAGTACGAATCCCGGGGGAAGAATGTCTTACATGTCTTATTGTAGGTTTTGTCGTGCGCTGGCTCAAATGTCAAAGGATATTGGTTTTTGTTTATTTGATTTGAGGTTTAACGTCCCCTTCCACACAGTACAGGTCATTTTGGGGACGTTGCTTCCAATTTTGTGGGACTTTTAACCGACATTGAGATGAAATGACATCTCAAGCCCTGTCGCCCAATGAAACCAATAGGGTTTATATGCATGGACGGACCCCACCCACCCCCCCCCCCCCCCCGTGGCAGACTTAGATCCTCTATGCCGTTTACAAGTACTCGTGTGCGGTCGGTTTCAGCTCTGCATGGAAGTATCATGCAGCCCATCCATTTCTTCAAGCCCTGATGGGCGGGGGCCCCAGAGGATCTTGGAATGATGGCGATTACAAGGTTGTGTCTATGGAAGGACGGACGGACGGACGGACGGACGGACGGATGGATGCCAGGCTGATCGCCCTGAACCTATTCTTTCGGGGATAAAAAGGCGTAGTAACGCAGAAGAAAGGCGTAGTAACGCACAAGAAAGGCATAGTAACGCGAATAAAAAGGCGTAGTAACGCGAAAAAAGGCGTAGTAATGCGAATAAAAAGGCGTAATAATGCGAAAAAAGGCGTAGTAACGCGAATCAAAAGGCGTAGTAACGCCTTTCTTTCGCAAAAAATACGCCTTTCTTTTGCGTTACTACGCCTTTTGATTAGCGTTACTACGCCTTTCTTTTGCGTTACTACGCCTTTTTTCGCGTTACTACGCCTTTTGGATTCGCGTTACTACGCCTTTTTATTGGCGTTAGCTCGCCTTACGATAGTAAGAGGAGGGGGGGGGGGCTATTGCCATAGCCCCGGCGTCCGGTGGCAGCGTCGGCGTCGGCATTTGGTTTATGTTTTCCTGTAAGCTCTGATTTGTAATGTTTTACAAATTTATTTTCATATAAAATAAACAATATTTTCCTCTGTATTATCTCCCTTACTTCCCTGTGGGATCTGAATGAAGAGGTTGTGAGTTCGAATCCCGGGGGAGGAATGTCTTACATGTCTTATTGTAGGTTTTGTCGTGCGCTGGCTCAAATGTCAAAGGATATTGGTTTTTGTTTATTTGATTTGAGGCTTAACGTCCCCTTCCACACAGTACAGGTCATTTTGGGGACGTTGCTTCCAATTTTGTGGGACTTTTAACCGACATTGAGATGAAATGACATCTCAAGCCCTGTCGCCTAATGAAACCAATAGGGTTTATATGCATGGACGGACCCCCCCGCCCCCGGGCAGACTTAGATCCTCTAAGCCGTTTACAAGTACTCGTGTGCGGTCGGTTTCAGCTCTGCATGGAAGTATCATGCAGCCCATCCATTTCTTCAAGCACCTGATGGGCGGGGGCCCCAAAGGATATTGGAATGATGGCGATTACAAGGTTGTGTCTATGGAAGGACGGACGGACGGACGGATTGCCAGGCTGATCGCCCTGAACCTATTCTTTCGGGGGATAAAAAGGCGTAGTAACGCAGAAGAAAGGCGTAGTAACGCACACGAAAGGCATAGTAACGCGAATTAAAAGGCGTAGTAACGCGAAAAAAGGCGTAGTAATGCGAATAAAAAGGCGTAATAACTCGAAAAAAGGCGTAGTAACGCGAATCAAAAGGCGTAGTAACGCCTTTCTTTCGCGAAAATACGCCTTTCTTTTGCGTTACTACGCCTTTTGATTAGCGTTACTACGCCTTTCTTTTGCGTTACTACGCCTTTTTTCGCGTTACTACGCCTTTTGGATTCGCGTTACTACGCCTTTTTATTGGCGTTATTACACCTTCCTCGTAAGCTCGCCTTACGATAGTAAGGGGGGGGGGGGGCGGCTATTGCCATAGCCCCGGCGTCCGGTGGCAGCGTCGGCGTCGGCATTTGGTTAATGTTTACCTGTAAGCTCTGATTTGTGATGTTTTACAAATGTATTTTCATATAAAATAAACAATAGTTTCCTCTGTATTATCTCCCTTACTTCCCTGTGGGATCTGAATGAAGAGGTTGTGAGTTCGAATCCCGGGGGAGGAATGTCTTACATGTCTTATTGTAGGTTTTGTCGTGCGCTGGCTCAAATGTCAAAGGATATTGTTTTTTTGTTTATTTGATTTGAGGTTTAACGTCCCCGTCAACACAGTACAGGTCATTTTGGGGACGTTGCTTCCAATTTTGTGGGACTTTTAACCGACATTGAGATGAAATGACATCTCAAGCCCTGTCGCCCAATGAAACCAATAGGGTTTATAAGCATGGACGGACCGCCTGGGCAGACTTAAATCCTCGAAGCCGTTTACCAATACTCGTGTGCGGTCGGTTTCAGCTCTGCGTGGAAGTATCATGCAGCCCATCCATTTCTTCAAGCCCTGATGGGCGGGGGCCCCAAAGGATATTAGAATGATGGCGATTACAAGGTTGTGTCTATGGAAGGACGGACGGACGGACGGACGCCAGGCTGATCGCCATTAACCTTTTCTTTCGGGGGATAAAAAGGCGTAGTAACGCAGAAGAAAAGTGTAGTAACGCACAAGAAAGTCATTGATAGTAACGCGAATAAAAAGGCGTAGTAACGCGAAAAAAGGCGTAGTAATGCGAAATAAAAGGCGTAATAACGCGAACCAAAAAGGCGTAGTAACGCGAATCAAAAGGCGTAATAATGCCTTTCTTTCGCGTTACTACGCCTTTCTTTTGCGTAACTACGCCTTTTGATTAGCGTTACTACGCCTTTCTTTCCGTTAGTACGCCTTTTTTCGCATGGCTTCGCCTTTTGATTGGCGTTACTGCGCGTTTTTTTTTTGCGTTTTTTACGCCTTTTTTTGCGTTACTACGCCTTTTAATTCGCGTTACTACGCCTTTCTTTTCCGATACTACGCCTTTTTTTCGCGTTACTACGCCATTCTTTTGCGTTTCTACGCCTTTTGATTCGCGTTACTACGCCTTTCTTTTGCGTTACTACGCCTTTTTTTTCGCGTTACTACGCCTTTACTTTGCGTTACTACGCCTTTTTTTCGCGTAGCTTCGCCTTTTGATTGGCGTTACTGCGCCTTTTGTTTTGCGTTTGTACGCCTTTTTAGGCGTTAATACGCCTTTTGTTTTCGCGTTAATACGCCCTTTACACAATTTTTATTTCTCTCTTACCTGAGGCCTATTAGTCTTTCGTAGATTACAGAGGATTTTAATTGTGTTTTAATTGTGTTTTAATTGTGTTTGTGCTATTGTGTCCACTGCAATATTGGATAATTATATTTGTTTATTACAGATAACATTTTGTGTGTGTGCTATTGTGCTATTGTGTCATTGTAATACTGGGATATTGGATAATTATATTTGTTTATTACAGATAACATAAGCGGTTAGTGCCCTTATTCTTACCAACTATCATACACTGTTTGTTTTTATACTCCTATATCACATTTTTGGAAGTTATTTTATCAAAGGTAAACATGAGTATGAACATTAGCAACTCATCCCAAAACCTTGGAGAACATGATCAATACCATGATCAAAAACCCCATTACCTGTATCTCCATGCTCCCCAAACTCTAGGGACAGCTCATACGATCGGGGAGAAGGGGACCTGACCATCATGGTGGAAACTCCCAATACCCGGTCTCCCTATTTGGTGACAAGAAGTGACAAGAAGTGACAAGAGGTGACAAGAAGTGACAAGAGCTAATTTATGGTGACAAGATGTGTTTAAACGCATTTGCGACCCTTTTTAAAAGTAAAATATGATATATTAAACATTTTTGCAAGCGTTTGAATTCCTTTTAAGACTCCTAGAATGCGCTGCAGCTAAGTAATCGAGCCAGAGAAACGCAAACACTCGCATGCGTATTAAAGCCTGTAAATGAACTACATCCCTATCACAAACCAAATTATTTATTGTAACATGACCAGGCAAATGATTTTTTCATGCCTGAAAATAAATTTCATAGAATATAAGACACTAGAACCCCAATTGACTCACTAGAATCATATCAGTGCCGTCTTCAGATTTTCTTGTCGGGGAATAAATGCAAGGTGGTGACAAGAGAATGTACACGATGTGTCGCACTGTTACACAAAATTCCAATAAAATGTGTATAGACCTTAGCAGAGATTCATATAGCAGGCTGCGCATATGCGCAGGCTGATCCAAGTCTTTTCTTGGCACACATGCTCGATGACGCTTCAGTGCTTTACAGATTTTCTTGACTGGAATAAAGTCAAGCTGGTGACAAGAAAATTTTACCTGTATGAAATGATCTAGTATATTTCTCCGTCACATAAAATTATACCCTCAACAGAAAAACCAAACCGGACTGCGGATATGCAAAGGCTGATCCAAGTCTTTTCCAGGCACACTTGCCTCGACGACGCTTCAGTGCCTCTTCAGATTTTTTTGGGTCGGGAATACATTCAAGTTAATTTGGTGACAAGAAAATTTTACACGTATTAGATGCTATACTATATTTCTCCGTCACATAAAACTATTCCCTCAGCAGAGAAAACTTGTATACCTGACTGCGCATATGCTCAGGCTGATCCTTTCTAGGCACACTTGCTCGATGACGCTTCAGTACCTCGTCGGGAATAAAGTCAAGTTAATTTGGTGACAAGAAAATTTTACATGTATGAGATGATCTACTATATTTATCCGTCACATAAAATTATACCCTCAGCAGAGAAAACATACCGGACTGCGCATATGCGCAGACTGATCAAGTCTTTTCTAGGCACACATGCTCCATGACGCATATGTGCCTCTTCAGATTTGTTTGGGGTCGGGAATAAAGTCAGTTAATTTTGGTGACAAGAAAATTTTGCATGTATGAAACGATCTATATTTCTCCGTCACATAAAATTATACCCTCCGTGGAAAAAAAAACATACCAGACTGCGCAGGCTGATCCCAGTCTTTTCTAGGAGGCTGATCCCAGTCTTTTCTAGGCACACTTGCTCGATGACGCTTCAGTGCCTCTTGTCGGGAATAAAGTAATCTATTCTATTTCTCTGTCACATAAAATTTCTAGAAAATGTATAAGTCACCCCCCCACACCACCAACACACACACACAGCAGAGATCAGCGATCGGATAAAGCACACTGTTTAGGCTGATCTGAGTCTTCTCTAAGAACACATGGTGAGAGAGAGAGAGAGAGAGAGAGAGAGAGAGAGAGAGAGAGAGAGAGAGAGAGAGAGAGAGAGAGAGAGAGAGAGAGAGAGAGAGAGAGAGTGTGTGTATGCGTGCGTGTTAAGTAGACAGAATATAATCATTAGAATAAGATTAATTTGAAACAACTTAAAAATACTGTTTTATTTATTTATTTATTTACATTACGCAAACACGCATATACAAATACATGGCCACCTTTATCGCCGAAAATGAAATTTTATGATGAAACATTGTAATATTTTTTTTTTTTTTATTTCTGCTCAAAATATAGATTGTGGGCACTCGTTAGCGGTTCTAACGAGTACCCACGATCTTTATTTTAGAGCAGAAATAAGAAAAATAAGGTATACCCCCGGAAACCCCAGTTTTGCTATATAAAAGTGGGGGTTTCAAGGGGTCAAAATTATATAGGCGTGTTTTCATGAATTTATTTATGCTATTTTCAAAGTTATGAATTTATGACCAGCAAGCGGATTCAAAATAGGCGAGGTCTGCTGACAGCCTTCTGGCACCAGACTTTTAGGTCTAGTGACAGCCGGCTGTCACCAGACCTAAAAGTCCTGCTGACAGCCAGCAATAAAATTTCTTCAATACTAAGTACATTTTCATATTCTTATCCTCACCATATGTCTGGATCCAATTATAGAACTAGAAATTGGACCAAGTTCGATCAAAATTCATCATCTGGCATGAGCTAGGGTGCAGAAAAGCAATTTTTGGCTGAAAATCAAGTTTCCTTAAAAGTTAGGACAAGGTCACAAAAGTCTAATTAAATTTTTTGTTTTGACCAAAATCCATTGATTTGTTCATGAGATACATGTAGGGTGCAGGACAAGCCATTTTTGTCCAAAGTTGACAGTTTTTTAGGGGCCTCTGCCTTTTAAAATAAGGTAAGGTCATCAAAACATGACTGATCCCTCTCCCCCCCCCCCCCCTCCTAGTGATATAACCATGTAAGATTGGTCAAAATCCGCAATCCATCCATAGGTGCCTAAAACAGGATATACAGAGCCGCTGTTGCTGATGCAAACAGAATCTGCACCGAAAACAACTTATCCGTCTCCCCCTGTTATTTATTTTGCTCACCAGGGCTGAAGGCTCCTGGGGAGCTTATAGGATAGGCAGTTGTCTGTCGTCAACACTTTTAAATGACAACTTCTCTGAAGCCACTGGGCCGATTCAGCAACTTAATCTGTAGCATCCTTGGGCTGGGGATTGAAAGTTTGTGTTTTTAGCTCACCTGTCACCTAGTGACAAGGTGAGCTTTTGGATCAATTTTTGTCCGTCGTGCGTTCGTCCGTGCGTCCGTGCGTGCGTGCGTCCGTAAACTTTTCTTCAAATAACATCTCCTCCTAAACCAATGATCGGATTTTGACCAAACATCACAGGAATGATCCTTAGGTGGTCCCCTTTCAAAGTTGTTCAAATGGTTCCGGTCCATTGCACATATAGGTCACAGTAGCCAAAAATAGATTTTTTTCCACCGAAAACTTAAAAAATCTTCTTCTCTGAAACCGCAAGGCCCAGGTCTTTGATATTTGGTATGAAGCTTCATCTAGTGGACCCCTACCAAAATTGTTCAAATTATAGTGCTGGGGGCCAAAATTGCCCCCCGCATGGGGGCCCTTGGTTTTACATGGGCTTATGTAGGGAAAATCTTTAAAAATCTTCTTCTCTGAAACCGCAAGGCCCAGATCTTTGATATTTGGTATGAAGCTTCATCTAGTGGACCCCTACCAAAATTGTTCAAATTATAATGCTGGAGCTAAAAATGCCCCCGCACGGGGCCCCTTTGGTTTTACATGGGCTTATATAGGGAAAATCTTGAAAAATCTTCTTCTCTGAAACCGCAAGGCCCAGGTCTTTGATATTTGGTATGAAGCTTAATCTAGTGGACCCCTACCAAGATTGTTCAAATTATAGTGCTGGGGCCAAAAATGCCCCCGCACCTGGGCCCTTTGGTTTTACATGGGCTTATATAGGGAAAATCTATAAAAATCTTCTCTGAAACCGGAAGGCCCAGGTCTTTGATATTTGGTATGAAGCTTTATCTAGTGGACCCCTACCAAGATTGTTCAAATTATAGTGCTGAAGATTAAAATTCCCCCGCACGGGGGCCCTTTGGTTTTACATGGGCTTATATAGGGAAAATCTTTAAAAAATCTTCTTCTCTGAAACCGCAAGGCCCAGGTCTTTGATATTTGGTATGAAGCTTCATCTAGTGGACCTCTACCAAGATTGTTCAAATTATAGTGCTGGGGCCAAAAATGCCCCCGCACCAGGGCCCTTTTGTTTTACATAGGCTTATATAGGGTAAATCTTTAAAAATCTTCTTCTCTGAAACTGCAAGGCCCAGGTCTTTGATATTTGGTATGAAGCTTCATCTAGTGGACCCCTACCAAGATTGTTCAAATTATAGTGCTGGAGCTAAAAATGCCCCCCCGCATGGGGGCCCTTTGGTTTTACATGGGCTTATATAGGGAAAATCTTGAAAAATCTTCTTCTCTGAAACCGCAAGGCCCAGGTCTTTGATATTTGGTATGAAGCTTCATCTAGTAGACCCCTACCAAGATTGTTCAAATTATAGTGATGGGGCCAAAAATGCCCCCGCCCCAGGGCCCTTTTGTTTTACATAGGCTTATATAGGGAAAATCTTGAAAAATCTTCTTCTCTGAAACCACAAGGCTTAGGTCTTCGATATTTGTTATGAAGCTTCAGCTAGTGGACCTCTATAAATATTGTTCAAATTATAGCCCTGAGACCAAAAATGCCCCCGTCATGTGGCCCTTTGGTTTTACAAAGACTTATATAGGAAATCTTTAAAAATCATCTTCTCTGAACACAAGGCTTAGGTCTTTGCAAGAGCTCATTAGACATTAGATGAGCTACTTGGTCTTTGATATTTGTTATGAAGCTTCAGCTAGTGGACCTCTACCAAGATTGTTCAAATTATAGCCCTGGGGCCAAAAATGCCCCGCTCTGGGGCCCTTTGGTTTAACATAGACTTATATAGGGAAAATCTTGTTTTACATAGATTTCTATATGCAGGGTAAACCTTTAAAATCTTCTTCTCTGAAACCAGAAAGCCCAGGTCTTTCATATTCGATATGAAGCTCATCTTGTGGACCTCTACCAAGATTGTTCAAATTTTAGCCCTGGGACCAAATTGACCCTGCCCAGGCCCCCTTGTTATGCTTTGGATCAGGTGAGCGAACTAGGGCCCTCTGGGCCCTCTTGTTTATGAAAATGGGCTCATTAGTTTGGTTGCTGTGGCAACTTGGAGTTTCCATGGGGAAAATAGAAAAATGGCATTTACTGCCAAGCCTTTGCAAATATTTTGACAAAAATTTTATAGAAATGTTCCTTGAGTAAGTTTCTTTCAGCCATATACATGTACTTTTATGCCAACCTTGGGGTCCCCCAGGGTGTGCTGAGACCATGTCCCATCCCCTCTATTACATAAAAGGCCATGTATCTTGGAAACCATTCAGATCCCCACTCTCAAACCATATATATTCTTGTTCTTTGTGATAAAACACACTCAGTGACACCAACCTGGAGATCCCCTGGGTGTGCTGGGGCCAATTGCCCCACCCCCTCCACATAGTTAAAGGCCCAATATCTCAGAAACCGTTCAGATTCGCACCCCTAAACCATATATATTCTTGTTCCTTGTATGACACATTCAGTGATACCAACCTAGGGTCTCCCGGTGTGTGCCTGAGTCTCATGTTCCGAACCTCCACTTCAAAAAAGGCGAAATATCTGAGAAACTGTTCAGAACCCCATCCCTAAACCACATTAAAATTTATCTTTATGATAAGCGCATTCAGTCAAACCAACATGTGGGCCCAGGGGTGGGGTTTCCCGGGTCATGCCCCACCCCTCCACTTCATAAAAAGCCATGTATCTCAGAAACCAGTAAGATCCCCACCCCTAAACCATATATTTTCTTATTCCTTATGGTAAGACTCATTCAGTCACACCAACCTGGTGGTCTCTTTGTGCTGTAGCAATGTGCTGGGTGCTGCCCCTCCCCTCCACTTCATAAAATGCCATACATGTATATCATAGAAGCCATTCAGATCCCAGACCCTCTTATTCCTTATAATTAGACATATTAAGTCACACCAACTTGTGGGGTCCTCTCCAATCCATTTCACAAAAGGGCCTCATATCTCAAAAAACGTTCAAATCCCCATCCTTAAACCATATATATTCTTGGTCCTTATGATAAGGCACATTCAGAGACAACATAATCTAGGGCTTTTCTGGTGTCCAGCGGGGCCATGCCCTAACCCCTTCAGTGCCGAAAAGGCCTTGTATCTCAAGAACTGTAAGATCCCCACCCTTAATCCATATATATTCTTGTTCCTTTTGATATGGTGCATTCAGTGATACCAACCATGGCTTCATTGTGTCCATGCCCCATCCCCGCCACTTCATGAAATATTTTAAATAACAAATATTTCAGATACAGTGTCGACGGGTGCTCCGAGGTATGGGGGTACGTTTGGGAGACTTTATAATCGGTATATTAAAATCATAAGTTAAAATATATTGCTGCCAGTGGACAGTGCCCACCTGAGATCTGGTGGGCAAAGTGGCCTATGGACCTCTTGTTTTTGTTTGGTTTTACGGCCCTTTCAATATTTTCACTTATTTCGAGCTGGTTGTTAATCAGAGGTGGACAAAAACTCGAGTTCCCGGATAAAAACCACATGACCGTCCCTTTAACAGTCGGTGCTTTAACCCACTAGGCCATGAAGTCTATTTGTTGGGGGACATAATTCTGGTCATACTTGCTACAGTTTATCATGACAACATAAAGCATTGATTCGGCCTTCACTGACATTATATTCAAGCCAAATGGTTCTGGGATCTTATTTAAAGTAGAAGAATAGTTTTCTTATTAAAAGATGTCTTAGAAGCTAGACTAATTATACCCCAGGTACATGAAGTATGCTATTGGGGTATATAGTTTTAGCCTGCCATTCATCCATTCGTCTGTCCGTCCATCCATGTGTCAGTCTGTCCATCTGTCCGGTAACATTTTGGTTAAAGATTTTGTTTTGTTTGAGTTGAGGTTTTGCATCCCCATCAACAGAACACTATTAAGGTCATTTTGGAGACATTGCTTCCGATTTTGTGGGACTTTTACCCTACATTGAGATGAAATTACATCTCAAGCCCTACCGCCCATAGAAACCGTTAGGGTGTAAGGAGCGGTCTGACTCGCATCACTTTTCTGGGCAGACTTAGACCTAAGCTGTTAACATGCTGGTCTCAAAATTTCATTGATGCCTGTCCCACCCCAAAGTGACCTTGAGGTCAAGGTAACAGAGTTAGAAATTTTACATTTCGTTAAAGTTTTATGACAAAGTTTATAGATGCGTGTATGTTCTAAACTCTAAGTGTGTGTGTGTGTGTGTGAATTCGGGTTTAACGTCGCTTTCAACAATTTTTCAGTCATATCACGACGGTGTCTGGTTGCGACAGGGAGCTCAATGCTCACGTTTATAGTGCTGCCTCACTGAAGTATAATGTCCCAGACACATTACATGATACCACACCCAGTCACATTATCCTGACACTGGATCGACCAGTCCTAGCTCTTCCCCGTAAACCTGAGTGCTAAGCGAGGAGCAGCTAGTACCATTTTTAACGACTTTGGTATGTCGCGGCCCGGGATCGAACCCCAGACCTCCCGCTCCCCGGAGCGGACACTCTACCAACTGAGCTATCGGGGCCGGTCTCTAAACTCTAAGACAAACTCAGTTGATACTTGCATCAGTGTTGCAACTTGCATCAATGTTGCATACCAGTCCAAAGATTTTGTGATGTATGTCACTTCCCCCACCCACGGTGACCTACCTGAAGGTCACAGACTTAGAAATTTTACATTTGGTTAAAGTTTTATGACAAAGTTTATAGATGCATGTGTGTTCTAAACTCTAAGACAAATTCAAATGAAACTTGCACCGATGTTGCATACCAGACCAAAGATTCCATTGATGCATACCCCACCCTGCTGCTTTAGTAACATTGATATCCCCACTCCTTCAGTAACTTTGATGCCCTCACTGCCTTAGTCCATTTAGAAATGTTATGTTTGGTTTAGCTTTTACAAGCACATTTGTAGATTCTTATAGCTTCTTGACTTCTTCATTCATATTACATACAAGCTCGAAAGATATATCAAAGGGTGGCACTGGCCGGGGGTAAATGTGACCCAATGGTCACTTTCTCTAGTTTTTAAGCACTCATATTTTCCAAAACATTTGATGGATTGGGTCCATATTTGGAATTTGTTTGTTTGAATTGAGGTTTAACATCCCCGTCAACACTTATTTAGGTCATTTTGGAGACACTGCTTCCAATTTTGTCGGACTTTTACCTGACATTGAGATGAAATGACATCTCAGGCCCTGCTACCCAATGAAACCAAAAGGCTTAGATGCATTGGACAGTCTGACTCATTCCACTTTACCTTGGCAGGCTTAGTCCTGCGAAGCGGTTTACCAGTACTCATGTGTGGTCAGTTTTAGCTCTGCGTGGAAGCACCATGCAGCCCAATCAATTTCTCCAAGCCCCGATGAGCGGGGGCAGGTCCATATTTAGAATGATCATAGTTATTTTTATAAAGTTTAATCAGCAATACACCCCACTACCACACACACACCTATATGCCAATAACCTCAAAGAAACCATTCCAGGTGAGATATGCTGTCTGATGACAGCTGTTGTTATATGACTTTTTCGGGGTGAGGTATGCCCCTAGGCGGGGGCATCTGTGTCGTATTGACACATTTCTAGTTCTGTCAGTGCTGTTCAAACCCAGATGAAGTGTGTGCCCACCGCTCTTCTCAAGTTTGTACATGTAAGTTCTGCTGATGGTATGCCTAGAAATAAGCTTATGATTTAGAACTAAGCTGCAATAATACCAGAATTAAACAAAAATACAAGTCCCCATTAGAAATTATTGCATCCTTCATGTTCAACAAAGTTCTGTAAGCGGTATGGTATTTCATGAAACAGGATAAGTTTATTAGTTAAAAAGAATATGCTAATTATTGAGTAAATATTATAGCCGGCTGTCAGCAGACGTTTAGGTCTGGTGACAGCCGGCTGTCACTAGACCTAAAAGTCTGGTGCCAGCCGGCTGTCAGCAGACACTTCCTTCAAAATAATATGTCGACCAAATGCTAATAACCCAAGCTTGTGATTAATCAACCGAGATAACTCAATTCTGAGTGACAACAACTGTCTTAATGAGTGGCGCGCGCACGATTAAGGAAGGAAGGAGGGAAGACTTCTATCCCAACTCCTTGTTTGTTTGTATTGTGGTTTAACGGCCAAGTCAACACTATTTAGGTCATTTTTGAGCCGGTCATTTCATTTGTCTACACCTTCCCTGGGCAGGCTTACACGTAAGCGGTTAACCTGTGCAGTGCAATTCTTTCGCCAGAAACTGACAACTGCCCTTCTTGAATGCACGGGTGACTTATCATAATGGGTTCGCCCCCGCCCATCCGGGCTTGGAGAAATAGATTGGGCTGCATGATGCTTCCACGGAGAGCTGAATCTGACCACACACGAGTGCTGGTAAACCATTTAGAAGGACTAAGCCTGCCAAGGTAAAGCGGTGTGAGACAGCTCGTCCGATGCATATAAGTCTTCTGGTTTCATTGGGCGGCAGGGCTTGAGATGTCATTTCATCTCAATGTCGGGTAAAAATCCCGCAAAATTGGAAGCAACGTCTCCAAAATGACCAAAATGACGGGGACGTTAAACACTTACTCAAAGTAACAAAAAATCATAATGGGTAAGCCCAGTTTTCTCTATATAAAATGGGTTTTCACATGTAGGAAAATCACATGAATCCTGGTTAAACCCACTTTTATATTTATAAAATGAGACGACATTGTTTATGAGCCTGAGTTTATTTGAGAAATCTCTTGTCGGTAAATGCGGTTAACCCCATTCTTCAGTTATAACGAGCAACCAAAGTCTGTGTTTATGAGCCGAGAAAAAAAACTTGAAAAAAAAGTCACGGATACCCAAGTAAAATTCACTTTTTTTTTTTGCTATAAAATGAAGTGACTTTGTATATAAAGAGAACTTTCTTGTCGGTAAATGCGGTTAAACGTCTGAATAAAGCATACGTCTTTAAATTTGGCTAAAATTAATTTCTAACTCAAGATTAACATTAAATTTATCATTTAAAGCAAAAATATAGTTTAATTTTGTGTTCGAAAGTTTCTTGTCAACATAAAATAGCTCTTGTCACCTCTTGTCACCCCTTGTCACTTCTTGTCACCTCTTGTCACTTCTTGTCACCAAATAGGGAGACCCCCAATACCAGCATCTCAAGTCCCGGGACTTCAATCTTGTCGGGATCCGCAACCTCTGGGTCACTTCCCCCCTCCCCCTCCCAGGATAGAAGCCCGCGGACCTATGCCGAGGTCGCTTCCGGTCTAACCTCCCCTGTCATGACAGAATCCCACCAGTCCCACCCACAAGGCAAGAGCCCTCAGACCATAGGGACTATGGCGCAGTCACCCTCTCAAGAGACCCCAAGCCCAGCCAGTCCAGGGAGCCCAAATACCAGCTCCAGCACTCTAAACCCACCGGAGTCACGGCGGCTGGGCCTATCATAATGGGGGGGATTAGCATAACCCACACCACCGCCAAATCCCCCAAATTTTATACCCCTAAAACCAGCCCCACAGTCAGCCTACAGTCCAATTCAATTCAAAACCCGGCTACCCCTTTAACTCTTAAAAAGAGGAAACAGGTCGACAGATCCCCCCTCTCCCCAGACGACCAGCCCAAACGAGCCAACGTAGGCATCTCCCCCATCAACCCCAATGAAAGGGACGATTCCTTTGATCGCTCCTTGCAGAATGTAGTCAATATGGAAGTCAACAACATGAGCTGTCATGGATCCAATGGAAGCCCAAACACTACACCCTCCCCAAGTCCACCCCGATCCCCACCACTATCCCCAGCCCTCACCTACGTCACCATTACATAGGTCGGGGGACCCATCTCAAAGTCAGAAAGGAAAGAAATATCAGGGACTTCACAGCCTTTCTTAAATACGACAATATCAAATACACCCTTGGACCAGAAGGTAACCCCGGGATCACCTTCAAAATAACAAGCCAGGCCAGCCATAAAGCAAAACATTACACAGCCAACCACAGGCTGTCCTTCGAGCCAAAAGCTCAGCTGTCAAGCAGCCCCCCAGTTGGCAGAAAAAGGGGTCCAAAGACCCAAAGACCCGACCCTCCAATAAACTCCAATACCGGCACTGGCATTCTCAAAAGCACAGGCGTCATCGAAAATGTCCCCATAGCCACTGACCTACAAGAGCTGAAGGTCAAACTCAACACAAGTGGGCACAACATAATAAAAACAAAACGTGTGCTCACAAGAAACAAAAAACCAAACAGGGTAGTGAAAGTGACCTTTCAAGAAAAGGTCGCGCCCAGCATTATTAAAACAGCTGATAGGACCTACTTAATCCAACCGTGCAGGGTACCGTACATACGGTGCAACTCCTGCCAGTCTCATGGTCATTCCGCGGGGAAGTGCCCAAACAAAATAAAAGTCTGCCCCCACTGTAGCATGTGGCACTCCCATCACCAATGCCAAGTCAACTATAGATACAGGAAATGCCCAAACTGCGGGGGGGCCACACGGTGCAGCTCACCCCCAGTGCCCTACCTTCCTCACATACAAAAGGAAGGTAGATACCCTTAACAGAATAACCAGGGAGGAATGGAACATTAGGCGTATACAGGAGTCCGTCGTTCATGTTGCACACCCATTAGACGATGCCCCCACTCATAACCCCACCCAAACACCTCCCACTATAACCCAGATGCAGACACGGCCCATAGCCAGCCCATCAGTACCAAATTATCCCATACCTAACCCTAATCCTAACCCTAGCCATACACCCAGCCATAACCAAACGTATGTTACAACAGAACAACTCATCACCATCCTCGTTGAGGTGATGAAATTGGATAAATTGACCCTAGCCCCAAAAGACCAAGCGAAAGCAGTGGGAAATATCGTCAGAACCCACACCCATATAAACCCACACCTGAGTACAAACATAACAGACACCCCGGCTAGACAAAAAACGCACTGCCATACAAATGCCACCAACAGGCGTATAGCAGCACTAAGAGCAGACAACCCAACTCCCATGGATACCTCAACACCCAACCCAACAAACCCGACCCCAAGCCCATAGACATTCCGACCCCCACCCACCCGACCCTATAAGGATATATAATGGCGGACTCCACTGCAAAACCACCCCCTCCACCAGCCTCCCGACTTGACGTTCTGCAGTGGAACTCCCGTAGCGCTGTCAATTTACATCAACTTAGAGCCTTTCTAGATGAAAAAACAATATCCCCCACGCTATATGCCTACAAGAAACCTGGTTCAAAGATAATAAAAGAACCCCTACGATACCGACATTCAAACTTGCCGCCATCTCCAACAGACAGGAAAAAGGAGGAGGTGGCGTAGCCATTTATATGAAAGATAACATCCCATTCGAAAAGCTAGACCTAAATATCAATGACCCCACTTTTGAATCGTGCGCTGTCACCATCCATCTGAAAAACTGTAAAGTAGCCTTGATAAACTGTTACGACCCGCCCAGCAATAAAAACGCAACAAAAGAACTAGATAGACTAAGAAAACTTTTCGACCATATCCCGCACCAAAGCTACATACTTGTAGGTGACTTTAACGCCCATGACACGCTATGGAGCCCAAAGCAGAACCCAAGGGGGAAGGCACTATCAGAGTTATTACTTGAATACGGGGCTACCATCCTCAATGATGGGGCACCAACCATGGCAGAAACTGAATCTTCACCTGACATCACCATAGCCACCCAAACCTCTCAGCCCGCTCAGAATGGTATACCCTTGACAATTCCTGTGGTAGTGACCATCTCCCCATTTTGTCCAAATATAATGCCAAATACAACACCACGGGAGCAGCCGTTTCCCAAAAATGGAACCTAAACAAGGCCGACTGGGATCTCTTTAAAAATCTCTGCTCACAAAAATTAGAAATTAATGACAACCAAAACATAGACGAAATTGCCAACCAGTTTACGTCCACCCTAAAAGAGATCTGTGACAGTACAATTCCAACGACCTCAGTTAAACATAAAAAAACTACTCCCATCCTGGTGGAATCAAGATTATAGGAAAGCCATAAATCAACGCGAGCAAGCGAGGAAGAAATACTTGAAAAATAGAACTTCCGAGCTTAAGAATAACTACAATAAAACTAAGGCACACGCAAGAACCACCCTACAAATAGCACAAAAACAAGGGTGGCAAGAAATAGTCAACAAACTTTTTTTTTTTTTTTTTTTTTTTTGGTTTGGGTTTTACGGCCCTTTCAAGATTATTTCACTCATATCGAGCCGATCGTTAATCAGAGGTGGGCGAAAACCGGAGTACCCGGAGAAAAACCACCTGACCTACCGCTGCAGAACTTGGCGTCTCACACGTGGCCCGAGCGAGGCTCGAACCTACGGCGGTGAGAGACCTAATGACTAAGAGTCAGCGCTCTTATCCACTAGGCCACGGAGGCCCGTTGTCAACAAACTTAACCATAAGACCACTAGTAAGAAAATGTGGTCTACTTTTAATAAATTTAGGGGTAAACCTACTGAAAAGATAAACTGTCTCAAAATTAACCGCCAGACCATAACTAATGATAGAGAGAAAGCAGACGCCCTTGCCAACCACTACCATAATATGTCGAAAACCTCCAACCAAGATCCTGCCTTCCAAACAATAAAAGAGACCGAGGAGAGAACCTTCAACCAATCTCTCCCTGACCTCTTCAACGATGACCGAAGAAGCAGTAACCTGAACTGCGACTTCACCCTATTTGAACTTAATGAGGCTCTGCAGAGTAAACGCAGCACAGCTCCAGGAGCGGACAAAATTCATTATGAAATGCTGAAATAGCTCCCACCAGATAGCAAACAAAAACTCATAGACCTCATAAACACTTCCTGGCGTAGAGGAGAAGTCCCCACACAATGGAAACTAGCCACAACAATCCCAATGAAAAAGCTGGATCCACAATCATATCGACCCATCTCCCTCACATCATGCACATGTGAAACTATGGAAACCATGGTCGCCAAACGCCTCTCCAACTATCTAGAAGCTAATAATATCATCTCAGACAACCAATCAGGCTTCAGGCCTAACAGATCCACAACTGATCAACTTGTCCGACTGGAATCAGAAATAAACATGGCTTTCATGGAACACAAAATCCTAGTAGCGGTAGCCCTCGATCTTGAAAAGGCCTTTGACCTCATGTGGTCAACCGGCACCATAACCAAACTAAAGGAATACGGAATAAGCGGAAACATGCTAAAGTGGATCCATAGCTTTCTCAAGGATAGAAAAATTCAAACCCGAGTTGGGGACAATACCTCAGAGGAACTAATCGTGGAAAACGGCTGCCCCCAAGGCTCAGTACTAAGTCCCATACTCTTTAACGTAATTGTTAACACCCTTCACGAGGCCCTGAAACCACATAATAATATAGGCCTGTCACAGTTTGCCGATGATAGCGCGGTGTGGGGGAAACGCTCTACTCTAGAACTGGCGGTCAAAGACCTACAATCAGTTCTAAGAGAAATCGAAACCTGGGCACTAAGATGGGGATTCAAAGTATCAAATTAAAGATCTCAAAGAAAGATGTGAAAAAGACCTGAACCTACTACGAGTAGTGTCAGGTACCACCTTTGGAGCTGATAAAAAGACACTCCTGATCCTATACAAAGCCCTTATTCTTAGTAAGCTAGACTATGGAGCCCAGGCTTACAACTCCGCGTCAGAGAATATCCTTAAAACTCTGAATATCATTCAAAACCACGCCCTCAGGACAGCAACAAGAGCATACCGATCTACCCCAATCAACGCACTAGAGGTAGTATGTGGACTTAAACCACTACATCTACGAAGGGAAGAACTCATACTAAAATACTGGGATAGATCCTCCCCACTTGGCAAATCCCTCCCAGTGAATGATCTATTAACAGATCATGGTTGCTATTCATGTAGGAGAGCCAAGAACTACAACCCATATTGTAAGAAAGTCCGTGCCCTCCTGAAAGAGCACAACATACCCGATAAGATCCAGGCACCCAAGTACAGATCCAAATGGGATCTCAAACACAACACACCCACCTGTTACCTCCATCAGGTCCTGGGGAGGAAAGAAGAAAATACAAATGAATACATGAAAAATAAAAGCCTCTCTTATGTTCGCACCAGCCATGCTGGGAAAACTCTAATCTACACAGATGGCAGTAAGGACCCCACAACAGGAAAAACCGGCGCCGCATTCGTTGTCCCAGAGAGAAATCTCCACGTACCGATTAAAACAAACCAACACCTCTCAGTATTCACAACTGAACTGATTGCCATTCACTGGGCCATCTCCTGGGCCATCACAGTTAAGACACCCAAAGCCACAGTACTCACGGACAGCCTTAGCGCTATCCAGGCCCTACAGTCAGAAAAATCCAAAACGCGACCTGACCAAATTGACTCAATCCTGTCTAAACTAGATAAGGCAAAAAGAGAAGGGCAAGACATTGAAATCGACTGGATCCCATCCCACGTCGGCATCCCCGGTAATGAGGCGGCCGACGAAACAGCCAGATTAGCACTAGATAAAGGTATTAAAGATTATACTCTCCCTTCAAAACGGGAGATCTATACAATCATAGACACCGCCATAACGAGAAAATGGCAAGCTCTATGGGATAGAAACCCAACCAACACCGGGAGGCATTACCAACTCCTCCAGCCCACAGTAGGTAAATCTGCCCACCAATTTAGCAACAACAGAAAATTAGACGTGGTAATTTCCCGTTTGAGATTTAACCATAACGGCCTAAATGCAAACCTCACTCAACTAGGAAACACAACGAGTCTATGCAGAAAATGCGATAACTATGAACTAGAAACAACACAACACATCTTGTTTGAATGTGTACATGTAACAAACGCCCATGCACGAGAAGAGATAAAATCTGAAATGTTCAAATTAGGATATGAATCGGTACACCTACAAGATCTCCCCCCCCCCCCCCCCCGAAAAACACTGCTCGGCCATAGCCGAGGTGGTTAAGAAATTCCTTAAAGACACAAATTACTGGGAAGTAATATAAGAAAAACAGCTTTTGTTACCCACACACCGCGCTTAGGCAACAATCACCTACCGTCAATCTGCACTTGGACCTGAGTCGGGGGCGTCAAAGCGAGACACTGTGGTTGCGGCTCATTTGCTTTGCACTTATTGGTGCCCCGCCGAGGCTACCCCCGTCAAAGGACAAACCAATGACCCTCCCATACCTTCAACATCATAACAGACCACGGGCAAGGGTGCATCATAAGAAAATCCCATAGCCCGAAAACTCCCACGGACATGCTTGAACCTGCGGCGAAAAGCCGATTCGGGACACTGTGGTTGCGGCTCATGTGCTTTGCACTTATGAGTGTTCCGATGAGGTAACATGCCGCGGCAGGATAGGCAGCCCCCATGGGAAGGTAATTCTTCACAATAACCGCGCCACCCGTTAACTTGGTTTTGAACAAGTTACCCTAAGAGCCGGACCGTGCCTTTGTGGGGGGACCCCCCTCACAAGCCCGGCAGAACAGAATGGGAAGCCAAAATATGTGACGGATGGCGGGGTCATATTAGCACAAGCACAATATGCACTAATGACTTTTGTTTGTATTACAGGTACAGGTGGGACCCCGGGGGACAAGAAACTGGACACAACTACACTGATCCGAGCGCACACATGGGGTCCCAAAGCACTAATCCGACTTTTCTATTTCAGGAACGAGAGGAGGCTCGACGGAGCCCGTCAGGACAACATCCTGAGGCACCTGGGAGAAAGCCCGTACTGGGCTCCCCCTAGGTACCAACAGAATGAAGTCCCCTGAAGTAGGCAAAGCGAAGGCATATATACTGCCAGAACAGAGCATACAAACGGGGACAGGTCTCACGCTAAATATCTTTATAGGCGGGGCAACTGCAATATCCACCATTTGCTAGGTATTTGGAAATAGGAAGTCCCTTAAAAATGCCTTTTGGAAGACCATTTAAAAATAAAAATTAGCGGGATTGCAAAACGGCTGATTAGCCTCATCACTGCCTTTCCCAAATAAACATATACCTCCAAACACATCACGAAGACACACCTGTCCAATTTTGAACCCTACTTGCATAGGCAGGTCTCGGTGATGAAAGCACGGGTACTAGGACTTTTTGCAATAGCCGGAATTGGCTGGTCTATTAGTCACCCATCCTGGCTCACTTTAGATGCCTGTTAAAAATTCAAAAATTTCATGCGTTATCACCCTTTAACAAGCATCGTGACCGAAGGCGTTTTCTTTGCCATGTCAGGGGTGGAGGCAGAGAATAATGGAAGCCAGAACTGATAATGTATGTTAGCGTTTTTCCTCGGCCAGACATTCGAAAAAAGGGCTGTGCTCTGACACATTTGGCAGTCGAAATTGGCAACACGTCATCACATACTAGAGCCCGTCTTTGGTCTGATTCCTGCACTCAAAATTCTAAAATCTCTATAGAACTGTGTTTCTTAGGACAAACGCTGTACCTTGGGTGCGATTTGTGCCTTCCTCCGATTAAGAGTTCAGTATATTCCCATTGGTCAGCTGACACCTGTCGAATTGACAAGTGCCAGCACATTGGAGGCCCTGGAAGAGCAGTTCATAAACTAATCCCATTTAGCGAGATGGGGGTAGCCCCTATGTGCTTTTAGCGCTCGGTTACCTTACAAAATCTGTCAAGTCAAGTCATGACGTGCAGTGCGCAAGAACTATAACTCTCGCATTTATACTTTTTGAATTATCTCCCTTGGAATTTTGTCGGTATTTATATATGTAAGGGCAAATTGTGTCCGGCCAATCACTTTCTTATTTTCAGATGGAATTTAAAATTACTTGGAAAAAATATTAACAACCGTGAGACGATGTGTGGTGCGCATGACGCAGGTCGGTACCTGAAAGGTCAAGGTCATACTTAGAGGTCAAAGGTCAAACAATGGTCCTTTTTGTCGTGTTTGGTCAATTACTTTCTTATTTTGAGATGGATTTTGAAATCACTTGGCAGAAATGTTAACCAATATAAGACGATGTGTTTGGTGCATGACCCAGGTTGGTACCTTAAAGGTCAAGGTCAAACGTTGAGGTCAAAGGTAAAAAGGGGCCTTTTTTCGGGTCGTGTCAATAACTTGCTTATTTTTTGATAGAATTTGCAGTTACTGCGCAAAAATGTTAACTATCATGAGACGATGTGTTGCATGCATGATTCAGTTTGTTAGCTCAAATGTCAAGGTCATACATAGAGGTCAAAGGTAAAAAGGGCCTTTTTTCGTGTTTGGTCAATAACTTTCTTATTTTTAGATGGATTTTGAAATTGCTTGGCAGAAATGTTAACCACCGTTAGATAATAAGTTGCACGCATGACTTAGTTTGGTACCAGAAAGGTCAAGGTCATACATAGAGATTAAAGGTAAAACAGGGGCCTTTTTGTGTTCTGTCAATAACTTGGCAGAAATGTTAACCACCATGAGACGATGTGTTGCGTGCATGACCCAAGTTGGTACTTCAAATGTCAAGGTCGTACTAAGAGGTCAAAGGACAAAAAGGGGCCTTTTTTAGTGTTCAGTCAATAACTTTCTTATTCCTGGATAGATTGTGTAATTACTTGGCAGAAATGTTAACCAACATGATACGATGTGGTGCACGCTAGACCCAGGTCGGTACCTCCAAGATCAAGTTCATACTAAGAGGTCAGAGGTAAAAAAAGTTTTTTTTTGTGTGGCCAGTCAATAACTATTTTTATTTCCGGGTGACTTTATAAAGTAACCATGCAGAAATGTTCACTGTCATTAGACCATGAGTCATGTGCAAGACCAAGGTCCATACCTACATTGTCAAGGTCATACCTAGAGGTCAAAGGTGAAAAAAGGGACAGTCAATAACTTCCTTATGCTTCGATAGATAATAAAATTACTTGGCAGAAATGTTAACCATCATGAGACGATGTGTTGTACCTCAAAGGTCAAGGCCATACTTAGAGGTCAAAGGTTAAAAAGTTTTTTTTTGTGTACGGCCAATAACTTTTTTTTTATTTCTCTATGAACAGATGATGTGTTGAAGCTCAATACCTCCAATGTCAAGGTCATACTTAGCGGTCAAAAACCGGGGAGACATCTGTGTTTTTGTAGAAAAACAAATTCTTGTATAGTGTTATTTTTGCTGTAAAAATGTGAGCACATTTTGCATAAGCTATTCACATTTCAGCAAACATAGTAGCATATTCGCCAAATTAAATGATTAAAGTTTTAACGATAGGTTAATAAGCCCCCGCCCATCGGGGCTTGAAGAAATATATGGGCTGCATGATGCTTCCACGCGTAGCTGAAACCAACCGCACACGAGTACTGGTAAACCGCTTAGAGGATCTAAGGCTGCCTAGGCAAAGCGGTGCGAGTGTCGGACCGTCCATGCCTATAAACCCTATTGGTTTCATTGGGCGACAGGGCTTGAAATGTCGTTTCATCTCATTGTCGGATAAAAGTCCCACGAAATTGGAAGCAGCGTCTCAAAAATGACCTTTACAATGTTGACAGGGACGTTAAACCCAAAATCAAACATACAGAATACTTAAAACATAGGTTGTGGGTGCTCGTTAGAACCGCCTCGATGAGGCGGTTCTAACGAGTACCCACAACCTATGTCTTGGAGCAGAAATTAGACAATACGAGGCAATGTATACCCCCGTCGATAGAAACTGAGGTTTAGCTGGGTGTTCATTTCACGAACGTGTTCACATGAGGTACTACTTTATATACATAAGATAACAAAAAAAAAAGGTCTTACTATTCACATTCCTATTAAAAAACAAACCGCTAACACACCTGCGTGCTAAAATTTTTTTTATTTTTTTTTTATTGTTTACAACTACCATTTCTTTGATGAAAATATTCGATAATTTCTTATTTCTAGTTCAATTATAGAGACTGGGTGTTCGTGAGAACCGCCTCATTTGAGAACCCGCCATCTTTATATAGGAAAATAAGGAGTACCCCCGTAAACCCCATTTTGGACGTTTTGTTTTTAGATCCGTCCTTTAAATAGTAAATACATGGTTAGTGTCATTAATAATAAAATATAATCGGTGAGCCTAAGACAATTTTATAGGGGCGAGCTTCAGCGAGCCCCTATACAATTGTCGCGGCGAACCGATTATATTCTATTATTAAAGAGACTAATGCTATGGTCACAAAGATCGACCGGTATCCGGGGATAGGGGGTAATCGGGAGTACACCGCTGGTTTTGGCCTTTTTTCCGACATCGGACAACTCCGGTCAAAATTTTGTCACAAATATTTACATTAATGGCACCGTCCGGAGGCCGTCCGAAGACCGTCTGGTAATCGTACGGCATCTGTTTCCAAAGATAAAATGGGGGGGCGGGGGGGGGGGCGCGAGGCAGTGAATTCAGACCTACCATTTAATACTAATCGGCCAAGTATCCTTAGATGTCCGGGCGATAACTGGCCTTTTCACCGGACATCACCCGAGTATCCTACGGACCGTGCGCAACGAACGATGCTTGTACCAGACCCGGCCGAATGTCGGGCGATTGTCGAGCGGTGTGATAGCTTCTCAAGTTGTTGTGTGTATGTTGTCTCTTGTGTAGAAACGCGCTATAATGTTGTACACGACTGACTGACGGTTGTTTTTAAGGTAACCGGGCGCCATGGGCACATAGGGGCTACCCCCAGTTCGCCATCTGGGATTAGTTGTAGGTACTGCTCTTTTCCCTAGGCTGCCAATATGCTGACTCCTGTATGCTTGACAGTTATCAGCTAGCCGATTGGGAGTTGGGTGACTTCTTTCGCGGAGGATGTGAGAAGTAGGTCAATCCTATCTCCCACATCCCCCGCTCAAGATATTATGTAGGCACAGAACGCGCCCAATGTTAAGCGTTTGTCCTGTAAAATGGGCAGTCCTCTGGCGGGGTTCGAGTTTTGAATGCAGATGCAGACCAATGGTCGGGCTCTAGAATGTGGTGACACGTTGCCAATTCCGGCTGCAAAATGTGTCAGTACACAGCCCTTGTCTGACCGAGGAAAAAAGCTTCTCATGCATTATCGGTTTTGGCTTCCATTAGACTCTACCCCCACCCCTGCCGTGGTAGAGAAAACCCCTTGGAGACGGTGCTTGTTAAAGGGTGATTATGCATGTAATTTTGAATTTTGAACGGCGGCCAAAAGTGAGCCAGGAAGGGTTACTAATAGACCAGCCAATTTCGGCTATTGCAAAATGTCCTAGTACCCGTGCTCTACCACCTTGAGAACACGCCTATGCTGTGTCGCTACCCCCCAGGTCTCTACAAGGATAATCTTGGTAGTACCATGTACTACTGGCCCCTACTTTCGTCGCGTTGGGATGTCATATGTTGGTGTTTTGATTGTTGCGTTTCTCTTGGTTTGTAGTTAATTCAGCCAATCAGTGTGCAGTTGTTGACTTCTATCGCGGAGGATGCGAAAGGAGGTCAATCCTATTTTGCTTCTTAGCTTTTCAGTTTCTGAAAAGGTGATGCTTTAATCGACGTAGGATGTCGAGTTCTTATAAATTCGTAAGTGGGTCAATTGGGACCGGACCGCCATATTTGCATATCATTATCTCATCCTCTGTGAAGGAGGTTTTCATATTGGGGATATATGGATTGTAATACATTATGGATCAGTACTGATTGTGTGTGGTAGTGTTGTAACCCTCTTTTGTTCAGGATCAGTGTGGTTAGAATTATAATGTTTACACATAGGCGTGTCTTTTAGTGGTGAAAAGTTATGTGGTTTGGCAAAGGCGAGTATGTGGCTACCAGCCATTGTGCAATTTCGCTTTTATTTCATTTTGAACGGTCGGTCTAAAAGGCTTTTTTAAGAGTCTTCCTGTGTCCAAATCCCTATCAAATTTGGTCATTACCGTTGCCCCGCCTATTAAATTGTTCTGTATTTGACCTACTCCAGAGATGTATGCTCCGTTCTGACAGCATGCTGTCTTCGCTTCGCATATTTCCGGGTTTCATCAGGAGGGTGTCCCCAAGGGGGCCTCTACGAGGCAGCCTTTTGGGCACTCAGCTGATGGCTTCTCGGTAGCTGTCCTACACGAGGTATGGTGGGATTCCCCGTCAAGGATCCCCATGTACCTGCAAGAGAAATTATGATTAGTGTGTATTTGAGTTAGGGTTAGGGTTAGGGTTAGGGTTACATACGCCTAAGTTTAGACTTGTCTATCACCGATGTGTTGCGTCGGCGGAGCACTCATAAGTGCAAAGCAAATGAGCCGCAACCACAGCGCCCCGCTTCGGCTCAACCGGCCCTAGTCCAAGTCATGTAGGGTAGGGTCTGTAAGAGGTAGAAGCAGTGCTCAAGTAACCACTGTATAAGAATGTGTGGGTTTTGTGTTCCCCCCCCCCCCGCACCCATGCAACCGGGGACCCAGGGCCACCGCCCCGGGAACGGCCAGTCCGCCCAAAGTGGGGGAATCATGTCCCCAGGGGCACCAGCCCGTGGCCCCCAGGTGCACGGAGAGACAGAAATATGAGAATGGGGCCTATATCTATGGGTTTTGTGTTCTCCCCCGCACCCATGCAACCGGGGACCCCAAGCCACCGCCCCAGGAACGGCCAGTCCGCCCTGTGGGGGAATCATGTCCCCAGGGGCACCAGCCCGAGGCCCCCAGGTGCACGGAGAGGCAGAAATATGAGAATGGGGCCTATATCTATGGGTTGGGCAGCATAAGCAGCACTGTTAAATTCTTAGTAAAAATAATTCACCTGTTCGCGACGGCGCAGGCCAGAAGCACAACGCGGTCACGGTCTGATTGGTATAACCCCCACCTAGGTTGCAACCAGCCCATGCCCCAGCAAGCACGCGATCACGACCAGGCGCAATTTTTGATTTGAATGATTTGTTTAGAGAGAAACTTATATGCTACTTCAGTTGATTCTCCCGACCCAGACACACAGATGAAACTGCCTGCCAAAATCGAGAGAACCAATGAATATAAATCATTTTCCGGCACACACAGCCATAGCGACCAGTGCGCCTGAACAGGAATATATAGGTTCACAAATCCGCACACGCCAAACTACATACAAGCACTTTTGGCATATACGGATGTGCAAACCTAATGCATTCAGGATGTTCTGAACACAGTTCTGGGCATCTACATGTAATTAAAGACTGGTTATGGAACAAGGCACAGGGAACCAGATTGCCTCCCGCAGTCAGTAACCTAACGTTAGCAGCATTGGTTGGCTCTCTGATTGAAACCTAGAAACCTTAGTCCCACGCCCAGCATAATTAGATTGAGAGATTCATATTGCTTTATGATCTAGTTTAGAGAGTAGGGGAATCCTATCTCCGGACAACCTCCCCCCGAGTCCCTGGGGGCAAGGGTATATGGTGTTATTAGGTTAGGGCCAGGTTGTTATTGGAGGCTGTGTCTGTAATAGAAAGAAACATGCAGTATTAATGATCGCTGCATGAAAGGATTCCAGCGCTGGAAGAGAAATAAACTTGGATTAGTATTACATGGTTACTCTTTTATACTGCAGCTGTCTATATTTTATCGAATAACTCAGTGTCTTTCAAAAATGTAATGATTGCCTCAACTATCTGAGGCCTAATGTTTCGTGGGGGGTTAAGTAGGTCTTGTTCATCAAAAGTGTTGTATCCCAATATAAACAGTGCAGCTTTTAATTCCTGTCTGGGTTCTATATTTCCTTCACAGTGAAAAAGGATATGTTTGATGTTATTTTGTTCATCTTTATCACATCTATTACATTTGATGTGGTTTTGATTAAATACACAATGGGTCCCTAGTTTACTATGGTTTAGACGCAAACGTGTGTAAACTGCGTCATGTTTTCGGTTATCACTGTAATGGGTAGTAGTATTTTTAACCTTAGGTTCCGGTCTATGGTAGAAGCGACCTTTACTTTGTGGGTTGTCCCATAATTTTTGCCATTTTGTCATAATGGCCTGGTTAATTGCCGGGTATATTTCTGTTTTGGTCGGTAAGGTCTGATCGTTTTTACCGTTTGTCATTGCTGATTTGGCACTTGAGTCTGCCATTTCATTACCTGGGATATCTACATGGGAAGGAATCCATTCCAGGTAGATATTGTTGCCTTTGTCTTTGGCTGAGTCTAAGAGTAGAAGTATTTTGTTTATTTTATCTGGTCGTGTTTTTGATTGGCCAGATTGGAGGGCTTGTATTGAGCTGAGGGAGTCTGAAAGTATGACTGCCTCCGGGATGTTATTATCGATGATCTATTTAATGGCATGTTCTATTGCTATCAGTTCAATAGTAAATATAGACAGGCTCGGATTGGTTTTGAGTTCGATATTCAAGTTTTCATCAGGGACCGAAACTGCTGCTCCTGCTGTTTTTTTTTTTTTTTTTTTTTTTTTCAATATCTTTGCTGCCATCTGTATATATCTGTAATCTACCCCTATGTTTATTTTCTATATAGTTTATACTACTTTGTTTCATAATTGTTATGTCATTTTCGCCTTTTTTCCCAATAATGTCCTTGATTGTACAGGAGGGGGGGGGGTTGTGCTTTAAGTCACACTTGTTTCTATAATGGGGTGGTTCGATATCCTTAGGTATGTTCAGCTCAGCTATGAGATTCTGAACTGTAACGGAGTATGGTCGGTATTGGTGTGCCTTTTTAGTAGTTTGGCACCCATGTTCCCCAATGAGGTCATTTACAGGCAGATTTTTACCCAAAGGCGAGGAACGTGCCCAATATTTTAGGATTAATTCCTCACTTCTTAAATGGAGTGGTTTTATGCCACATTCTACTTCAAGTGCATTAATCGGGGTGGATATAAATGCCCTTGTTGCAATGCGAAGGGCTTGGTTTTGTACTGTATCGAGCTTTTTAAGTTGGGCTTGTGAGGCAGAGTTATAGGCTTGTGCGCCATAATCTAGTTTACTTAAGATGAGGGCTTTGTATAGGTTGATAAGGGTATTCTTATCAGCACCACAAGTTGTGCCCGTGACCAAACGAAGGATGTTTAGGTCCTTCTTACATTTCTGGATGAGCTGTTTTATGTGCTCATCCCATCTGAGTGCTTTATCTAGGATCATCCCTAGAAAGTTTACATTGTCCACAAATTCAAGTTTTTTGCCAAAAAGTTTGAGATTGAATTTGGAGGTGTCGATATTTTGTTTTACGTCTAAAAAGTATGGCTTTAGTTTTAGTGTTGGAGACCTTAAACCCCCACGCCTCAGCCCAAAATTCGATTTTTTTAGTGCTTTTTGAAGGGCATCTACGGCGCAACTGGGTGAATAATGTTTTCTCCATATTGCGCTATCGTCTGCAAATTGCGACAGCTGCAGTCTTTCTTCAGGGTCGAGATTCTCTTTTAGTGAAACCATGATTATATTGAAGAGAATGGGACTAATAACACTGCCCTGGGGACAGCCATTTTCTAATTTGTGCTGATTTGATGTTTCTTGTCCCACCCTTACTTGAATTTTTCGATTGTGGAGGAAATTGTGTATCCATTTGAGCATGTTTCCGTTTATGCCAAATTGTTTCAGTTTACAGATGGTTCCTGTTGACCACATGAGGTCAAAGGCTTTTTCCAGGTCTAGAAAGACGGCAGCTACTATCTTATTTTCCATAAAGGCCATATTTATCTCAGAGTCTAGTCTGGTTAGTTGATCAGTGGTAGATCTGTTGGGTCTAAAACCGGATTGAGTGTCAGCCAGGTGCCCTTTGTTTTCTAAATGGGCCGTCAATCGTTTAGCAATCATGGTTTCCATTGCTTTACAGATACACGATGTAAGTGATATAGGTCTGTATGACCCTGGTTCCAGTTTATTTTTATTTGGTTTCATAATAGGTATGATGGTGGCAAGTTTCCATTCAGGTGGGAGTTCTCCTCTTTGATGGGAGGTATTCATATGTTTCAATAGTTCCATTGTGGAGTTATCGGGTAGTTGTTTGAGCATTTCATAATGGATTGTGTCCGCTCCTGGTGTTGATTCCTTTTTGGATGATTTCCTTTTTGTTCCCAGTTCAAAAAATGTGAAGGGTCGGTTTAAGTCCGAGTTATTTTCTGTTGCCTGGGGTTCCGGGATGTGACCAAGTCCCCTATCTTCCATAATTATTTTAACAGCTTGAAATTTGGGCATATGATTTGACGATTTCGACATGTTGTCATAATGTTGTGCTAGAGCATTAGCTTTTTCTTTTTCATCGGTAATGATTGTTTTGTTTACCTCTAGGCAGGTAATATGGTCAGTAGGTTTGCCCCGGAAGCGGTTAATCATATTCCATACTGTTTTGGAGTTTGCCTTATGGTCTAGTTTAGATACAAAGTCACGCCATGTATTAATCTGTTTGTCCCTTTTAATGTCTCTTGCTTCATTTTTTAACCTGTTATAGTTTCTTTTTTGTTCTGGATTTTTTATTTTTAAGGTATTTCTTTCTAGCTTGTTCACGTTTTTTGATAGCTATAGTAATTTCCTGATCCCACCAGGGCGGTCGGAGCGATTTTACTTTTGGTTTTGTTTTAGGAATAGTCTTCTGACAAATTTGTTGGAGGGATTCTACAAAGTTTGTTGCTATTTCCTGTGTTGGATTGTTTTCATTTATTTTTAATGTTTCTGAGCACAGATTTTTGAACTTTTCCCAATCAGCTCTTTGTAAGTTCCATTTTGGATTGTGGGCTGTCCCCAGTGCATTGAATTTTGAAAGAAATCGGAGGTAGATGGGGAGGTGATCGCTTCCACAAGTGTTGCCCAGGGTTTCCCAGATTGTACCTATGCTCAGGGCTGGAGTGGCTATTGATAGGTCAGGCGATGTAGTATATTCGGCCATCGTGGCTTCATCATTCTCATTGAGTATAGTAAGGCAGTTATTTATGACGAGGTCAAGTAAAGTTTTTCCCTTTGTGTTTGATTTGGAGCTCCATAAGGAGTCATGGGCATTAAGGTCGCCTACAAGGATGAAATTTTTGGTAGGGATAAGGTCAAGGACCTTTTGATATTCATCAGCTGTGGATTCGCTTTGAGGAGGGTCATAGCAATTAAGAATAGTTATTTTGTCTTTTTTCAAATATATGGTGGTGGCACAGTATTCAAGGTTGGGTTGCTCAATTTTAAGGTCTAAGTTTGTGAAAGGTAAATCGTTTCTAATATATGTTAGGACTCCGCCTCCTCTGTCTATTCTATGTTTGAAGGAGGCGACTTTGTAATTGGGTATGTGGGGTATTTTATTTTTCAACCACGTTTCTTGTAGGCAAAGTAGATGGGGCTTAAGTTTTTTATCTTCCAGTTGTGACCTAAGTTCGGAAATATTGCCCATGTTACGGATGTTCCATTGTACCAATTCAAATTCAGAAGTTGTTGTTACAGCCGCGTGTGTGAAGCCGTTGCTGTAGTCGTGGGGCAATGGCGGGGGTATTAGTGTCTACCGGAGGTCTGTTGTGATAGTAACGTATAAATATTGTTACTATGGTACGTTGCCTTAGGTAAGGAGTTATTTGGTCGTCTGGTTTTTTGCTGGGCAACCATTGTGTTGGCATTTGTATTTATAGGATCGGGCCTTCTTACTTGGTTGGATGAGGCAGTTCCTGTATTTTGAGGCAGATATCTCGGTACATTTGGTTTAAAGGGAGCTGGGGGCAGGTTATGGGTCTGTATGAGGGGGGGAGTGTTATCTCTTTCATCCACATGCTTCTCTATGATGTTTGATACTACACTTTCTTTCTGCTTTTTACTCATATTGGATGTGTTTGTGTGTAAGATGTCTGATAATATGTGTTTTAATTGTAGTAGTGTGATGGTTTTCGTCATGTCAGGTCCGGTTGCTGGTTGTTCGGCATTTTTAGTTTTATTTATTTTCGGAAAGTCCGTTTCTAAATTAAAAAGGGAGGGAGTTTGATCATCATGAGGATGGGGGGGGGGGCTAGTTTTTTATCGGTCCTGTGTGTTGTTGGATCTTTCCTTCTTTTTGCCCATTCCATGTAAGTTATGTTATTTTTCCTATCAATGGCATATTTTTGTTCTAAGAAGAAGGGGCAAGATTTGGATGCCGCTCCATGTTGACGGTAGCAATTGCTACATTTCCTTAATCGCGATTCAGTTTTATGCGTGCACTGGCTGTAATTATGATTTCCAGCGCACAAAGGACACTTAACGGGGTTACCAGGACAGGTGTTTATACTATGCCCATGTTCCTGGCAATTATTGCATCTTAGATAGGGTATTTCGCAGGGGTAGACTGGATAAGATTCTGTCCTAGTTAGAAGTAGTGTGGGGGCTTCCTGAACATTGAAGGTAATTTTGACCATGTCTGTTGGTTGTTTTAGTTTGTTCGAGATTCTGTAAAGGTCCTTGTTGAGTTGGCCATTTTGGTTCAATGACCGCTGATATTGGGCCAGGTTAGTGTTGAAGGGGATGTTTTTAATTATCCCCGTACTGGTTGGATTGTTCTTGTTAACGGGGGCTGATTGCTGGGTAGGGGTCTTTGTAAACTTGGGGTGGTGACCATGACCCGCTACTGGTTGCATGTGTTGTACACGGCGATGAGGGGGGGGGGGGCGAGGCAGTGAATACAGACCTACCATTTAATACTAATCGGCCGAGTATCCTAAGATGTCCGGGCGATAACTGGCCTTTTCACCGGACATCATACGAACATCGCCCGAGTATCCTACGGACCGTGCGCAACGAACGATGCTTGTACCAGACCCGGCCGAATGTCGGGCGATTGTCGAGCGGTGTGATAGCTTCTCAAGTTGTTGTGGGTATGTTGTCTCTTGTGTAGAAACGGCGAGTGACGGGGGTTTATATAGTCCGCCCGATGCCCGGCTGATGTCCGGTTCTAGCCGGCCGGTAACCGGCCGATGTCTGTAACATATCTGGTCCACACTGGTTCAAGCCGATCGGACATCGTTGGGTTACTTTCCAATATGTAAACAGACATCGGCCGGATATCGGCCCATGTCCGGTCCCAAAAATGTCTCCTCACCGGCCGATTATCGCTCGATTCCCGACCGGATATCGCACGATACTTAAACGATGTGTGAAGGATATGTGGCCGATTATGAAAATGTACGAGACACCGGGGAAATTTTAACTTCGAGTTAAAACTCTTCGGGTACCTCCCCGATGCTGCCTGAGAGCCCCGGCAACCGGCCGATCATGTCTGAAATCCGGTCGCGGACCAGGCCAAAATGGCTAAAAATCGTGCCGGAAGTAGCCTAATCGGAAGGGGTTGTGACCAAAGCATTACCATGTATTTAGTTTATACCGCAATTCAAAACAATCAAGAGTTTTGCGATAATTTAGCAAATTTAAGCCAAAAAAAAAAAAAAAACAGCAGACAGTGTGGCATGTTCAACGACATTCAGTGCCATGGCGCGCACACTTAGTATACCGTGACGTCAAATAGCGCAAATAGCGCAAAGTTTCTGACGTCACCGCGCCACAGAGACGCAGGAAACAACATGAACGCTCGAATAAAAGTTTCTCAGCGCTTTACATTCTGTATGAAAATCTGCAAATAAACAATTTATTTTAACTTTAGGAATTATTTTCGAGGTTGAGACGCAACCGCAGTAGCAGTGCGCAATTATTCCAACGGGCCATTCAAACAGGAAAGCCCGAGTAGGTAAGAATTAAGCTGAAATTTCTGAAAATCTGTTTAAATAAATGTTGCAAAAATTATAACTTGCAGTTTCGTTGTTTTCTCGCGTATTAAAGGTTGCCTGTTATTGTTTACGCTTGCAAGTTAGGGACCTGAAAAGTAGGTCCGGTGTATAAACGGTCACTAGCCTAGACGTATATTATAGGCCAGTAGAAGGTATTATAGGTCACTACCGATTATAGCGGGCAGTTATTCGACCCCCTTTATTAGGTTACTAGAATGCCTGATTGCGGTATAAAACAGCGATGGTCGGGTGGGCGTCGAGCGTCGTCCGAGGTTTATCTTTTTTCAAAGTGATACCTTCATTATTCAATGGATTGCTTTCATATTAGGATTGTAGCTTCTTCATATAAATCTATTATTAGCAGCAAGGACCGAAATTTTGGCGAACATTGTCATTCCTTTTGGCTGACCTTTTTTCAAGTGCCTGTCCAGTGGATAGAGTGTTGGACTACGAACCAGAGGGTCGTGAGTTCTTATCCTGGTGGAGGATTTGTTTTTGTTTTTCTTCCCCTTCATGAATACACATCAAGAGTTATTATCCCCTCGCAAAACAAAGTTGTGAGGGCGAATATAGCGTTTGTCCTGTACGTAAGTATGTACAGACGTACGTATGCATGTACGCATTTTGTCATCGCTCTAGCGCCTAAATTTATTGGTGGATTTTAATATAATTTCATACAAATGATACTTGTCTTAAGCTAATTTGACTTTTAGAGTCCTGGGCCTTAAGTCAAGATCACTGTGGCTATTTTAAGGAAAAGTGTGTCATCGCAAAAGCACCATGCCTACATTTATTGGTGGGTTTTAATATAACTTCACACAAATGTTTGTTATGATAATACCTCGAGCAAGTTCGACCCCCAGGTCAATGCCCTTGTGGCTACTTAGAAAAACGTTGTCTTTGTTCTAGCGCCTACATTTATAGATGGATTTTAATACAACTTCACACAATTATTGCTTATGGTAATATCGTTAGCACCTTAGACTTTCGGGGTTCTTGGACCAATGTCATGGTCACTGTGGCTATTTTTGGAAAATAAAAACTTGTCATTGCTTCAGTGCCTAAATGGAACGATGGATTTTAATTTATATTCACATAAACGATGGACATGATTATGTCACGAGAATGTATGACTTCCAGGGTGTTGGGCTGAAGGCCAAGGTCAATGTGGCTACTTTTGGAGAAAAAACAAACACATCGCTCTATGGCCTATAGTTATTGATGGACTTAAACATAACTTCATACAAATATAGGTTATGATAATATCTCGAGCAAGTCATCACAAAAACACGACTATATAATTCTGACCCCTTTGAACCCCACTTTTATATGGTAAAAACTGGGGTTTACAGGGGTAAACCTTATTTTTCTTATTTCTGCTCCAAAATATAAATTGTGGGTACTCGTTAGAACCGCCTCGATGAGGCAGTCTATATTTTGGGAGGAAATAAGAAAAATATCCCAAATTTATCTTAAAATTTTACTTTTTTTTCGGCGGTAAAGTTTACAATGTATTTGTATAGGCGTGTTTTCGTAATGTTTACTTTCGTTAGCGAGACCACTATAAAAGCTTTCAAACGTTTTATCAAGAATGTTCAACTGTCTTACGAACCCGAGTCTTGTGACATTTTCAATATCAACGCAAGGCAAGAATTTATTGGTCTGTTGATAGTTATTATCATAAATACATGTTTTGTTTATGCATATCTTTTACACTAACAACCATTGTAATTTCCAGCGTGTTAGAATCGAAATAGATCAACTGTAGTCTGTGTTTTGTTGAGTAATAAATCACAGTTTGTAGGTCAGTTTGTAAGTAGACAAATCACGCGCGCTACGCGCTCTTGATTTTTGATTACTTTACAACTGACCTCCAAACTGTGATTTATTACTCAACAAATCACAGCTAGAGCTGATCTATTTCTTTAATACAATACTTTCATATCCGCAGAATATGCAGGGATGGAAGAGGTCAATGGAAACCCTCCACTGTTGTACATAAATACCCATCTCAAATACAAATGAACTCCAACTTTGCATGCCAAAGGAGCTAGCCTAATCAGAGTGTTTCCTGGTTCCTGTGGAATCGACAGAGTGCACAGCAAAGACTGACCAGACTGTGCGTTAAACAAGCATCTATTTATTCTAAACTATTTGTTTCATTGATGTCATCTGTTGTAACTGGGTTAACGTATAAAACATTTTTTTCTCAATTAGCCACAGCGCGTTTCCAATATTAGCCACGTCATGGGAAAACTTATCTTTCTTTGGAAGTGTGCCAGCAAGTACGTTTTGAAACCATCTGTGGGCTTACACGTGGCAAGAATATATATATATATATATATATATATATATATATATATATATATATATATATATATATATATATATATATATATATATATATATATATATATATTAAGAAAGTTGCCAGATACGGGGTGTTTTTCTATATAAAACCTTTTTTGTGGGGTGTGAAAAAATTGCGGGGTGTTCATATCACCCCGCATTTTCTCATGCCCTGCAGTGGATTCAGGGCATCGAGTTTACTTTCCCTAGGTTGTTGGCTAGCAACACGGTTTTGTAGCGATTATATATATATGGGGTTTCACGGTAGTCTCCCTTGTGTCGGTTAGCACAAGAGCGTATTTAATTTCAAGATATATATATCACCTCGTAAACGTACCTGTAGTATATATAACACCCGACAACAAAACTCATTTAGCTGTGGGTGGTATCGATTTCTTGTTCTGACGGCCACATTGCGCAGCAAAAGATAACAGTTTGGAAAATGTTCTCCTTCGTAACGTAATTATGCAGTGCGTTTACAACTTTTGTGGTGGTTTTGGATTTTCGGCATTTTTATACTATTTGACTTGTTTGAGCTGATCATTAATTGGAGTTGGCCGCAAACCGGAGTATTGGAGAAAAAATACTTGCCAATCCGTTGCAGAAGTTGTCATCCTACCTCAACATATTGCAGTGTCTCCGAAAAATGAAAACAAGAACAGGGAAATAGACCGTTACATCGATCATAATTATTATTTGCTTTAGCCCCTTTTAGTACCCAATGGAATCTTCCTCCTTATATATAGCAGGAGTCCATTTCAATATTTAGTGGTGACAGGTTGTGTTTTCTTCAAAAAATATTTTGAAAATGACTGAACTTTAAGCAAACTGCGGAGGCCCTGATCAGACGCCGCGTTCTGTGATGTCTGATCTGGGCCTGCACTGTTTGCCAGGATAACCGTTTGGGGGTTTCTGGTACAAATGGGTTAAATTTTACTCAAAATAATTACATTTACCCTGCGTTTATTTCGATTTCATATCTGATTATTATCTTTCTTCAATTCTAAAACCACTTAAATCTTTATCTGACCTGTGAGTTTCCTTGTTTGTGCTCTGAAGCGTAGGTTTTGGGTACTAACTGAGGCGGTCCTAACGAGGATACACATTTGAAATAAGGAAATACATAATGAATCGTCTGAATAATCTAACAATGGTGGTTGTATAGGTATGAACGGTACCATTGTAGTCCATGACAGGGGCAGTTAAGGTGGGGGAGGGGGGGGGGGGGCAAGTTCTGTATCGGAAGTTAAGGTTGTTTTTCTCCAGGCATCCGGTTTTCGCCCACCTTTGATGAAGATTCGGGTAGAAAAAGTGAAATAGTCTTGAAAGGACCGTAAAAGCAAGGCTATAGATAAAAATAACGAAGTAAACGTTTTTTTTTTTTTTTAATCGAAATGTTAAATTTATGTGCAGGCTCACTCGAACTTTACTAACTATTAAGGGGAATTTTAAAAATATACACAACGAACACACGCCTAATATTTAAATACATTGGCAAAATTTAACCACCATTTTGTTTCAGATAAAATCCTGCGATTCCTCACAATGTGTAAAATAATGTTTGTTTTGTTTGATTTGTTGTTTAACGTTCCCGTCAACACTGTATAGGTCATTTTGGAGACGTTGCTTCCAATTTTGTGGGACTTTTACCCGACATTGAGATGAAATGACGTCTCAAGCCCTGTCGCCCAATGAAACCAATAGGGTTTATAAGCTTGGACGGTCCGACTCGCACCACTTTACCTGGGCAGGCTTAGATCCTCTAAGCGGTTTGCCAGTACTCATGTGCGGGTCAGTTTCAGCTCTGTGTGGAAGCATCGTGCAGCCCATCTATCTATTCAAGCCCCGATGGGCGGGGGCCATGTAAATTAATGTATACCACTGTAAACTCAGTTTGAGTATATAAAAGTGGGGTTTAAGGGGATCAAAATTTTATAGGCGTGTCTGCATGATGGGCCGTCGGCGTGACATGTCATCCACATTCGCATTGTACTTAGTTTAAATTGTAAATTGAAATGTACACTCCCCCCCCCCTCGCGCCCCTCGGAGCTTGAAGAAATATATGGGCTGCATGATGCTTCCACGCAGAGCTGATTCCGACCCGCGCACGAGTACTGGTGAACCGCCGCTTGAGGGTCTAAGCCTGCCCGGGCAAAGCGTTGCGTACGAGTCGGACCGTCCATGCTTATAAACCCTATTGGTTTCATTGGGCGACAGGGCTTGAAATGTCATTTCATTTCAATGTCGGTAAAAGTCCCACTAAATTGGAAGCAATGTCTCCAAAATGACCTTTACGGTGTTGACGGGGACGTTTCACCTCAAATCAACAAACAATCAAATCAAAACATGTACACTTATACCAGACCCACATATATACACTTTTATCAGACCCATATATCTATAAGCGGTCTCGAAGACCGAACTATTAGCGTAATGCAACCTACCTTAGGTGGGAGAGCACATTCCCCGCATAATCAAAGCACTCGCAGAACTGTCGGGTACGGAACCCGGGAAGGGACATGATTTTTTATTTTTATTATGTTGTGCGAACAAGATAATATCTTGAGCGGACAAGATATTATCTTGTTCGGACAACATATTATCTTGTGCGGACAAGATATTATCTTGTGTGGACAAGATATGATCTTGTTCGCACAACATAATATCTTGTGCGCACAAGATATTATCTTGTTCGCACAACATATTATCTTGTTTGCACAACATAGATCTTGGGAAGTTGTGCGGACAAGATATTATCTTGTGCGGACAAGATATTATCTTGTGCGGACAAGATAATATCTTGTGCGCACAAGATAATATCTTGTGCGCACAAGATATATGTTGTGCAGACAAGATATTATCTTGTGCGGACAAGATAATATCTTGTTCGCACAACTTAATATCTTGTGCGGACAAGATAATATCTTGTCTGCACCAGATAATATGTTGTCCGCACAAGATAATATCTTGTGCGGACAAGATATTATGTTGTGCGGACAAGATAATATGTTGTCCGCACAAGATAATATGTTGTCCGCACAACATAATATCTTGTCCGCACAAGATATTATCTTGTGCGCACAACTTATAAAATAAAAAAAAAATCGTGTCCCCTTCCCGGGTTCCGTAGTACGGAGGGTGAACTGATGGGGATTTAAAACTTGTCAAAATTTGAACATAATTGTTACATTTCTGTAATTTTGCTCTTAGTATCTTCAAAAGTGACGCCTCACGGTTGAGATCATCGCTTGGAACAAAGAAGGGAAATAACATTTTCACTTGTAAATTCCATCTTTCATTTTAGCTGATGCTTCTAGTTCTAGTATTGACATTCCAAACACATAACTAAGGGTTATATAGCAAACTCTCTCTCTCTCTCTCTCTCTCTCTCTCTCTCTCTCTCTCTCTCTCTCTCTCTCTCTCTCTCTCTCTCTCTCTCTCTCTCTTACGATAATACATCCGTGCGACGTAGTGCATTCTTTAATCACTCGAAAATGGTGACTTTTCTGATAAAAAGCGTGATCTTTTTCTCTTTTTTTTCTCCAAACATAGATTATATGCTCGTTATAATCGCGTCATAATGATGCATGTATACCCCACTTTTTTCTATATGAAGGGGTGTTTAGAGAGGTACTTACTACACGGACATGTTCTCTCTCATGCTCTCTTTCTCTCTCTCTCTCTCTCTCTCTCTCTTGTAACGATAACAAATCCTGCATAGTTCAAAAACGTTTTTCTGGTGAAATATTGAGATACTTTCCTTTTACTCTAACAAAAGTTGTAGGTGCTGGCCCTGCTTGTATGAGCCGCCTTACTGAGTACTCACAATTAACAATTGGTAGAAATAGAAAATATATCCTCTTGTACTCAGTATACAGTGGGATAATACTTATTTATGTTCCTAGCATATATTGTGGGTGCTCGCCAAGTTGGAACCATCTCATTGAGTACTCACAATACTCAGTATACAGTGGGATAAACAAGGCCATTTATACGCACCCGTTTACGTTCTCTCTCTCTCTCTCTCTCTCTCTCTCTCTCTCCCTCTCTCTCTCTCTCTCTCTCTCTCTGCGAGAATGTCTAAGCTAGAAACACTGAACGACCGGGAATAATTGCTCGGGATCAGTCGAATGCGGCGGCTGATCAGGTTCTAATATGTTCGCATAAAGTAAAGCTTTAGAAGGGTTCAACGAAATGGGTTCAAGCTCTTGCTAAACTCGGGGACAACCGACCAACCAGTGAGTTAAGTAATTTGACTTCAAATGAAGAAGAAGAAGAGTGTGAGTGAGTGAGTTTTAGTTTTACGTCCCACCAACAGCTAAGGTCATACGGAGACGGGACCTCGGTTTAAAGACTCATCCGAAAGTCTGGAGAAGCCCGGGATCGATCCTGTGATCCCTGGTTTACAAGGCGAGTAGCGTAACCACTGCACCACGGAGGCTTCTAAGCAGAAGAAGAAGAAAAAAAAGAAAAAGAAGAAGAAAACACAGCATTTTTTGTAGCATCGCAAACATATGCACTTCTCGGATTTCATGGTAATCTCAGATCATGTCATTGTAACTTATTTGTAGGTAACTGATGGGATAATTGCCATTTGGGAGACGTTATCGCTGCACCTGATCATTACATGTAGCTGAGAACTGCACTACCGACCGATATCAGAAAAGAACCTAAGTATAAGACAACTAATCCATTAATCTCTATCGCACATCCGTATAAAGGAAATCTGTTCTGGATACCAATGCAATCCATAACGACATTCGTAGCTATAATGTTGCATTTCATATCTCTTCAAACGAATCGCTTTAGTTTTATTTTTCTTTTCTGGATATAGACGTTTGCCTCAATGAGGCGGTTCTAACAACTACCCACGCTCAATATTTTTAGAACGAAACGGATACTATTGATACCCATTTTATCGAAAGATTTACCTATATAAAGTGGTGTTTATAAGATAGTTCATCGTGTGGGCTTGTAAAGACGATGAGAGCTTTGGGCTTCTTCAGGAAAGTAAAGCTTCATTTTTTTCTTCCATAACGAAAGCAGGCTTGTCCAAATATTTTTCCACGCAAAATAAAAATTTTCAGATACAAATTTTCTGATATTTTTCACATTTTTCAGGGTAATGAATAATTCACCCATTTGAGACACTGCTGCCCTTTGAGGCCTTTATAAAGCCCTGGTAAATCCAACTTTATCTACATGATGGGGTTTATCGACAGAAATACGAGCAATACTGTAGATCTTCGTAAACTCCGCTATTCCCTATATAATGGTTGTAGGTACGCGTAAGAATTGCCTCAGTTGTGAACGACCTTATAAATACCACTTGTGTTTGATTTGGTTTTATGGCCCTTTCAATATATTTCATTTATTGCGAAGCCATCGTTTATCAGAAGTGGGCAAAAACCGGAGTACCCGTAGAAACACCACCTGACCTTCCGTTGACATTTCACGTGACCCGAGTTAGGATCGAACCGCAGAGTTATGAGACTCCGACATTAGTAGTTATCGCTTTTACCCCAAAGACTATGGGGCCCGTTGTTAACCCCACTTTAAGTACAAGGAGAGTTTGCATGGGAATACCAATACCTTATTTTTCCTTATTTTTGGTCTCAAACATAGGATGTGGGTGACTACACCTTAGCGGGCGGGCAAGATTTTTCAAATGCTGTCTTCCTCTCTAATATTAAAGGGTATAATTTCAAATGGCATGTCAATTCATCTGTCCTTTACTGTACGAATTTACGGGAAAGAAATATGAGGTTTCAAATGTTGGTTTATCCCCTTTAACTGCCAATCAGGACGTTTGCCGGCGTCAGTTTCAAATATATTTTATTGTCTTTCTTTTTATTACTATTTCTCAGAGAAAATAAGTTTTGACGTTGCATGTGAACAGTCTGTTTGGGCAGCAGGGCTCGAGAAGTCATTTCATCCCAATATCCGGTGAGTCCTACGAAATTGGAAGAGCGTCTCAAAAAGACCTAACTAGTGTTGGGAGGTTAAAGCTCAACCGAAACAAACAAAACACCATAGAACTGAAATATGTGAAGTTTTCATTTTTATTTTATTTTATTTTATGATTATTATTTTTGTGTGTGTGTGTGAGGGCGGGGGAGGGGTAGACTAGATACTTTACGCTTCATCAGCACACCTAAACGACTATGAAATATATATAATGTATGTACAGTATGACAAAAGTCTGCTCAGGAAGAAGGTGACCTGGCCCCCAGGTTATAAAACTTTTTTATGCTCAACTCAGCTGAGCATGAAACTTGTGGTGCTCATAAAAATTAAAATACTAAGAAGTTGAGCGATTTTCCTTTCTCAGATAGCAGAGAATGACATGTGTCCTGCTCACAAATTTTAAAATGCCAACATTGTTGGCATTTTAAAATTTGTTTAAAATGCCAACATTGTTGGCATTTTAAAATTTGTGAGCAGGACCAATTTCATGCTCAGGTGAGATAAAAAAATTATAACCTCGGATCCTGGATAGTGTTGTCTAGGCTATTGATATCCAAAAAGAAACAAACATGCCATGTCGTCCAATCTAAATTTGCATTTACATTTTATGAGACTTTAAACCGAGGTCCAGTCTCCGTATGACCTTAGATGTTTTTGGACATAAACCCCACACATCACATGACTTAGAAGAACAAAGCCTTCCCAGGCTTTCCTTTATGCACATGTTCATTGCATGTCTGAACTGTGTTACAAGTTTCAGTGTCCTGCATCAAATACTGTAGGTGGAGTCGTGGGGACACGAACAGCACAATAAAGTTAACATCCTGATATGGCCAAAATAATTGTCATTCTAGGGGACATAATTCTGCAATTAGGCGGGGATTAGAATCCTGTTTCTTTTATGCACATGTTCAATGCATGTCTGAACTGTGTTGCAAGTTCCAATGCCCTGCATCAAATACTGTAGGAGGAGTTGCGGAGACACGAACTTTACTATTTAACCTCCCTGTCTACAAAATGATTAAGTTTTTCAAGGGAACATAATTCTAAAATAAGGGGCTGGATCGGGATCCTGTTTCCTTTATGCACATGTCCAATGTGTCTTAAAAGTGTTGCAAGTTTCAATGCCCTGCATCAAATACTGTAGGAGGAGTTGCGGAGGCAGGGATATTACTACAAAATGTGACGTACCGACGTACGTACGTACGTATATAATACGGACAAGGGCAAACCTATATGCCCCTCCCCACTTTGTGATTGGGGTATAAAAATGGTGAAATTGAAACACCCCGTATCTTATATAAATTGTAGATCCACCGTTTCAGGATGATATAAAGCAAAAGTAGTTCACTGTTTTAAGACTTTAACTAAAATATCCAACTCTTCTCACCTCACATTTTATATTCACATACATCGTTATGTAAGGGTTGATTTTAGTCATCCCGTATCAATTCAAAACACATATATTTAGTAAAAAGAAAAATAAGAGTTGACTGCCTTCTCCCTTTTTATACGTAGATTAATATATGTTTTTATAATATATTTTTCGAAGATCGCGTATGAGAAGGTGATGGTGAAAAATGTTACCACATACGAATATCAACCGCGGCACACAATCGGGATATAACTATCAACCAGGATTTTTTTATTCAAAAACGAACTATACTGACTTTAATAAACCACGACAGAAGAACCTCCCAGGAAACCCTTTAGGGGACAAAATGATTCGGACACATTGCAATTTTGATATTCGACCATAAAGCGATATTTCAACCCTATAATGCGTATGAATGAAGAAATCCATACTTAAACCCCGAGAAAACACCGATTTTCAATGTTTATTGTTTAAAAAGCCCCGAGGAACCAAAGACCATGATTAAAGATATTATCTTGTACAAACAAGCTAATAAGTTGTGTTCACAAAATATAATGCTGTCCGCACAAGATCTTGTGCGCTCGAGATATTAAGTTGTGCGTAGAAGATATTATCTTGTTCGCACATCGCATGTCCCTTCTAGGCATTAGTATCCATACAACTTCTACCCGCATGATATTTCAGTCTGGTAAGAGACGTAAAAGCTCGCACATATGTCTGCTAACTTCGGAACAGAACTGCAGTTAAACAATGAAAAGAAAAAAAAACATGTGTTCTGTGTTCTTATGCATTTAATAAGTAATACCTTAGTCTATAAATAGGTTAATTGGATTTCTTTCAAATCAGTAATAGTAACTTGGTCTATGCTTATAATAATTTTGGGTCAATGTTTATTTTAACCTTAAAAATATGTTGCTTTAAGCAATTAGTGTATATCTTGATCAAATGCCGCGTTCTGTGGTGTCTGGTCTTGGTCTACATTTTTTGCCAAGCCAAACCTTTGATTCCAATATAACTATCTTACGCAACACTCTGATCTCACTGCGAATATTTTCGATAAAATAGTCAGTATTCCGACAAGACTGTGATAGCCACGTGTACTATAGCACGGAAAAGCTTTTCGGCTTAGCAACTTAGGGTCGATTGACAATCCAATCGACCTAAAACAAGCTGTGTTATGTGTTCCACTATGACGTCAGATGGCTGCGTACATGTAAGAGAGTTATCTGTAAAATCTGGACTGGAATCATGTGTTTGGTTTGGCAAACAGTGTAGACCAGATCAGACGTCACATAATGTGGCGTCTGATCAGGGTCTATACTGTCTGCATTAGGAACAAGAACCGAAGGGTATACCGAAAAAGTCCAAGTCCACGGCCATTTTACACAACCAGCGCTCTGAGTCAATCGGTCAAACAGTGCTGCCAATGCTTTGATTTCTTTACCCTCAAATCCGCCCACCCGTGAGATTCACGAGTGCACTCTTCCATCAATGAAGTTGGATGGGTACGCCCATTTTATGGTACGCAATATATATCCCGATTAGATTGCTCAGAGCCATCACGTCAGGATTTACACTGTTTGCATAAGTATCTGGACCGGGTTTCAGGGTTGTAAGGGATTACTTTTTTTTTTTTTTTGGTTTGGGTTTTACGGCCCTTTCAAGATTATTTCACTCATATCGAGCCGATCGTTAATCAGAGGTGGGCGAAAACCGGAGTACCCGGAGAAAAACCACCTGACCTTCCGTTGCAGAACTTGGCGTCTCACACGTGGCCCGAGCGAGGCTCGAACCTACGGCGGTGAGAGACATACTGACTAAGAGTCAGCGCTCTTATCCACTAGGCCACGGAGGCCCGTAGGGAAAACTTTTCTTGCTGTTCCGAGAGGCAAGCTATAACATGGACTGGAATCAAAACGGATAATTTAAAACGGAAGATTGTATATTCTGTGTAGGAATATTGTCATCGATTTCAAACAACCATAGACATACCGTCATCTATTGCAAAAACTGAATTTTAATTTTTAGATCATTCCAAAATGAAATTCCAGGACTGTACTAACTGCAATCAAAACAGTCATTAATAAATAGAAGTGAGTGAGTGTTTGAGTTTTACGTCCCACCAACAGCTAAGGTCATACGGAGACGGGACCTCGGTTTTAAACACTCATTCGAAAGTCTGGAGAAGCCCGGGATGGATCCTGCGATCCCTGGTTTACAAGGCGAGTAGCGTAACCACTGCACCACGCAGGCTTCTTTTAAATAGAAGTGAAGGCAGTGATCAGGAATCGATGCAATTAACCCACAGATCCCTTGAAAAATAATAAAAAAAAACATGAAATAACTAGACCCTAATGGAAACACCAATAGCGGAAAGCCAAAAGGACAGTCACTTTCCCACAAAATAGCCAATTGACTAACCAAAAAAAAAAAAAAAAAAAAAAAAAAATGCATGCAAAACACACACTCAAAGACAAACCATAACAAAAAGTAAACCGCGACAGAAGAACCGCATGGGAACGGTCAGTGAACAGAATGCCACTGCGGGGCTTAAATGCCGCAATCCTCGCCCTTATTTCTGTCATGGTTTATGTTTTGGTCACAATCCCTTCCGATTAGGCTTAGGATGTACACCCGGATTGATTTTTAGCCATTTTGGCCTGGTCCCCGGCCGGACTCCAGACATGGCCGGCCGGTGGCGGGGCTCTCAGGCAGCATCGGAGAGGTGCCCGAAGAGTTTTAACTCGAAGTTAAAATTTCTCCGGTGTCCCGTACATTTTCATAATTGGCCACATATCCTTCACACATCGTTTAAGTATCGTCCGATATCCGGTCGGGAATCGAGGGGTAATCGGCCGGTGTATGTAGCCTCAGAGGAGAAATTTTTGGGACCGGACATGGGCCGATATCCGGCCGATGTCTGTTTACACATTGGAAAGTAACCCATCGATGTCCGATCGGCTTGAACCGGTGTGGACCAGATATGTTACAAACATCGTCCGGTCACCGGCCGGCTAGAACCGGACATCGGGCGGAATATATAAACCCCCATCAGTCGCCGTGTACATCATTATAGCGCGTTTCCATCACACCGCCCGGCAATCGCCCGACATTCGGCCAGGCCTGGTACAAGCATCGTTCGTTGTCCGTAGGATACTCGGGCGATATTCGTACGATGTCCGGTGAATAGGCCGGTTATCACTCGGACATCATAGGATAATCTGTCGATTAGTATTAGATGTTCGGTCGGTATTCACTGCCTCGCCGGCCCCCAAAAGATTTCTCTTTGGAAACAGATGCCGTACGATTACGAGGCGGTTTTCGGACGGCCTCCGCACGGCCTCCGGACGGTGCCATTTATGTAAATGATGTGTGACAAATTTTTTGACCGGTGTTGTCCGATGTCAGAAAAAAATGCCAAAACCAGCGGTGTACTCACGATTACCCCCTATCCCCGGATACCGGCCGATCTTTGTGACCACAGCATTAGTCAAATACAGCACAGAACAACTGAAATATTAACCAACGGACGAACTCCGGTTGGCCGGCTGTGAACAAGGGCAATCAGCTATCCAAAATCAAAACGACACCAGCGACATACACATGCCGATGAAGTATAAGAACAAAACAGACGCACCGCGGGGCCTTCAATCGATTTTACGCGCCCGCAATGCGATTTAACAATCCGCATGAATGCCACCTAACGCATCAGTGCAACATCTCCGAGAACAACCACAGAGATGAAACAACGTTGAGTACTCAACAGCAAGAAGAAACTGAAATGCTGGAGCAAAAGAAAAACTACATTTAGACTCCGATGGGCCCGACCAGAGACAGAGCATCAGGCACCAACAAGCATTACATAAAATTAAATTCTCTAAAATCTTAAGCTAGAAACATTGTAAGACCAGGGTGGGAACTATTCTCACAAAAGCTGGGATCAGTCGCAATCGAATACGGCGGTTCATCAGAATCTCCTCTGATCGAATTAAGGGTTCAGCGAATTGGGTTCAAGCTTAGGATCCCTTTTCCAGCCTAAACGCAGGGACAATCGACCATCCAGTGCGTTTAGTAATTTGACTTCAAAAGCGGATGAAGAAGAAGAAGAAGAAGAAGAAGAAGAAGAGAAGAAGAAGAAGAAGAAGAAGAAGCACGTTGTGCACTCAATGTTTAAGCCTAATGCTTATAAACGTCGAGAATCTGGACTGAAGAATCGGCCCCGCCCATAGGGGCGCGAACAAGTATATGGGCTGCATGATGCTTCAACCTAGAGCTTAAACCGACCCGCACACGAGTTGTGGTAAACCGCTTAGAGGAACAAAGCCTACCCAGGCAAAGCGGTGCGAATCGGCCCGTCCATGCTTATTAACCCTATTGGTTTCATTGGGCGGCAGGGCTTGAGATGTCATTTCATCTCAATGGCAGGTAAAAATCCCACAAAATGGGGAGCAACGTCTCCAAAATGACCTTTATAGTGTTGACCGAGACGTTAGCCTCTAATCAAACAAAACAAATCAAACAGACTGAAGAAAAATAACCGTAGAATTACGATGCAGTCTATCATAAATATTTTTTGTTGTCTCACAAACATACATGTACTTCTCGAATTTTGCGGTATTTTGGACAAAGTTCGGAATGCTACTCTCAGGTCATTATTATTTATACATGTAACATATTTGCAGGTTGGAAGGGGGTCAGATTACGGTAAACGTGGCTTAATTGCCATTTGGGAGACGTTATCGCTGCATGAAAACTACATAGATGTCTAATAAAATCTGAAAAGAAGCAAATTTACAGATGCAAACCACTACTGTAATATTGTATTTCATATCTCTTCAAATAATTTGTTTCATTTTCTTTCTTTTTTTTATTTTTTTTCTTTTCTAGATATAGACTTTAGGTGTGCCTTTGTTCATGTACATGTACCGCCTCGTTGAGGCGGTTCTAATGACTACCCACGCACTAAATATTAAGACGGAAACCATTGTACTCATTAAAACAGACATTTCCCTATAGAAGGTGGGCTTACAAGAATGCTCATTATATGGACTTGTAAACATGATGAAAGTTTTGGTCGGGTTCGATCCCGGGCCGCGACATACCGAAGTCGTTAAAAATGGTACTAGCTGCTCCTCGCTTGGCACTCAGATTTACGGGGTAGAGCTAGGACTGGTCGACCCAGTGTCAGGATAATGTGACTGGGTGTGGTATCATGTAATGTGTCTGGGACATGATACTTCAGTGAGGCAGCACTATAAAAGTGAGCATTGAGCTCCCTGTCGCAACCTGACACCGTCGTGATATGACTGAAAAATTGTTGAAAGCGACGTTAAACCCGAATTCACACACACACACACATGAAAGTTTTTGTCTTCAAAACACGCCTATTCAAATATATTGTTTGGTTGTTTGTTTGATTTGAGGTTTAACGTCCCCGTCAACACAGTACGGGTCATTTTGGAGACGTTGCTTCCAATTTTGTGCGCCATTTATCCGACATTGAGGTGAAATGATATCTCAAGTCCTGTCGCCCAATGAAACCAGTAGGGTTTATAAGCATGGACAGACCGACTCACACCGCTTTGCCTGGGCAGGCTTAGATCGTCAAAGCGGTTTACCAGTACTCGTGTGCGGTCGGTTTCAGCTCTGCGTAGAAGCATCATGGCACCTTTCTATTTCTTCAAGCCCCGATGGGCGGGGGCCTTCAAATATATTGAGATTTTAATACCAAATCTTAAAATTTCCAAATACAAAATTCTGATATTTTTCACATTTGTGCTAAAACATACATTGTGGGTACTCTTTAGAACTGCCGTGCCAATGCGGTTCCAATGAGTACCAATATTCTATGTTTTGAGCGCAAATAAGAAAAATAATGTACACTACATAAAAAGGGGGTTTAAGGGGCCCAACATTATATAGGCTTGTTTGGGATGAATGTCATTTTTCAGGCGAAAAGTCGTGACGTTTTAATGTTTCTGAGGGTTACGAGCATATCATTAATTTCAGACACTGTTACCCTTTTAAGGCTCTGAAAAAGACACACATCTAGCCACGGACCTAATTTACATTTACTTGGTCCCAGATCTGGCGAAAAATTGTGATTAGTGTCTTAGTTTAATTAACTGACAGCCACAGTTACTATTTTGAGCAGAAATGTGGAAATACCTGGTAAACACAATCTTTTCTGTTGAAAGTGAGGTTTACTTGGTTTACCCACAGTCTGTGACTCGGAGCAGAAGCACAGTCAACACTGTATATCTTTGTAAGCCACGCTATTCCCTGTATAATGGTCATTATTCGTTAGAATCGCTTGTTATGAACGGTCTTGTAATCCCCACTTTTTGCGTTGGTTTTACGGCCCGTTCAAGATATTTTCACTTATTTCGAGCTGATTGTTAATCAGAAGTGGGTGAAAACGGTAGTACCCGGAGAAACACCACCTGACCTTCCGTTGCAGAACTTCGCATTTCCATCCGAGTAGGCTCGAACCACAGCGGTGAGAGACTTCATGATTAAGAGTCAGCGCTCTAAACAAATAGGCCATGGAGGCCCGTTGTAAACTCCACTTTAAATACAAAGAGGGTTACGTAGGAAAACCTTATTTTCCTGATTAGGATATGGATATTTCAAACGAGCACCCATATACTTGTTACATTTTACTCACTGAGTTTGTTTTGTATTATTTATTTTTATTTTTTCATCATGTAAAAGCCACCGAATTTTTTTTATCTTTAGTGGCGGTTTGTACGCCCCACCTTTCTGGTTTAAGGCGAAGGCGTATTCAAAGATGTAAATGCAAGTTCTTTTGCACCATCAGTTTGGTGGATATAGATTGTCATGTCGATTTTACTTTCTATATACAATAATTTGTATGCGTCATTTATTACATAAATGACATACTTACGAAAATATAATGAAACTACCCAATGTACTTGTAAACCTCAACGCAAGGCACACATCTGTTATAACGTTTGTTTGATTTGAGGTTAAATGTTCCCGTCAACACTGTAAAGGTCATTTTGGAGACTTTGCTTCCAATTGTGTGGGACTTTTACCCGACATTGAGATGAAATGACATCTCAAGCCCTGTCGCCCAATGAAACCAATAGGGTTTATTAGCATGGACGGTCCCGCCTCGCACCGCGGTTCCTTGGCAGGCTTAGATCCTCTAAGCGGTTTACCAGTACTAGTGTGCGGGCCGGATCGATTCAGCTCTGCGTGGAAGCATCATGCAGCCCATATATTTCTTCAAGCCCCTATTGGCGGGGGCCGACATCTGTCATAACCTCACAGTTGATAATGATTCTTAATCATTAGGACTCTCACCGCCGTGGTTCGAGCCTGGCTCGGGTCACATGTTAGACGCCAAGTTCTGCAACCGAAGGTAATGTGGAGTTTTTCTCCTGGAACTCGGTTTTTCGCCCACCTCTGAGTAACGATCGGCTCGATGTTAGTTAAATTATCTTGAAAGGACCGTAAAACAAAAACAATAATAATATTAAACAAACAAACAAAAACAAAGAAAATAACGCCACTGATAAAGTGATAAATGGGGGACCAAATGGCTTGTTTTTTTGGCAAATTTTGAACCAATAATAATAATGAAAAAAAAAAAAAAAAACAGAATCAGTATATATTTTGTATAAGTGTATAAGTTGTAGCAGTCTGTAGTAGCTGTATGTTCACCGACGTAGGTCTTGTGTACAGAATTAAAGGAAATACATAGAAAACGTAGAAATTGTAGTTTTTATGAACCAAAAGCTCAGCATGATAACAGGACCGTGTAATGGACACCCCTTTACAGATAAGCTCGAGAAGAACCTAACCATTTTCGCGTTTTGTCCGAGGGACATACGCGCATTGCGTGCGTGTAAAATTTTCGAGTTTCAATACGCGGTTTATCGCGTTCATACGCGATTGCAACGCGTTTAATATCAGCCAATGAAAGTGATTATTCGTAACGCGTTAGGTTAACTCAATACGCGTTTCTTTGCGAGAGAATTCCAACCAATAAGAATAAGACAGGTAAGCGAAGATAAACCGCGTGAATGCGAAAGAGCACGGACCAATCAAAATCCTCTTAGCTCGTATGTTTGACCAATATTCTTTATTTTATTTTTTTATTCATTCACAAATTAATGGCGGCATTGGCCTCTCTTATCAGTAGTGATTTCTTCGGATAAACACACACAATAATATTTACATTTAAAGAAATATTTTGGATTGCATAACACCCTAATGTCTGGCAGTTTAGAGATAATAAACACTCGGGGTATTCTGATGCATATGGTGTAGGGAACCAAGAGGGTAATCGTTTATCCTGGGATATTTGTTTGAAAAGGCACGTCTATTTACTTGTTTGTGGGCGCTCAGCAGAACCGCCATTTAATGGGTGTTTATGGTGTTTCTAACACATCTTGAAACACACCTATACACATTTGACCCCGTTAATCCCCAATTTTGAATAGTAAAATTGGAATTTAAGGGAGTATATATTCTTCTTATTTCTGCACAAAATATAGATTGTTGGTACTCGTCAGAACTGCCTCGCCGAGTCGGTTCTAACGAGTACAATAACCTATGTATTGTGCAGTAATATTAAAATAACGGAAAATGTTCAAGTTTGGTGGTAAAAAAATCAATAGATTTGTATAGGCGTATTTTCGCATTGAAGTTCAAACAATCTCTGTTTGGATTAAAGACAAATAAATGAATATATAAGCACATAAATAAAAAATAAGGAAAAGGTAAAGGCTGAAATACGCACATTTCTTAAAGTTCATAAAGTTTAGCGCCAAATGGCAAACAGTGCAGGCCCAGTTCAGATGCAGACAAACTAGGCGTCTGATCAGGGCCTACATTGCTTCCAAAAGCTTCAGACATTTTCATAATATTTTTGAAAACAACATAACCTTACTCTTTTAAATTTTGAACTTGTCTTGTGCTATTTACAAGGTGGAAGATTCCATTTGGCGCCAATTGGCAAAAAAGTGCAAACCCAGATCAAACGCAACAGAATTATCGTCTGATCAGGAACTACACTGTTTGGAAAAAGTTCAGGATTTTTTTTTTCAAATTTATTAAATTTTGAAGGAAATGGAAAAAATGGTAATAGAAAAAATGCCCAAGGTTGGGCGTCGCAGAAGTAGGCGTCTGATCAGGGCCTAGATTATAGAAGATAACGAAATGTTCAGTTATTTCCCAAATAAATTTCGGAAAAAAATGTATGTTAGGTCGAAATTCCATTTGGTAAAACAAATGTGTTAATGAAAACAAAATAAATGAAAATTACAGCAATAAGTAATTAAATAAATGAGCTGCTTCTGTGAGTGACGGAACATCCATTATTTCGGAAATTTTGAAGAAAAGACAACCTCACACTCTTATATTTCGAAATGGTTTTGTGCTATTTACAAAGTGGAAGATGCAATTTGGCGCCAATTAGCAAACTGTGCAGACCAAGATCATTGGCAACAGAAATAGGCACCTGATTGGGGCCTACATTGTTTCAAAAAGCTTCAAATATTTTCAAAATAAATTTTGAAGAAAACACACCCTCACACTCTTAAATTTTGAAACGATCTTGTGCTTTTTACACGGTGAAAGATCCAAATGGCAAAATAAAGTGCAGATCCAGATCAGACCTAGTAGGAGTAGGCGTCTGATCAGGATCTACTCTGCATGCCAAAATAAACAAAGAAAACAAAACTTCAACTTTAATTTTAAAATGGACTTGCTCTATTAATAAGGTGGAAGATTCCATTTGTTGCCAAATGGCAAAAACCATGCAGACCCAGATCAGACGCAGCAGACGTAGGGCTCTGATCAGGGCCTACATTTAATGCAAAAGGTTCAGGCATTTCCAAATTAATATCTGAGAAAATGCAACTTGATTCTCCGAGTTAATTAAACAAAATAAATGAAAATTACAAAAATAATTAATTAAAATTGGGCCGCTTCTGTGAGTGAAAGAACATTGATTATTTCGGACATCTAGAATAAATGACGATAATGAGATGTTGTTTTAAACTGATAACTTTATAGCCCCCCAGTTGCTAGTGGGTGTCATAAAACTTTTGGTCAATAAACATCCTGCATTTTGACAGTCACTTTCAATCACAACTCGGTACCTGTATTTTACCCTTTACCCCCAGGCTAATGTTAATGGATAATTGACTAGTCCGCCAGATTTGTTATGTTCAAACTGAAAAAATATCTGGAATAAGGAAAATTTGAAGAAATAGAAAAAAGAAACAAAAAGAAGGATAAGTGTGAAATAGTACTGATTGGTTGCTTTTGAAACGCGAAGCAGTCTGTGAATGTGCACTATCTGCGTTTTCGACACTCATGTTTGATTGGCTGTTCAATAATCGCGATTTACACGCAATATCGCGTTATTCATAAAAGCAATTGATTGGCTAAAATGTCATTCGCAAGTGAAACGCGTGAATCACGAGTGCGAATCTCGCGCGTTACAAATGCGAAACAAATGCGTGTGCGCTGTTAAGTTCTTCTCAATCTTAACTGTATATCTCATTCTGTAGTGAAAATTAAGGGGTTTATAGGTATATACATTATGTTTCTTTATCATAAGTTGTGGATACTCGTTATAATCCTGCCCCCGCCCATCGGGGCTTGAAGAAATAGATGGGCTGCATGATGCTTCCACGCAGAGCTGAAACTGGCCGCACATGAGTACTGGTAAACAGCCTAGAGGATCTACGCCTGCCCAGGCAAAGCGGTGCGTGTCGGACCGTCCATGTTTTTAAACTCTATTGGTTTCATTGTGCGACAGGGCTTGAGATGTAATTTCATCTCAATGTCGGGTAAAAGTCCCACAAAACGATAACACATCCGTGTGCTATATTGCATTTTCAAATCTCGAAAAGGCATTTTTTTCTGATGAAAATTTGTGACATTTTTCTTATTAATACTCCAAACATAGGTTTTGGGTGCTTGTTAGAACCGGCCCATCGAGCCGGTTCTAACGAGTACCCACAACCTGTCTTGGAGCAGAAATAAGGAAAATAATGTTTACATGTAACCCCGTATACCCCCGTTTTCTCTATATGAAGTGGGGTTGGGGGCGTCTTTATATCACGGACTTGTTCAAGTGATGAACGTCTCAAAAATGACGTGTACAGTGTTGACGGGGACGTTAAACCTCAAATCAGACAAACAAAAACTCGTTATAATCGCCGTACCACAACATATGTTTGGAATATAAAAATAAGAAGAATATCACACATTTTCGTTAGAAATGTAACTATTTTTGGAGATAGCAAAGAAATCGCTGTGTCAAACGGTGGATGCCATATACAAATGACATTGCGGGGCTTTATATATGCAATATATGCGCCTGATATTTCGGTTAAAATACCACTTAACTAGGTTGTATATCGACACCTCATATCTTGTAAATACATGTATATATTCGATGACGCATTCCTCATTTTTTTAATTTGATGGGAAGAGTTTTATTTCTGACTTTGACATTTTTGAGCTTGCAATCTGTTTGAAGGAACCAGTTGCTAAATATAATAGAAGGACCAATTTTATTCCAGTCTGGTCGGGCTCATCGGAGTCTAACTGTTGGTTTTCTTTTGCTCCAGCATTTCAGTGGTTTCTTGCTGTCGAGTCCTCACCGTTGTCTCACCTCTGTGGTTCTTTGATTTCTGTGTTCACGGAGATGTTGCACTGATGAGTTAGGAGGCCTTCATGCGGACTGAACAAATTATTTGTCTAAATCGCGACGGAAGTAAGGGCGAGGATTGTGGCCACGTAAAATCGATTTAAGCCCCCCAGTGGAAATCTTCCACTGACCGTTCCAAGGCGGCTCTTCCGTGGCGATTTATTTATGTTGTTGTTTGTTACTTACTGTGTGTATCACTTGTGTCTTTTAATTTTGGATGGCCATATGGCCATTTTGTGGGAAAGTAACTGTCCATATGGCCTTCCTTTGTTTAGGTTTCCATTATGGTCTGGTCGCTTAATGTTTGTATTTCTTTCCCTTTGGTGTCTTTTATGGTTGGAGTAAGTTAATTGTATCAATTCCTGATCTTTGTTTTACTTCTACTTTGCTATCATTCACCTTTAATGCAATCCACTAATTATGAAAAAAAAAAAAAAAAACAAAAAAACAACAAAAAAAAAAAACAATCGTCCCTAATATTTTCCGTGGATAGTTTTAATGTTAGAATAATGTATAATTTATGCCTATTCAGATCATAACTGTAAACTCGCGATCTTGTCATATTTTATTGTCGTTGTTGTTGTTGATGGACTAGATAACAGTCCAACAACTTTTGCTCGTTAATTTCTCTAAACTCGTGGATTTACAAAGGATATAAAATACGGGGTGTATTGTTATGCATAAGAATTTATTTTTCTGATTCCCACTTTCACCCCAGTGTTGACCTAATAGTGCTATAAATATCTTGTTAATCTTCTTATAGAAGATTCTAGAAAACTGAGTCACAGATTAATTTCATTTTTGTAAACAACATGTTTACAAGGAAAAGTACTTCAGAACCTTCCAGAAAGTTCTGGGTTGCATTATTTTTAGAAAAATACCTCATCTTATTCCACAGCCCTCTGGAACATTCTAGAGAAATCTTAGGGTCTATAAAAGAGCATGATTTTTCTCATTGAGTCAGACTTTGGAGTTTGATGTTTGGGCATTTAAGAAAAGTTATTTCTAAATTCTGTGTTGGATTGTTAAAGGATATTACTTTTCATTTTGGACTGTGAATTCTGTGGGATCAAGGAAAATAGATTCATTCAGGATATTTCATAACAGAGCTAAGTACATTTAATTTTCTTACTTCTACAGGTTAAAGTTAACTTGTAAATAAATTTTGTTAAGATTTTCCAAAAGGCTTGTTTGCTTTTTCTTTCTGCTACGCCTGGCTCGTAACAGAAATTGGGGGCTCGTCCGGGATAAACCATTTCGAGCATTTTAAAACCGACATTTCATGTGACGGCAGGTAATTGTCATTTCTTATCAAATAGACTTGGCAGTTGCTTCACAGGATTGGTATTTCCTATAGGCATATAGGGGATTGTCATTTCATGTGCATTGTCATTTCAGGTGAAATAGTACTTGTCATTTCATGTGAAATTTTTATTGGGCTTGTCATTTCAAAAAAAAAAAAAAACTTTGTCAAATTAGCCTCAATCTGCATTACCATAATTACTTTATAATACAAACAAAAAGCAAACATGTCGTTTGATTTGAGAAGCTTTTTGGCTCAGCCTACTCAGGAGTTGTTTAATCTGGCCAAAAGGACAGATTTGTTAGATATTGCTTCCCATTATGGGGTCACTGCTGTCAAAACAAGCATGAAGAAGCATGAAATTAAGAATATTTTGGTACAGTTTTTTGTTGATGAAGAACTTTTCGATCCATCTGCTTTGTCTCTCATTATGGTTTCACATACTGAATTGCAAATGAGACAAATTGAAATAGGAAGGCAAATTGAATTAGAGAAGTTAAGGTTAGAAATGGAAGAAAGAGAGAAGGAAAAGCAAAGAGAAATGGAAGAAAGAGAGAAGGAAAAAGAAAGAGAAATGCAGAGACAAATGCAGATGGAAAGATTAGAAATGGAAGAACGAATTCGAAAAGAAAAATTAGAACAGGAAGAAAAACAAAGAGAAATGGAGGAACGGATTGAGTTAGAAAAGGAAAAAATGAGATATAGTATTGAAGAAAAAGAAAGGGAAAGGCAATTTCAATTAAGGCTGAAGGAAATGGAACTCCAGGGTCAAGATAGGGTGAAACCTACCCCTGTTTTTGACTCTGGTAGTTACTTTGATGCCACAAAGCACATCAGATTAGTTCCGCCATTTCAGGAAAAAGAGGTAGATAAGTATTTTTTGCATTTTGAAAAAGTTGCTGAAAATTTAAAATGGCCAAAAGAGCACTGGACCTTACTTTTGCAAAGCGTTGTTGTCGGAAAGGCTCGAGATATTTATACTCAGCTGACTGTCGAGCAAAGCTCAGACTATGATTTGGTTAAGGAGCTTATTCTTAAGGCATATGAGTTGGTCCCTGAGGCTTACAGGCAGAAATTTAGGAATTGTAAAAAAGAAATTTCACAGACCCATGTAGAATTTGCTCGAACCAAAGAACAGCTATTTGATAGGTGGTGTTCTTCTAAAAAAGTAGGCTCTGATCATAACAAACTTAGACAACTTGTCCTTGTTGAAGAGTTCAAACGGTGCATAATTTCAGACATTAAATCTTTTCTCGATGAGAGACAGGTTGAAACTTTGGAGGAAGCTTCTCGTTTGGCAGATGATTATGCTTTGACTCATAAAGTCTCATTTGTGAACAGGCCTTATCCTCGAAAACCTTATAATCCACAGACAGGTCCAAGATTCTATCCCAGTAATCCTTCTGGTAGTTATAACCATACATCTGGTACTTTGCCCAAACTTTCTGGTGAAAATAAAAGCCAGAATCCTTCAAAACCTTCTGGTGAAAACAGAAGCCAGAATTTTTCCAAACCTTCTGGTGAAAACAAAGACCAGAATCCCTTATCTCAATCTCAAGTAGTTTGTTATTATTGTAAAAATACAGGTCATTTGATCTCTGAGTGTTTAAAATTAAAGCGAAGGAAAGAAAGAGAAAGACAAGAGGAACTTAAGCCTACAGGCTTGACTTCTATAAGGCCAAAACCACAGTCTTGTGTAAGGGAGGAAACTCTTTCTGATATCAAATTATCTGAGACTGATTCAGTTATGGAGATATATGAACCATTCTTATCAGATGGTTTTGTGTCACTAAATGGTGACAGTTATGCCCATCCTACCCCTATTAAAATCTTACGAGATACTGGAGCTTCTCAATCTCTTATTCTAGCAGATACTCTGCCTTTTTCTGAGAAGACTTCTTTGGGCCAAAGTGTCCTTATTCAGGGTGTGGAATGTGGATTTGTTAATGTTCCGCTTCATAACGTTTATTTGTCATCAGACTTGGTATCCGGTTCAGTGGCTGTTGGTATTAGACCTTCTTTACCTTTTAAAGGTGTTCATTTGTTGCTAGGCAATGACTTAGCTGGAGATAAGGTTGTGGTAAACCCACTTTTGACTTCTAATCCTTGCACTGATCAACCACCTGATCCCATTGAGCAGGAAATCCCTGATCTTTATCCATCTTGTGCAGTCACAAGGGCGATGGCACGTAAGGCCAAGCAAACTGATGGGAAACAGGATTTTGATTTAACTGATACCTTTTTGGGTCAGTCTTTTAATGACGAGATAACAAGGTCTCTGTCTTCAAGCCTGCCTGATAAGCAGACAGCTTTTCATGAGAATAACTCATCTGTCGATCTAGGCCAAGACAAAATGTCCGGGTCTCAACTAGCTATAGAACAGCACAAGGATCCTGAAATTTCGCCTTTGTTTGAAAGGGCTTTAGATGAGCAGGAAGTATCTCAGGTCCCAGTCTGTTATTATGTCAAAAATGACATTCTTATGAGAAAATGGCGTCCACCAGACGTCTCAGCAGAAGACGAGTGGACTGTCAACCATCAGATAGTGGTTCCACGGATTTACCGTCCTGAAATATTAAACTTGGCACATGAAACTCCCATGTCAGGACATTTAGGTGTAAATAAAACCTATCACAAGATTCTTAATCATTTTTACTGGCCTGGGTTAAAGTCAGATGTTTCTCAGCATTGTAGGTCCTGCCATACATGCCAAATGGTAGGAAAACCCAATCAGACCATACCTAAGGCTCATTTGCAGCCTATACCTGCTTTTGATGAACCTTTCAGTCGAATAATTATAGACTGTGTGGGTCCCTTGCCAAGAACAAAGTCTGGTTGTGATTATCTATTGACTATTATGTGTGCTTCCACACGTTTTCCTGAAGCCATTCCACTAAGAAATATCAAAACTAAGACAATCGTCAAGGCCTTAGTGAAGTTTTTCACATTTGTTGGGCTTCCTAAATCTATTCAGTCAGACCAAGGCTCAAATTTTATGTCTGGAATATTTCAACAAGTAATGCATGAACTTGGCATTGTACAGTATAAGTCATCAGCCTATCATCCTGAAAGTCAAGGTGCCCTTGAAAGATTCCATCAAACATTGAAAAACATGATAAGATCATATTGCTTTGACACAGAGAAGGACTGGGATGAAGGCATCCATCTCCTTTTATTTGCTGTTAGAGAATCTGTGCAAGAATCTCTTGGCTTCAGTCCATTTGAATTAGTATTTGGCCATACTGTTCGTGGTCCTTTGAAACTACTCAAAGAGAAATTTCTCTCCAATGATGACACCTCCCTGAATTTACTTCAGTATGTGTCTGATTTCAAAACTAGACTTTCAAAAGCTTGTGAGGCTGCTCGGACCAATCTTCAGTCAGCCCAAAGGAAAATGAAACAGCTATATGACATAGGGACAAAAGAAAGGAATTTTAAACCAGGTGATAAGGTACTAGCTCTTTTGCCTATTCCAGGAAAATCGTTGCAGGCCAGGTATTATGGTCCATACACTGTAGACAAAAAGATCAGTGACGTAAATTACATAATAAACACTCCTGGGAGGCGCAAGCTAAAGCAGCTATGTCATATTAACATGCTTAAGGAATACATAGATAGGGACAATACATCTTTAACATCAGTCAATCTAGTTAGCTCTGTTGCACTTAATTCAAGTGACAATGACTGTGAGGATATTAATTCAGTGAAGTCGGATCCCACATCATCAAAACTTCAGAATTCTGACATTCTACGGAATCTTGACCAGAAACTGTCACATCTAGAGCCAAATCAGCGGAATGAACTGAAACAGCTGATTTTTGAATATGGACACTTATTTCCTGACATTCCAACACGGACAGACAAAATATTTCACGATGTGGACATAAATGGTTCCAAACCTGTAAAACAACACCTATACAGGATGAATCCTATAAAACAGAAAAATCTTAAAGAAGAAATTCAGTATTTGCTGGACAATGACTGGAATGGAGTTCTCCTAGTATTCTTATACCAGAACAAGAAAGGACAAAAATGTTTATAGACTCTTAGAAGGATTAATTCTCGAACATAGACAGATGCAGAGCAAGAATCAGTCTGCAACATTTCGAAGTTTATCTTACCCCTACTACTGCACCGATTGTTGTTTTCAGTGATCACAATCCACTGACTTTCATACATAAAATGAAAAACAAAAATCAGCGGTTGCTCAGGTGGAGTCTTATGCTACAAGAGTATAATTTAGACATAAGACATATCAGAGGGAGAGATAACATTATCCCTGATGCCCTTTCAAGAGCTTGAGCAGTGTCAGGAGTTGTGTTTTTCTTTCCTACTAAAGTGGATTGTAGATACATGTAATTTTATATGCTATGCTCAATATTTTATTATTCTTAAAGCAAAAGAAAGCTTTATTACATAAATCTTTCTTTTCCTCGAAGAGGGGGAGTGTTATGCATAAGAATTTATTTTTCTGATTCCCACTTTCACCCCAGTGTTGACCTAATAGTGCTATAAATATCTTGTTAATCTTCTTATAGAAGATTCTAGAAAACTGAGTCACAGATTAATTTCATTTTTGTAAACAACATGTTTACAAGGAAAAGTACTTCAGAACCTTCCAGAAAGTTCTGGGTTGCATTATTTTTAGAAAAATACCTCATCTTATTCCACAGCCCTCTGGAACATTCTAGAGAAATCTTAGGGTCTATAAAAGAGCATGATTTTTCTCATTGAGTCAGACTTTGGAGTTTGATGTTTGGGCATTTAAGAAAAGTTATTTCTAAATTCTGTGTTGGATTGTTAAAGGATATTACTTTTCATTTTGGACTGTGAATTCTGTGGGATCAAGGAAAATAGATTCATTCAGGATATTTCATAACAGAGCTAAGTACATTTAATTTTCTTACTTCTACAGGTTAAAGTTAACTTGTAAATAAATTTTGTTAAGATTTTCCAAAAGGCTTGTTTGCTTTTTCTTTCTGCTACGCCTGGCTCGTAACAGTATACCTAAGTCTGTATAGCACTTCAAATTCGTACAATTAAATATCAGACAATTTAATTTGAGGTTTAACGTCCCCGTCAACACTGTAAAGGTCATTTTGGAGACGTTGCTTCCAATTTTGTGGGACTTTTACCCGACATGGAGATGAAATGACATCTCAAGCCCTGTCGCCCAATGAAACCAATAGGGTTTATTAGCATGGACGGTCCGCCTCGCACCGCGGTTTCTGGACAGGCTTAGGTCCTCCAAGCGGTTTACCAGTACCAGTGTGCGGGCCGGATCGATTCAGCTCTGCGTGGAAGCATCATGCAGCCCATATATTTCTTCAAGCCCCTATGGGCGGGGGCTTAAATATCAGACAGAATAAGGGGTGATATATGGACACCCCGTTTTTCATATAAATTGTGGCTTTACAGATAAGGGTGTTCAGAAGACACCGTGGTGTAGTGGCCTCACAAACCAAGGGTCGTGGGGTCTCCAGACAATAATAATAACAATATAATCATAATAATAACAAAACAAAAACAGAAGAACCGCCTTGGAACTGTCAGTTAGAAAAAAAATACTGGGTGGGGGGCTTTGGCACGGAACTAGCTGACCAATAAAATTAACTAATGGTCAATTCTGAGTACCTGTGCAATAAAATCAACTGTGATGTATAAACACTACGCTGATGATTAATTACAGACACGCATTGTAACATGGGTACGCGCAGTTCTGCAAGCAAAAGGATTTATTTATTATTTTGACTTATAACGTATAGGGTGCATTCGGAGGAATGCCACATCTTGTTATTGCTTGTTTGTTTGATTTGAGGTTTAACGTCCCCATCAACACTGTAAAGGTCATTTTGGAGACGTTGCTTCCAATTTTGTGGGACTTTTACCCGACATTGAGATGAAATGACTTCTCAACCCCTGTCGCCCAATGAAACCAATAGGGTTTATTAGCATGGACGGTCTGCCTCGCACCGTGGTTCCTGGACAGGCTTAGATCCTCTAAGCGGTTTACCAGTACTAGTGTAAAATATTCTTATTTTCAATATATTTTAAAGATGTACACTTTTAAGCAAACTGCATTGCACTTATTCATGAACAAAAAAAACAAAACAAAAAAACCTTAATTCGTCACTCATCAATGGTACAGTCTTCACTGTACAAGGTTGCATGTGTAAAAGACTTTATTTATTAGTTTCTTCTCCTGACTGTAAGACTTTGTATGTGCCTGAGCACTATGTCATGCTTCTTAGCATTACGAAAACGCGCCTATTCAAATATATTGACAGTTTAGCCACCAAAAATGAACATTTTCAGATAAAAAAAAATCCGATATTTCGTCTCAAAACATAGATTGTGGGTACTCGTTAGAACCGCATCGACGAGGCAGTTCTAAGGAGTATCCACAATCTAAGAAATTAGAAAAAGAATATTTACCCCTGTAAACCTCAGTTTTAATATATATAAAAAATTGGTTAAGGGGGTCAAAATTATATAGGCATGTTCGTGATGGCAGTGCAAATCTATGAATTTGAACTTAAACTTTTCTTTCGTTTTTTTTTTCTCAAGCACCTGCTATTGGCAGGGCGCGACAAAGGAGACCGGTTTTCCGTCCGTTCGTTCGTCCGTTGGATAATCCCTCAACATTTGCGCTAACCCAAATGTTCAAGTAAACTTCTCAAGAAATACTATCTCAGACTGAACATAGCCTGTGGTGAAATTCTCGTTATTTTTGTTTTTTATTATTATTTAAAATAATCTTGAAGGGCCGTAACGCACCCCTACTCCCACAAAAAAGAACTTAATTCACTAAGGCGAATCTCATTTTCAACTCATTTTGGGTCACTTTTCCGTAAACAAAGTAACTCTGTGGTCGGTTTGTGTGTATATGTTGTATTATTGTCCGGAGACCTACAGTACCAAATAAAATATATTCTGTTCTATTCTGTAGCAAAATTTAATCATTAAGATCACCTTTAGAACTGTTCGGATATTGTCAGAATCGCCTTACTTATGTTTGTGCAAACTGAAAAACATGCACACCCCCGCATATACATTCTTGGTATAAAAGTTGACCACTCTATGACTGTTCAGTTTTTATGAACTTTTCGGAAAGCAAATGAACACTCTCCGCAACAATTTAACTACTCTCCTTAAACTAGAAATTTTGGAAGAAATATAAAACTTTAACGCATGTATGACTAGCGGTCCTTTTTGGGTCATTTGCAAACAGTGTGGAACCAGATCAGATGCCGCACAACGCGGCGTCTGATCTCAGTCTACACTCTTTGCTTAACGTACTTACATTTTTGTTAAAACTTTCTACACACAAAAAAACCCTGACACCCCTGATACAACACATAATGTAGTAATGTAGTTATTTCTTCATTTTGATTTTTTTACTACATTATGCGTTGGCATAGTCGACGCGAAATGAAGTAAAAAAATTATTTCATTTCGCGTTGATATGCACCATATCGACGCATAATGAAGTAATGATGGTAGAACATAGCTGTCTTCGAAAAGACTTAGGAAGCAATACAGTTAAATTCCTACAATTTAGACCACATTTGAGACGGTTCAAAAGTGGTCTTTAAGACCACAGTTGAACAGTCCAAAAGACGGTCTTCCACAAAAGCACACTGAAGGTCAAAATCACAAAGAAAATGTAGCTTTAACCTTCCAAATATGCTTTAAAAACAAAATTTGTATTAATTTTAGGTGGTCTTAATAGTGGAATTTCAATGTCGGGTAAAAGTCCCATGAAATTGGAAGCAATGTCTCCAAAATGACCTAAATAGTGTTGACGGGGACGTTAAACCTCAAATCAAACAAATCAAACAAAAGACAGACAGGCAGACAGACAGACAGACAGACAGACAGACAGACAGACAGAATGGACAAAAACTATATACCCCCTTGCATACTTCGTATGCCGGGGGTATAAATAGATGGGCTGCACGATGCTTCCACGCAGAGCTGATACCGCCCGTACATGAGTCCTCGTAATCTGCTTAGAAGGTCTAAGCCTGTCCAGGAAAACTGCTGCGAGTCGGCCCATCCATGCATATAAACCCTATTGCTTTTAATTGGACGGCAGCGATTGAGATGTCATTTCATCTCAATATTGGGTAAAAGTCCCATAAAATTTGAAGCAATGTCTCCAAAATGACCTAAATAGTCTTGACGGGAACGTTAAACCTCAAATCAAACAAACAAACTGTTGACGCATAATGAAGTAAAATTAAGTATGCCACCCATCGCCGCAAAATGAAATAATTCTTTCATTTTGCTCAAACCTCTTAGTATCGACGCATAATGAAGTAAAAACGACATTTTATTTCATTTCGCGTCGACTATGCCAACGCATAATGTAGTAAAAATTTCAAAATGAAGAAATTACTACATTACTACATTATGCGTTGTAACACACCCCTATAATTGGAAATGGACCACTCCAAACTTATGGGTACACAATAACTGCTGAGATATTGTTTACAATGAAAATTAAGCATTTTCAATTTCAATGGCCATACAATTTGCACACTCAATAAAGGCTTTTAACGATTGCTTTTCTCCGATCATAAATCGTCTCCAACCTAAGGAGTTTATGCTGCTTTTCTTAACACTAGCATTGGCTGGTCAAATTATCTATGGTCTAATCTCACCAGTAGTGATCCTCCGCTGGACAGTAGGGTCATTTAACTAACATGCTTATAATTGAGTACCGGGTCTGTAAGACTTTCATTGGTTGAAATGCATTATTTAGTTATTTTTCACGATATTCAATTTCGACCCCCGCCCATCCGGACTTGAAGAAATAGATGGACTGCATGATGCTTCCACGCAGAGCGTTAACTTACTGCACATTAATACTGGAAAACCGCTTAGAGGATCTAAGCCTGCCCAGGCAAAGCGCGTATAAACCCTATTGGCTTCATCGGGCGACAGGGCTTGAGATGTCTTTCATCTCAACGTACGGTCGGGTGAAATCCCACACAATTGGAAGTAACGTCTTCAAAATGACCTATACAGTGTTGACGGGGACGTTAAACCTCAAATCAAACAAACAAACGATATTCAGTTTTACTCATATCCGCTCAAAGTGTAATTATTGTAGGAATGCACATTGCTAATTGTTCAGACAACGATAAAACATCTATGAGAAATAGAAGAGCTCTCTTTCATTTCTCTAAAATGTTAATATTTCTGAGGGAAATTTGTGATATTTTTGCACCCCCCCACCACGACTGAGATTCTCGGGGGCATATAGTTTTTGCCCTGTCTGTCTGTTTGTCTGTCCGTCACAAAAACTTTAACCGACATAAAAATTGTCCCCGCGGGGGGCATTGGTCGCTTACAGTGACAGCTCTTGTTTTCTTATTTTAACTCGAAAACATGGGTTGTGCGTGCTCGCTAGAACCGCCTCATTGAGGCGGCTATAACGAGTACCCACAACCTATGTCCTGGAGCCGAAATAAGCAAAATAGTGAATACCCCTATAAATCCCAGTTTGCTCTATGTAATGTGGTGTTTAGAGAGATGAAGCAGATATACCAGGAAGGAATGAAACAGCGTCTATTTTAGCCCACCTGGGTATTCAAAACATTTTGGAAGGAATTAAGTTCCTTTACTTAATGGCCAAATTATATGACAAAGATATCATTGAAACAAATTAGCCTTACCTTCAATTTATTATTGAGGCATTTTTTCAGTGTATTAAACGATGGTGCGAATAGCATTTAAAAACCGTCACCCTCATTCGATGGGGACTTTAAGGCGTCACTTCTCCTTTAAAGAAGGCAAAAACACCACAAACGTTCTACTGTTCCTTATGTAAAGGTTTTGACAAGTTAACACTTGTAAACTCCGATTTACGTTTCATAAGGGTGTTATCATATCGAAGTGCAGTTTTTTTTTTTTTTTTTGGGGGGGGGGGGGGGGGAACAGTTCTTGGCAAAAGACCTACTTTATTCTGTAACAAAGTTAGGTTTATAATGTATTTTACGCGAGTATTCTATGTTGATCTGCGTCAGCACTCATAAAAATCAATGTATCGTTCACCATGTTCTTTATTAGATTCGGCTGTTGTTGCTTCCGCGCAGAGCTGAAACTGCTGAGAAACGGCTCACGACTAAGCCTGCCCAGAAAAAGTGGTGCGAGTCAGACCGCTCTTTAAACCCCAGCGGTTTCTTTGAGTGGTAGGGCTGCTGCTGCTGCTACTCCTACAACTACCACTGCTACTTCTACTCTAATTTACGTCCCCGCCCATCGAGGCTTGGAGAAATAGATTGGGCTGCACGGTGCTTCCACGTCGAGCTTAAACAGACCGTACTGGTAAACCACAAAGTGGTAGGAGTCGGACCGTCTTTACATATAAACCATTTTGGTAGCATTTGGTGGCAGGGCTTGAGATGTCATTTTATCTATTGACGGGTAAAAGTCCTTCACAATCAGAAGCAACGTCTCCAAAATGACCTAAATAGTGTTGACGGGGGACGTAAAATCTCAGCACAAACAAACTTTGCTCTTTTCAAAATCGGATCAACAAGGATTTGCCTTGCATGGATCTTTAAGTAATGAACACGGCAGTCTGCTGGGTCACTGGTTTCATATTTTGTGCCATTTATACTAGTTAACGAAAACCGCACTTTTTTACGTATTCGGACTTGGTCCCCGCACATCGGGGCTTCGAGAAATAGATTGGGCTGCATGATGCTTCCACGCAGAGCTGAACCCGACCGCACATGAGTACTGGTAAACCTCTTAGAAGGTCTAGAGCAAAGTTGTGTGAGTCGGACTGTTCCATCAATAAAAACCATGTAGGTTTCACTGGGTGGCAGGGCTTGAGATGTAATTCCATCACAATGTCTGGTAAAAGACCCCCAAAATAGGAAGCAGCCCCTCCAAAATAACCTAAATAGTGTAGACAGGAACGTTTCGGACTGCGCTATGTGAAAATGTTTTTGAGTGTATGCAGCTCAGATCAGCCAGTGCATTCATGTAGTCCGAAAAGGCTTTGCTATGTGTTGTATGGGTACCTGGAGATCTTGATCAGATGGCAACTTCGAAAGCCATCTGATCTGGATAATGCACTGTTTTCAAGATAGAGGTTGTCATTTTCCGCAGGATAAGGGTTAGAGGCTATTTTGCCAAGGTGATCCAAGCTATATATATTTTTTTTCTAGATATTGATGCGAATATTGGGCAACTACTTAAGTCTTACACTTATTGCTCATTTTCCTCCATTTTGTTTTGTCAAATTTTATTGTATTTAAGTTTCCAATTATATGTATGCACTAGTAGCTCAGAATACGTAACCTGGGAAGACACATGCATTTCTTTTATTATGTTAAGCGAACACGATATTAAGTTGTGCGAACAAGATATTATCTTGTGCCCACAAGATAATATGTTATTCGCACAACTAAATATCATGTGCGCACAGTATACTATCTTGTTCGCACAGTATATTATCTTGTTTACACAACATAGATCTTGTGCGGACAACACAGTATCTTATGCGCCTGATTAAATTGTGCTAACTAAGTTGTGCGAACAAGACAATATCTTGTACGCACGAGATATTATGTTGTCTGCACAAGATCTATGTTGTGCAAACAAGATAATATGTGAACAATTTAATAACTTGTGAGCGCAAGATAATATCTTGTGCGATAGTATGTTGTCCACACAAGATATTAAGTTGTGCGAACAAGATAATTTCTTGAACGCACTAGATATTATGTTTTTTGCACAAGATCTATGTTGTGAAAACAAGATAATAGGCGAACAAGATAATAACGTGTGATTACAAGATAATATCTTGTGCGAACAAGATAATAAGTTGTGTGCACAATATTTTATGTTGTCCACACAAGATCTATGTTGTGCAAACAAGATTATATCGTGTGCACACAACATATTAAATAAATTGCTTGTCCCTTCCAGGGTTCCGTATGAGACTGATCGGTTGTTGAACACATACTCTAGAAAAAGAGTCATGTGCAATTTGGTTTGGTGTTACTGTACGAGTGTTTACAAATCAACCATTACCTTTATTTCTAAAATAAAACTTCAACATTGGATAACCTGGCAGCCTCGAATGCATTCCAAACCAAACCAAACAAGGTATTCATTATCATGTGATCAAACCTTTTTGCAGAAGTTGAAGACTTCAAGAAAGCGCAGTCAATCCATTACGATAATGTACACGTGTGAGCTAGTGCATTCTTTCATTCCTCTAAAAAGGCTACTTTATTTGTTATATGTTTCTTATTACGCCTTAATTGCAACCAGCGGGTCGGTATCTCTGCTGGTGGATGATTCGTTCGTCCCCGATGGTATCATCAGCTCTGTATCAGTTCCTTAGTGCTGAGATTGAATGCGGTGCTGACGTCAGAACTCAAATACTGATTTAAATAACTATATTATTGTTATACTTTTATTTCTTTTTGGCAGAATAAAATTCTAATTTTTCTAAAACTAAGACTTGTCAGGTGAGACATGTATCTTAACGGATTTGGTTGCCACTTTTTGTTATATCTTTTTTTTGCAAGTCTCGCTACTTTGGACATCTCCTTCCTGATGCCCCGGACTTCGTGGAGTGTGGGCCATGTTTGCTGATGTTGGCTCGGTGGGGGACGCCTATATGTCCTAGGGTAGGCGTCTCTTGCATGATGCCTCCAGTTGACCTGTCTCATGAGGTACGCTGGTCGGTGTGTGCTCAAAGGGTGTGTGTGTGTGGGGGGGGGTGCTGTGTTTGCCGGGTCTTGTCCATCATCCGTTTCGGTTTCAGAACTTTGGGGCTGAGACACACTGATGAACTGATGAAGATTAAATATCAGAAAGGCCTCTGTGTCACTACATGTGGTATAGTTACGCCTTAATTATACTCAGAACACAGGTTGTGATGCTCGTTAGAACCGCCTCATTGAGGCGATTGTAACGAATACCCACAACCTATGTCTTGGAGCAGAAATAAGCAAGATAGTGTATACCCCTGTAAAGCCCCGTTTTCTCTTCATAAAGTGGGGTTTAGAGGGTATTCATTTCACGGACTTGTTAACATAATTAATAAAGAAAACCCTTGTGAAAACCTGTTGTTGCAGTTTGCGACCAGGTACGACACAGACAGTCTAGAAAGAGTCTTGGAAACTTTTAGGCACCTTGCATTCTTAAACGCAACGCCAAATAATGATAAATCAGTATATTACATGCATAACGGAGAGATTGGCCCTATACTATGATTTCCACCATAATGACTTAACTTTGCTAAGCAGAAATATTTCCTCTGAGACCTTTAGCTGGAACTACTTTATATGAAAGATACAAGATACCGCTTTTGCAGTGAAATCGGTATATACAAACGCGGGAAAGTTTCAGTCCCGTCGACGTTATTCATTGCGTCATTGCAATGACGTCTGAAACGATATCAACATACGTTCATAATACGTGGCGTTTGAGTCGGATGCAACGCTGAAAAAAAGAAAACAGGGATATGGTCATTGAATAGGATGTTTGATCTCACAATTAATTTGTTGTATTACTAAACCCCTTTTTATTTGTTTGGTTGGAGGTTTAACGTCTCCGTCAACACTTTAAAGGTCATTTATGAGACGTTGCTTCAAATTTTGTGGGACTTTTTCCCGACATTGAGATGAAATGACATCTCAAGCCCTGCCGCCCTATGAAACTAATAGGGTTTACAAGCATGGACTGTCCGACACTCGCAGCACTTTGCCCGGGCAGGCTTAGGTCCTCAAAGCGGCTTACCAGTACTCCTAGGCGGATTGGTTTTAGCTCAGCGTGGAAGCATCATGCAGCCAATCTATTTCTTCAAAACCCGATGGGCGGGGCTTTGTTTCTTCTTGTTTGGTTCATAACTGTATAAAGCGCTTTCACAATGGCACCCATCCAGTTTTTTTCCCTCCCAGCTTCTGTAACACTATGCTGATTGAACCGTTAACCTGAGCTGTAAACAGTCAATTGAACGGGAATTCAGATCCAAAATTCAAGATCCAAACTGTCCTAAAAGTCTATGGAAGTGCATGTAAAATACATATTATTCATTTTTCCTGTTTTAAAATATGGGATGTTTAAACCTCTGGAGGTAAAACAATCCGGTAAAGAAACTCGTGCTTCGCACTCGTTTCTTTATCGGATTGGTTTACCCCCAGAGGTTTATAAATTCTTTATTTCGAATAGGAGAATGAATGATCTGTATTTATCATATGACGTCGCGTCTAAGAGTGTAATAACGCCATGTAATAAATTCCGTAATCCACTAGTGGATTACGAGTAAATATGCAAATTAGTAAGATGAGCCCCGTTACGTTGCATGTACGACGTCCTTAACGACGTCGCGTTGACTAATAGCGGAATATTCATATCTTTGTAAAACAATCGTGAATAAAATGCGTTTTAAATGGCATATGATAAATAGAAGCGTGCATTCGTGCTCATGTATTACTGAATTCTTTAAACTCGTTGAGGAAAAGGGATAAATGCTTTGCAAGCCTCGCATTTTATCCCTTTTTGTCAATTCATTTAATAAATTCAATAATACATGAACATTCATGTAAGATCCTCTTTTTATCCTATGACGAAGTTGATAAGCAGTGGATAACGTCGTGTAATAAAAATCGTATGACCACACGTGAAACAACACTTTAGCGGTAACGCTTTAGCGGTAATGCCAGGACGACGTCCATGTCAGCCATGCATTTATGTGGATTTTTTTGTCAAATTTAAGGGCGATGAAATCCAATTTAAAGTGTCCATATGATAAAAAGAACCTTACATGAGCGGTCATTTTATATGAAATGTATGAAACTCGCCAAAGGCTCGTTTATAAATTTCATATGAAACGACCACTCGTGAAATATCCTCTTTTTAACATACGTTTGTGTTATCGAATTAAATAATGAAAAAATGCATCTGTGTGAGACCTAGTTTTCATATGAAGTGGGGTCTACAAGAGAAGTTATTACACGGACTTGGTACTTGATACGAGGGTAGGCTGAAAAGTTCTGAGCCTGACCAAGATCCAATGGTTTGTCCATGCTGAAAGTGCCTTATTTTTCAACATAGTCTCCCTTCCTGTTCACACACTTCCTCCAGCGATGCTGGAGTCCTTTGATCCCAGTGGTATAGAAGGTCTCATCTTGGTCCCTGAAAAACTCCTCCACAGAAGCTATCACCTCGCCTGACCGATAATGCTGCCAAGCCAAGTGCTTTTTCATGTTTGGAAACAGGAAATAATCTGATGGAGCTAGATCAGGTGAATATGGAGGGTGATCGACAAGTGTGAAGCCACAGTCATGCGCAGCAGCCATTGCGACAACCGATTTATGAGCAGGCGCATTGTCCTGATGGAACAAGACCCCTTATGTCAATTTTCCGGGTCGTTTAGCCTTAATTGCTTTTCGCAATTGTTTTAGCAGATCTGCATAATACTCCCCATTAATTGTTCTGCCCTTTTGAAAGTAATCTATGAATATTATGCCCTTGGCATCCAAGAACACTGATGCCATCACCTTCCCTGCAGAGGAGACGACCTTTGCCTTCCTTTAGTTTATACTAATTTATTTTAGTTCGATTGCGATGAAAGCTTCAAGCTTATTGAATCGCTCTCGAACACTCATTCCGGGTGTTTTCACGCGCGCGAGAGAGAGGCAGTGGCTTTTACATCACTGCTACCCATTTACACCTGGGTGGAGTGGGGCAGTGTCATAACGTGTCTTGCCCAAGGACACACCTCGATACCGGTGGCCGGATTCGAACTCACAACCTCTCGATCATAAGTCGAACGCGCTAACCACTGCACTATCGAGGCTGACTTCCTTTGAGGGGGTGAGCCAGGGTGCTTCCATTGCATGGATTGTCTTTTGGTCTGTGGCTCAAAGTGATGAACCCAACACTCATCCTGAGTGACAAAACGGTCAAGAAAACCATCTTGGTCTGCTTCAAAAATAGTCAAGTTGGCTTGTGATAGGTTCAGTCTGGTCAACTTTTGGTCAGGCGTCAAAAGCCGTGGCACCCATCTGGCGGAAACCTTCGACATTCCTTATTCACTGTGTATAATGTTCTCTACTCGTTCACGGGAGATGCCAACAGTGTTAGCTAACTGATTCACAGTTAAACGCCTGTCATCCATCACGGCCCTGTGCACTTGGCTGATGGTTTCCTCAGTTGTTGCCGTTGTGGGTTGTCCACACCAGTCATCATCTTCAATGCTGTCCTTACCCTCTTAAAATTTGCTGCCCACCTTTTCACGGTTGCATACGAAGGAGCATCATCCCCTAATGTAGCAACCATATCGGCATGAATGCCCTTAGGAGCTAACCCATTTTTATGAAGGTACTTGATGACACCACGATGCCAGATTTTGTCCATTTCCTCAAAAACGTGCTAGTATCAATTTTCAAAGTCTAGAATTTCTACGTTATTGCAGGTAAACTTGAACTCATTTGAGTCAAATCAAGTAATAAAGGTTTGGATTTAATGAATACAAAATTTCATGGCCGTTCGATGCCTGCTTCTTGGTCAGGCTCAGAACTTTTCAGCCTACCCTCGTAGTTTAAACGTCTGTGTCAAAATATCGTCGCCTGCGATACTCGCACTACGTTAACATACTTCGTTCCTATTTCTGCTCAAAACATAATATCTCATGTGTCCTCACCCCACCCATTGGAGCTGGAAGAAATAGATTAAGACAGGACTGCTCAGAGCTGAAACCGACTGAACATTCGAGTTTTCGTAAACCGCGTAGAAGGTCAAAGCCTGCCCAGACATATTGGTGCGAATCAGACCGAGCCTTAAACCCCTGCGGTTTCTTTGGAATGTTAAAAATTTCCACATAATCGGAAACAACGTCTCCAAAATGACCTAAATAGTGTTGACTCGGATGTATGTGTGACAGCAGCATGAATAAAAATATATAACATTGCAAAACTCACTTTGCCTACATAAAGTGGGTTTGTGAGGGGATCAGTACGTGAACTGGAAAAAGTTTACAAATCAAGTGTGAACAAAAGCAACAATTCTGGCTGCGTTATAGTTCTGAGGTAATCTGTTCCTGATATATCTGAAACATGGATTTAAGTGAGACTGCTTTTTGTGGAATGTCGTCATATAGCATTATGATGATGACGACGAACATAACGGCCACGAGGACGACGATGGTGATGAACCGTCATGTTGTAATTTGAAAATCCCGCTTTTCACAGCTCATGTATATGCAGCGACAATCTACGTTTATTATGCAGCAGGAAGGAATAAAGGAGCGAAAGGCACAAGAAAAAAGTAACGGAAAAAAAGTCACAGGTTTGGGTAGGAAATAAATAATGGAAGAAAAGTCACAGAAATGGTTTTTATCTTGTTTTTCTTAGAATTGTTGGTGATAATCACAACCATTCATAATGTTAACAAGTCCGAGCAATGAACACCCCTCTAACCCCCATTTTATGAAGAGACTAGAAATGCGTCCGAAGGACACGGATGCCCCCGCGTGAAAATATGCCTATGTTCGTATTAATCCATAGAAAGTTATTGACGGTGTTTAAGTTTTGGACCCTTTTTTCCACATTTGACCTCTAAGTATGACATTGTCCTTGGCGGTAAGGACCTTGGTTTTGTGTCAGACAGATTGTCTCATGATGCCCAACATTTCTGCCAAGTAATTTCAAAATCCATCTAGAATAAGAAAGTTATTGACTGCGTTTAAGTTTCGGACCCTTTTTGGAACTTTGACCTCTAAGTATGTCCTTGACCTTGGCGGTACTGACCTGGGTCTTGCACGTGACACATCGTCTCATAATAATTAACAATTCTACAAAGTAATTTCAAAATCCATCCCAAAATAAGTTATTGACTTCGTTTAAGCCGGCCCCCGCCCATAGGGGCTTGAAGAAATCTATTGGATGCATGATGCTTCCACGCAGAGCTGAATTCGGCCCGCACACTACTACTGGTTAACCGCTTAGAGGATCTAAGCCTGTCCAGGAAGCGCGGTGCGATGCGGACCGTCCATGCTAATAAACCCTATTCGTTACATTGGGCGACAGGTCTTGAGATGCCATTTCATCTCAATGTCGGGTAAAAGTCCCACAAAATCGGAAGCAACGTCTCCAAAATGACCTTTACAGTGTTGACGGGGACGTTAAACCACAAATCAACCAACCAACTTCGCCTTTTTAAGTTTCGGACGGACGATCGGACTGACGGACAGTGGCAATGCTATATGCCCTTCCACCATTTTTCGAAAGGCGGGGGCATAAAAAGTAGGGCTTACAGGGGGTATTTTTTTCCATATTTTGCTCCTCTTCGTGAAGCAATCTGATCTGGGTCTACAATGTTTACTGTTTGCCAAAAAAAAGTGTTTTTAAAAAAGTTTGTAAGAAGATGCAGCAGAGTGAATGAACAGTGATAAATAGGCAACAATTTCCAATTCAGGTTTTCTTGGTATCTTTAGGCCAAAGGGTTTGACACCGGGAAATGTCGGGTTTGCAGGTGTTGACGTTACTTTTATTTACACATTATATATTTTGAAAATGGATGATTTCTATTTTTTCTATTTGTGACTTTTTTTTTAAGTTTTATCTGTGACTTTATTTCCATTAGCCTTTTCCAGTGCCTTTCTTTCCGAACAGCGTCGCCAACCCCGACACAAGAAGGGACATTTCCTGTCCGATATTTACGAGGATTAAAACCAGAAAAGAAGACAAGAAAATTAAAACAATAAAACAAAATCAGTAAGAACAGAATGAAAATTAAAACATCATTGAATGTGTGTGCTCACTCATGTATTTGCTTTGGATAAATGCTTTAGCCAAAACAAATGCATCAGGTTTATGAAAAAAACAAAAAAAAACAACAAGAAGCATTTTGCATTGTTATATACAGTTTAATGCCTTAGTACAAAGGTCATTGTCTGCGTCGCGTGTTCGAGACGTTCGGAATAGTCTTGTCTCCGTATGACCTTAGCTGTTGATGGGACGTAAAACTCAAAATACACAAAAGGTCGATTGATAGGAAAGAATTATAGCATGACACGTTTGCGGTAGAGTGTCAAAACCTCAGCAACGCTCGTTATACACACGATTACGAAACTGACACCTGCTTTATCGACGATAATCATCACTAATCAGCCTGAACACAGCAAGGTCTACATTCGCGATGCGCATTATGGGTAGTTTTTTTTTTTTTTTTTTATTATTATTTTGTTACTGAATTGAGATTGAACGTCCCCGTAAACTCTAAAAGGGTCATTTTGGAGACGTTCCTTTCAATGTTGTAGGACTTTTACCCGACAAAGCTCAAGCCCTGCCGCCAAATGAAACCAAAAGGCTAATATGCACTGGACGGTCTGACTCACACCAATTTCCTTGGGCATGCTTAGTAGAACCCATTGTTTCTTCGTGCACCTAGTGAGGACTCCGATCAGACAACCCAGATGTTTAGGCTGATATGTGTCTTTGCTGGATGTAATAAGTGTAGAAAATGCATTGCCAGGACTCTTTTATACTGTCTCCAAATACATAAAAATAAATACAAAAAAAAAAAATAAATAAATAAATAAAAAAATGAAAATAATAAATATTGACTCGGATGTATGTGTGACAGCAGCATGAATAAAAATATATAACATTGCAAAACTCACTTTGCCTACATAAAGTGGGTTTGTGAGGGGATCAGTACGTGAACTGGAAAAAGTTTACAAATCAAGTGTGAACAAAAGCAACAATTCTGGCTGCGTTATAGTTCTGAGGTAATCTGTTCCTGATATATCTGAAACATGGATTTAAGTGAGACTGCTTTTTGTGGAATGTCGTCATATAGCATTATGATGATGACGACGAACATAACGGCCACGAGGACGACGATGGTGATGAACCGTCATGTTGTAATTTGAAAATCCCGCTTTTCACAGCTCATGTATATGCAGCGACAATCTACGTTTATTATGCAGCAGGAAGGAATAAAGGAGCGAAAGGCACAAGAAAAAAGTAACGGAAAAAAAGTCACAGGTTTGGGTAGGAAATAAATAATGGAAGAAAAGTCACAGAAATGGTTTTTATCTTGTTTTTCTTAGAATTGTTGGTGATAATCACAACCATTCATAATGTTAACAAGTCCGAGCAATGAACACCCCTCTAACCCCCATTTTATGAAGAGACTAGAAATGCGTCCGAAGGACACGGATGCCCCCGCGTGAAAATATGCCTATGTTCGTATTAATCCATAGAAAGTTATTGACGGTGTTTAAGTTTTGGACCCTTTTTTCCACATTTGACCTCTAAGTATGACATTGTCCTTGGCGGTAAGGACCTTGGTTTTGTGTCAGACAGATTGTCTCATGATGCCCAACATTTCTGCCAAGTAATTTCAAAATCCATCTAGAATAAGAAAGTTATTGACTGCGTTTAAGTTTCGGACCCTTTTTGGAACTTTGACCTCTAAGTATGTCCTTGACCTTGGCGGTACTGACCTGGGTCTTGCACGTGACACATCGTCTCATAATAATTAACAATTCTACAAAGTAATTTCAAAATCCATCCCAAAATAAGTTATTGACTTCGTTTAAGCCGGCCCCCGCCCATAGGGGCTTGAAGAAATCTATTGGATGCATGATGCTTCCACGCAGAGCTGAATTCGGCCCGCACACTACTACTGGTTAACCGCTTAGAGGATCTAAGCCTGTCCAGGAAGCGCGGTGCGATGCGGACCGTCCATGCTAATAAACCCTATTCGTTACATTGGGCGACAGGTCTTGAGATGCCATTTCATCTCAATGTCGGGTAAAAGTCCCACAAAATCGGAAGCAACGTCTCCAAAATGACCTTTACAGTGTTGACGGGGACGTTAAACCACAAATCAACCAACCAACTTCGCCTTTTTAAGTTTCGGACGGACGATCGGACTGACGGACAGTGGCAATGCTATATGCCCTTCCACCATTTTTCGAAAGGCGGGGGCATAAAAAGTAGGGCTTACAGGGGGTATTTTTTTCCATATTTTGCTCCTCTTCGTGAAGCAATCTGATCTGGGTCTACAATGTTTACTGTTTGCCAAAAAAAAGTGTTTTTAAAAAAGTTTGTAAGAAGATGCAGCAGAGTGAATGAACAGTGATAAATAGGCAACAATTTCCAATTCAGGTTTTCTTGGTATCTTTAGGCCAAAGGGTTTGACACCGGGAAATGTCGGGTTTGCAGGTGTTGACGTTACTTTTATTTACACATTATATATTTTGAAAATGGATGATTTCTATTTTTTCTATTTGTGACTTTTTTTTTAAGTTTTATCTGTGACTTTATTTCCATTAGCCTTTTCCAGTGCCTTTCTTTCCGAACAGCGTCGCCAACCCCGACACAAGAAGGGACATTTCCTGTCCGATATTTACGAGGATTAAAACCAGAAAAGAAGACAAGAAAATTAAAACAATAAAACAAAATCAGTAAGAACAGAATGAAAATTAAAACATCATTGAATGTGTGTGCTCACTCATGTATTTGCTTTGGATAAATGCTTTAGCCAAAACAAATGCATCAGGTTTATGAAAAAAACAAAAAAAAACAACAAGAAGCATTTTGCATTGTTATATACAGTTTAATGCCTTAGTACAAAGGTCATTGTCTGCGTCGCGTGTTCGAGACGTTCGGAATAGTCTTGTCTCCGTATGACCTTAGCTGTTGATGGGACGTAAAACTCAAAATACACAAAAGGTCGATTGATAGGAAAGAATTATAGCATGACACGTTTGCGGTAGAGTGTCAAAACCTCAGCAACGCTCGTTATACACACGATTACGAAACTGACACCTGCTTTATCGACGATAATCATCACTAATCAGCCTGAACACAGCAAGGTCTACATTCGCGATGCGCATTATGGGTAGTTTTTTTTTTTTTTTTTTTTTTTATTATTATTTTGTTACTGAATTGAGATTGAACGTCCCCGTAAACTCTAAAAGGGTCATTTTGGAGACGTTCCTTTCAATGTTGTAGGACTTTTACCCGACAAAGCTCAAGCCCTGCCGCCAAATGAAACCAAAAGGCTAATATGCACTGGACGGTCTGACTCACACCAATTTCCTTGGGCATGCTTAGTAGAACCCATTGTTTCTTCGTGCACCTAGTGAGGACTCCGATCAGACAACCCAGATGTTTAGGCTGATATGTGTCTTTGCTGGATGTAATAAGTGTAGAAAATGCATTGCCAGGACTCTTTTATACTGTCTCCAAATACATAAAAATAAATACAAAAAAAAAAAATAAATAAATAAATAAAAAAATGAAAATAATAAATATATAAAACTACAAAAGAAAATTTAATTTCGCAAATAATGTTTGATTAAAATAAGATCATTTTTACAAGGTTATTCGATGCACAGGCAAGTTAATATGAGGTAGTAAAAACTGGTCACAGGAAAAAAAATCACGGAAAAAAATTCACAAATAAAAAATATAGAAAAAAATCCACTAATAAAAGATTGTACATTAATCAATTTTTCTGATGCCATGTTAAAGATGGTTGGTTATTGTCAATTAGTTCAGTGTTTATATTACTTGCTCAAAGGTGTGAATATTGGTCCTGTCTACCTAATTTGTTGCGTATACCCCGGTAAACCCAAACCTATATATAGAAAAATGGGGTTTACGGATTATCCATTACAGTCCTCATTTTTGCTTATAAATATAGATTGTGGGTACCTGTTAGAAGCATCTAACTGAGCCGGTTCGATTCAGCACCCACGATGTATATTTGTGACAGAAATAAGAAAAAATGCGTTCATCCGAAAAATGCTACTTCTAGCTAAGTTTAATCTCACGGGCGTATCATTACGCAAACACGCCTATACAAATACATTGCCACCTTTATCGCCGAAAAAATAAAAAGTTCAAGATGAAAAATTGTAATATTGTTCTTATTTCTGCTCAAAATATAGATTGTGGGCACTCGTTAGCACCGCCTCATCGAGGCGGTTCTAACGAGTACCCACAATCTATAGAGCAGGAATAAGAAAAATAAGGTTTACCCCTGTAAACCCCAGTTTTACTATATAAAAGTGGGGTTCAAGGGGGGTCACAATTATATATCCTGTTTTCGTTATGTAATTGTAATGTAAAGCCTCTTAAGTGTCTTAAAAGATGGGAAACTCCGTGGTCAGTCCTCGTTAGTCATTGCCAATATTCTGGATTCGAACTTATCAATAAGAACCTCATATAACACATAACAGTCATTATATGCCTTATTTTCGGTTCAAAAACATAGATTGCACCACCCCATTGAGGCTGTCCTAACAACGACCCATAGTCTATATTTAGGCTAAAATAACAAAGACTGTCAAAAGTTTCCATCTAATTTATGTTATATCTGACATGAAAGATGACTTTTAGCAGTGGCACGGGCGTAATACAGAAATGTGAAGACTCTAAGGGATCAACAAGGATGGAATACTCCGTTGCCTGTAGTTGTTCGTCGTTGTCAACACTTAATTTTGAATCATGCTTTTCAGTAAGCTACTCACATAACACTAATGAAAACATTATTCAAACAAATTTTGTGACTTGTTTTTCCGTGACTGTTTTTCCCAAACTTTTTCCCCCCTGTGACTTTTTTTCCTACATTCGTAAAAAACTACCACTGAACCATTACGGATGATTCTAACGAGCACCCGCAATCTACATTTGCAGCCGAAATAATGAAAAATATCAAGCTTTTATAAATCAAAGCACTAAAGCACTTGTATCTGAGTCTAGGTTGGAAAATGATCCTGAACGGTACATGTAAGTAAACTGTTGACATTTCGCTTAACTTTTACAGTTTTACTTGTTTGATTTAAAGTTTAACGTCCCCGTCAACACTAACTTTTACAGACCTGCATTGTAAGATATTTGTATAGACCCTGATACGATATCGCGTACGTAAGCAAACACGGTAGACCGTGATCAGACATCGCGTTCAACGGCGTCTGATCTGTGTCTACACTGGTTGTCAAACACAACACTTGATTCCAGTCCAAATTCTATAGATAACACTCTGACGCGATACTCTGACCTCAACGCGGCTATTTTCCTATAAATTTGTTAAAACCACGTGGACTTTAGCAAAGAAAACCTAATACCCATTATAACTTCGGGTCGTTTGACAAACAATCGACCAAAAATTGAATTTAATTGTTGAGATTTTGTTTGTTTGATCTGAGGTTTAACGTCCCCGTCAACACTGTAAAGGTCATTTTGGAGACCTTGCGTCCAATTTTGTGGGACTTTTACCCGACATTGAGATGAAATGACATCTCAAGCCGTGCCACCCAATGAAACCCATAATGTGTCTAAGCATGGACGGTCCGACTCGCACCGCATTGCCTGGGCAGGCTTAGATTATCTAAGCCGCTTACCAGTACTCGTTTACGGGTCGGTTTCAGCTCTGCTTTGAAGCATCATGCAGCCCATCTATTTCGTCAGGCCTGATGGGCGCGGGCAGGATTAATTTTTGTGATACAAAAGTATTCGCCGGCCTCTCTATCGCTCAGTCGTACGCACGTCTGACTGCTGATCAGGAGGACGCGGGTTCGATACCTGCTGGGGTCGGCAACATTCTTTCGGTAAGATTGATCATGAAATCTAGCGGATAGCCAACAGGACAGTAACTTTCCCACAAAATTGCTATTTCGAGCGTAGTGCACACGGTTATACATGTATATGGCTAAATATGTGACCCAACTGCGTTTGCTTTAAAATTCTTAGCGTAGCGTATACCTTGCAAAAACCCGTACGAAAAGAAACGCACTAAAACGTCAATACGTATAAAAACGTAAAAAGCACTATAGCGCGATAATACGCATAACAATCGGTTTCCTACGCCTTCATATATTTGCTACGTTTTATTCTACGTTTTATTACGTTTCAGGTTTTTTTTTTGTTGTTTTTTTTGTAGTTATTGCTTGGTATCGCTTCCCTACAAAACGGCGCAAAATTAATGTACATGTAGTAAAGCATAGCCCTCACTACGTAGGGGTGAGACTGAGGCTTTACTCCGAACCACGTAACGTAGAGGCATACACGTTTACGAAATTCGCGGATGTATGGCACTAGAGAAGACGAATAAAAACAAGGATTTTTTGTATTTTTCATGAACGTAATGTTTGTGGGGCGACATATATATAAAGGGTATTGTGGGGCTTTATATATGTATAATATATACATGCCTCATATCTGGGTTGGTATTGTGGGGCTCTATATATGTTTAATATATATATGCCTCATATCTGGGTTAACATTTTCTACCACTTAGCTAGGTAAAAAAAGTATAGATATATAGATCAACGATATCTGGCTTGCGTAATGGAACTAAACAAAACACATAAAACGAAGGATTTACATTTTCGTGAACATTATGTTTGTGGGGCGACATATATAAATTGCAATGTGGGGCTTTATATATATATAGTATATATGCCTCATATCTCGGTTAAAATTTTGCGCCACTTATCTCGGTTTAGACACGACCACCCCATATCATGACCAATTTCTATATATATATATATATATATATATATATATATATATATATATATATATATATATATATATATTTATATATATATATATATATATATATATATTTATTTCTTATGACGTGGCTCAGGTGCACGTTGACCTTACGATGCCCGGTTGGCAAGTGCAATAGAAATCGTCTACAGCTGTCAGTCCTTGAATACGGTAAAATTAGACTTGTTGTTGCGGTTTCCAGTTTCCCCGTGTCACGGGTCGTCAGCTGGTGGGGTCCCAGGGAACGAATCCATCCTGGCACTACATCGTAGCCGTTCGGTGGTATCCCCATTCCACGTTGCCGGTGAATGGGGAGACCATCGCTCGGCTCCAGCCCCATCCGTCCGTGTCTGCAGTCGGTCCATTTTGTCTTCTACTCGACGTTATAATTTTTTGCTTGTTAATATGCCGAACCGTGTCAGAGCAGGAAAGTGTCAATTTTGATATTGGTATTTTTGTTTTTTTATTTTTGTTTTTATTTGTTTTTTTGTATATTTATGTAACGTTTGTGCATTTTTACATTGTTTGGTCTGTTTCCCCAGCTTGTTGAGTGGTCTATTTTTTAAGTATATATATGCGGGCGGATGTGCTTACCCCTTCACGGACCTGTTTTGTTCGTTTTTCTTGTGCCTCAAAGGTGGTGTTGTCCGTTTTAGGGAAAGCCCACCCGCTCACAGTTGCTGGGGGTGACAGTTTTTGTACCTGCAAGATTGTGCTAGTGTATATATATATATATATATATATATATATATATATATATATATATATATATATATATATATATATATATATATATATATATATATATATATATATATATATATATATATATATATGTATTCTTGCAACGTGTTAACAGAGGTACAGATTCAAATTTCAAGCTCACAGACGGTTTCAAAACGTACTTGCTGGCACACTTCCAAAGAAAGATAAGTTTTCCCATGACGTGGCTAATATTGGAAACGCGCTGTGGCTAATTGAGAAAAAAATGTTTTATACGTTAACCCAGTTACAACAGATGACATCAATGAAACAAATAGTTTAGAATAAATAAATGCTTGTTTAACGCACAGTCTGGTCAGTCTTTGCTGTGCACTCTGTCGATTCCAAAGGAACCTGGAAACACTCTGATTAGGCTAGCTCCTTTGGCATGCAAAGTTGGAGTTCATTTGTATTTGAGATGGGTATTTATGTACAACAGTGGAGGGTTTCCATTGACCTCTTCCATCCCTGCATATTCTGCGGATATGAAAGTATTGTACTAAAGAAATAGATCAGCTCTAGCTGTGATTTGTTGAGTAATAAATCACAGTTTGGAGGTCAGTTGTAAAGTAATCAAAAATCAAGAGCGCGTAGCGCGCGTGATTTGTCTACTTACAAACTGACCTACAAACTGTGATTTATTACTCAACAAAACACAGACTACAGTTGATCTATTTCGATTCTAACACGCTGAAAATTACAATGGTTGTTAGTGTAAAAGATATGCATAAACAATACATGTATTTATGATAATAACTATCAACAGACCAATACATTCTTGCCTTGCGTTGATATTGAAAATGTCACAAGACTCGGGTTCGTAAGACAGTTGAACATTCTTGATAAAACGTTTGAAAGCTTTTATAGTGGTCTCGCTGACGAAAGTAAACATTACGAAAACACGCCTATACAAATACATTGTAAACTTTACCGCCGAAAAAAAAAAACTAAAATTTTAAGAAGAAAAATTGTGATATTTTTCTTATTTCCTCCCAAAATATAGACTGCGGGTACTCGTTAGAACCGCCTCATCGAGGCGGTTCTAACGAGTACCCACAATCTATATTTTGGAGCAGAAATAAGAAAAATAAGGTTTACCCCTGTAAACCCCAGTTTTTACCATATAAAAGTGGGGTTCAAAGGGGTCAGAATTATATAGGCGTGTTTTTGTGATGACTTGCTCGAGATATTATCATAACCTATATTTGTATGAAGTTATGTTTAAGTCAATCAATAACTATAGGCCATAGAGCGATGTGTTTGTTTTTTCTCCAAAAGTAGCCACATTGACCTTGACCTTCAGCCCAACACCCTGGAAGTCATACATTCTCGTGACATAATCATGTCCAACGTTTATGTGAATATGAATTAAAATCCATCGTTCCATTTAGGCACTGAAGCAATGACAAGTTTTTATTTTCTAAAAATAGCCACAGTGACCATGACATTGGTCCCAGGACCCCGAAAGTCTAAGGTGCTAACGATATTACCATAAGCAATAATTGTGTGAAGTTGTATTAAAATCCATCTATAAATGTAGGCGCTAGAACAAAGACAACGTTTTTCTAAGTAGCCACAAGGGCATTGACCTGGGGGTCGAACTTGCTCGAGGTATTATCAAAACAAACATTTGTGTGAAGTTATATTAAAACCCACCAATAAATGTAGGCATGGTGCTTTTGCGATGACACACTTTTCCTTAAAATAGCCACAGTGATTTTGACTTAAGGCCCAGGACTCTAAAAGTCAAATTAGCTTAAGACAAGTATCATTTGTATGAAATTATATTAAAATCCACCAATAAATTTAGGCGCTAGAGCGATGACAAAATGCGTACATGCATTTATACGTCTGTACATACTTACGTACAGGACAAACGCTATATTCGCCCTCACAACTTTGTTTTGCGAGGGGATAATAACTCTTGATGTGTATTCATGAAGGGGAAGAAAAACAAAAACAAATCCTCCACCAAGATAAGAACTCACGACCCTCTGGTTCGTAGTCCAACACTCTATCCACTGGACAGGCACTTGAAAAAAGGTCAGCCAAAAGGAATGACAATGTTCGCCAAAATTTCGGTCCTTGCTGCTAATAATAGATTTATATGAAGAAGCTACAATCCTAATATGAAAGCAATCCATTGAATAATGAAGGTATCACTTTGAAAAAAGATAAACCTCGGACAACGCCCGACGCCCACCCGAACATCGCTGTTTTATACCGCAATCAGGCATTCTAGTAACCTAATAAAGGGGGTCGAATAACTGCCCGCTATAATCGGTAGTGACCTATAATACCTTCTACTGGCCTATAATATACGTCTAGGCTAGTGACCGTTTATACACCGGACCTACTTTTCAGGTCCCTAACTTGCAAACGTAAACAATAACAGGCAACCTTTAATACGCGAGAAAACAACGAAACTGCAAGTTATAATTTTTGCAACATTTATTTAAACAGATTTTCAGAAATTTCAGCTTAATTCTTACCTACTCGGGCTTTCCTGTTTGAATGGCCCGTTGGAATAATTGCGCACTGCTACTGCGGTTGCGTCTCAACCTCGAAAATAATTTCTAAAGTTAAAATAAATTATTTATTTGCAGATTTTCATACAGAATGTAAAGCGCTGAGAAACTTTTATTCGAGCGTTCATGTTGTTTCCTGCGTCTCTGTGGCGCGGTGACGTCAGAAACTTTGCGCTATTTGCGCTATTTGACGTCACGGTATACTACGTGTGCGCGCCATGGCACTGAATGTCGTTGAACATGCCACACTGTCTGCTGTTTTTTTTTTTTTTTTTTTGCTTAAATTTGCTAAATTATCGCAAAACTCTTGATTGTTTTGAATTGCGGTATAAACTAAATACATGGTAATGCTTCGGTCACAACCCCTTCCGATTAGGCTACTTCCGGCATGATTTTTAGCCATTTTGGCCTGGTCCGCGGCCGGATTTCAGACATGATCGGCCGGTTGCCGGGGCTCTCAGGCAGCATCGGGGAGGTACCCGAAGAGTTTTAACTCGAAGTTAAAATTTCCCCGGTGTCTCGTACATTTTCATAATCGGCCACATATCCTTCACACATCGTTTAAGTATCGTGCGATATCCGGTCGGGAATCGAGCGATAATCGGCCGGTGAGGAGACATTTTTGGGACCGGAAATGGGCCGATATCCGGCAGATGTCTGTTTACATATTGGAAAGTAACCCAACGATGTCCGATCGGCTTGAACCAGTGTGGACCAGATATGTTACAGACATCGGCCGGTTACCGGCCGGCTAGAACCGGACATCAGCCGGGCATCGGGCGGACTATATAAACCCCCGTCACTCGCCGTGTACAACATTATAGCGCGTTTCTACACAAGAGACAACATACACACAACAACTTGAGAAGCTATCACACCGCTCGACAATCGCCCGACATTCGGCCGGGTCTGGTACAAGCATCGTTCGTTGTGCACGGTCCGATGTTCGTATGATGTCCGGTGAAAAGGCCAGTTATCGCCCGGACATCTTAGGATACTCGGCCGATTAGTATTAAATGGTAGGTCTGTATTCACTGCCTCGTCCCCCCCCCCCCCCCCCCCCCCCCCCATCGCCGTGTACAACACATGCAACCAATAGCGGGTCATGGTCACCACCCCAAGTTTACAAAGACCCCTACCCAGCAATCAGCCCCCGTTAACAAGAACAATCCAACCAATACGGGGATAATTAAAAACATCCCCTTCAACACTAACCTGGCCCAATTTCAGCGGTCATTCAACCAAAATGGCCAACTCATCAAGGACCTTTACAGAATCTCGAACAAACTAAAACAACCAACAGACATGGTCAAAATTACCTTCAATGTTCAGGAAGCCCCCACACTACTTCTAACTAGGACAGAATCTTATCCAGTCTACCCCTGCGAAATACCCTATATAAGATGCAATAATTGCCAGGAACATGGGCATAATATAAACACCTGTCCTGGTAACCCCGTTAAGTGTCCTTTGTGCGCTGGAAATCATAATTACAGCCAGTGCACGCATAAAACTGAATCGCGATTAAGGAAATGTAGCCATTGCTACGGTCAACATGGAGCGGTATCCAAATCTTGCCCCTTCTTCTTAGAACAAAAATATGCCATTGATAGGAAAAATAACATAACTTACATAGAATGGGCAAAAAGAAGGAAAGATCCAGCAACACACAGGACCGATAAAAAACTAGCCCCCCTCATGATGATCAAACCCCCCCCCCTCCCTTTTTAATTTAGAAACGGACTTTCCGAAAATAAATAAAACTAAAAATGCCGAACAACCAGCAACCGGACCTGACATGACGAAAACCATCACACTACTACAATTAAAACACATATTAACAGACATCTTACACACAAACACATCCAATATGAGTAAAAAGCAGAAAGAAAGTGTAGTATCAAACATCATAGAGAAGCATGTGGATGAAAGAGATAACACCCCCCCCCCCACCCTCATACAGACCCATAACCTTCCCCCAGCTCCCTTTAAACCAAATGTACCGAGGTATGCTCCTCAAAATACAGGAACTGCCTCATCCAACCAAGTTAGAAGCCCCGATCCTATAAATACAAATGCCAACACAATGGTTGCCCAGCAAAAAACCAGACGACCAAATAACTCCTTACCTAAGGCAACGTACCATAGTAACAATATTTATACGTTACTATCACAAGAGACCTCCGGGAGACACTAATACCCCCGCCATTGCCCCACGACTACAGCAACGGCTTCACACACGCGGCTGAAACAACAACTTCTGACCTTGAATTGGTACAATGGAACATCCGTAACATGGGCAATATTTCAGAACTTAGGTTACAACTGGAAGATAAAAAACTTAAGCCACATCTACTTTGCCTACAAGAAACGTGGTTGAAAAATAAAATACCCCACATACCCAATTACAAAGTCGCCTCCTTCAAACATAGAATAGACAGAGGAGGCGGAGTCCTAACATATATTAGAAACGATTTACCTTTCACAAACTTAGACCTTAAAATTGAGCAACCCAACCTTGAATACTGTGCCACCACCATATATTTGAAAAAAAAAGACAAAATAACTATTCTTAATTGCTATGACCCTCCTCAAAGCGAATCCACAGCTGATGAATATCAAAAGGTCATTGACCTTATCCCTACCAAAAATTTCATCCTTGTAGGCGACCTTAAAGCCCATGACTCCTTATGGAGCTCCAAATCAAACACAAAGGGAAAAACTTTACTTGACCTCGTCATAAATAACTGCCTTATTATACTCAATGAGAATGATGAAGCCACGATGGCCGAATTTACAACATCGCCTGACCTATCAATAGCCACTCCAGCCCTGAGCATAGGTACAATCTGGGAAACCCTGGGCAACACTTGTGGAAGCGATCACCTCCCCATCTACCTCCGATTTCTTTCAAAATTCAATGCACTGGGGACAGCCCACAATCCAAAATTGAACTTACAAAGAGCTGATTGGGAAAAATTCAAAATTCTGTGCTCAGAAACATTAAAAATAAATGAAAACAATCCAACAGAGGAAATAGCAACAGACTTTGTAGAATCCCTGCAACAAATTTGTCAGAAAACTATTCCTAAAACAAAACCAAAAGTAAAATCGCTCCGACCGCCCTGGTGGGATCAGGAAATTACTATAGCTATCAAAAAACGTGAACAAGCTAGAAAGAAATACCTTAAAAATAAAAAATCCAGAACAAAAACGAAACTATAACAGGTTAAAAAATGAAGCAAGAGACATTAAAAGGGACAAACAGATTAATTCATGGCGTGACTTTGTATCTAAACTAGACCATAAGGCAAACTCCAAAACAGTATGGAATATGATTAACCGCTTCCGGGGCAAACCTACTGACCATATTACCTGCCTAGAGTTAAACAAAACAATCATTACCGATGAAAAAGAAAAAGTTAATGCTCTAGCACAACATTATGACAACATGTCGAAATCGTCAAATCATATGCCCAAATTTCAAGCTGTTAAAATAATTATGGAAGATAGGGGACTTGGTCACATCCCGGAACCCCAGGCAACAGAAAATAACTCGGACTTAAACCGACCCTTCACATTTTGTAACTGGGAACTGCACTATCATCCAAAAAGGAATCAACACCAGGAGCGGACACAATCCATTATGAAATGCTGAAACAACTACCCGATAACTCCAAAATGGAACTATTGAAACTTATGAATATCTCCTATCAAAGAGGAGAACTCCCACCTGAATGGAAACTTGCCACCATCATACCTATTATGAAACCAAATAAAAATAAACTGGAACCAGGGTCATACAGACCTATATCACTTACATCGTGTATCTGTAAAACAATTGAAACCATGATTGCTAAACGATTGACGGCCCATTTAGAAAACAATGGGCACCTGGCTGACACTCAATCCGGTTTTAGACCCAACAGATCTACCACTGATCAACTAACCAGACTAGACTCTGAGATAAATATGGCCTTTATGGAAAATAAGATAGTAGCTGCCAGCTTTCTATACCTGGAAAAAGCCTTTGACCTCATGTGGTCAACAGGAACCATCTGTAAACTGAAACAATTTGGCATAAACGGAAACATGCTCAAATGGATACACAATTTCCTCCACAATCGAAAAATTCAAGTAAGGGTGGGACAAGAAACATCAAATCAGCACAAATTAGAAAATGGCTGTCCCCAGGGCAGTGTTATTAGTCCCATTCTGTTCAATATAATCATGGTTTCACTAAAAGAGAATCTCGACCCTGAAGAAAGACTGCAGCTGTCGCAATTTGCAGACGATAGCGCAATATGGAGAAAACATTATTCACCCAGTTGCGCCGTAGATGCCCTTCAAAAAGCACTAAAAAAATCGAATTTTGGGCTGAGGCGTGGGGGTTTAAGGTGTCCAACACTAAAACTAAAGCCATACTTTTTAGACGTAAAAAAAATATCGACACCTCCAAATTCGATCTCAAACTTTTTAGCAAAAAACTTGAATTTGTGGACAATGTAAACTTTCTAGGGATGATCCTTGATAAAGCACTCAGATGGGATGAGCACATAAAACAGCTCATCCAGAAATGTAAGAAGGACCTAAACATCCTTCGTTTGGTCACGGGCACAACTTTTGGTGCTGATAAGAATACTCTTATCAACCTATACAAAGCCCTCATCTTAAGTAAACTAGATTATGGCGCACAAGCCTATAACCCTGCCTCACAAGCCCAACTTAAAAAGCTCGATACAATACAAAACCAAGCCCTTCGCATTGCAACAAGGGCATTTATAGCCACCCCGATTAATGCACTTGAAGTAGAATGTGGCATAAAACCACTCCATTTAAGAAGTGAGGAATTAATCCTAAAATATTGGGCACGTTCCTCGCCTTTGGGTAAAAATCTGCCTGTAAATGACCTCATTGGGGAACATGGGTGCCAAACTACTAAAAAGGCACACCAATACCGACCATACTCCGTTACAGTTCAGAAGCTCATAGCTGAGCTGAACATACCTAAGGATATCGAACCACCCCATTATAGAAACAATTGTGACTTAAAGCACAACCCCCCCCCCTCCTGTACAATCAAGGACATTATTGGGAAAAAAGGCGAAAATGACATAACAATTATGAAACAAAGTAGTATAAACTATATAGAAAATAAACATAGGGTTAGATTACAGATATATACAGATGGCAGCAAAGATATTGAAAAACAAACAGCAGGAGCAGCAGTTTCGGTCCCTGATGAAAACTTGAATATCGAACTCAAAACCAATCCGAGCCTGTCTATATTTACTATTGAACTGATAGCAATAGAACATGCCATTAAATGGATCATCGATAATAACATCCCGGAGGCAGTCATACTTACAGACTCCCTCAGCCCAATACAAGCCCTCCAATCTGGCCAATCAAAAACAAGACCAGATAAAATAAACAAAATACTTCTACTCTTAGACTCAGCCAAAGACAAAGGCAACAATATCTACCTGGAATGGATTCCTTCCCATGTAGATATCCCAGGTAATGGAATGGCAGACTCAAGTGCCAAATCAGCAATGACAAACGGTAAAAACGATCAGACCTTACCGACCAAAACAGAAATATACCCGGCAATTAACCAGGCCATTATGACAAAATGGCAAAAATTATGGGACAACCCACAAAGTAACGGTCGCTTCTACCATAGACTGGAACCTAAGGTTAAAAATACTACTACCCATTACAGTGATAACCGAAAACATGACGCAATTTACACACGTTTGCGTCTAAACCATAGTAAACTAGGGACCAATTGTGTACTTAATCAAAACCACATCAAATGTAATAGATGTGATAAAGATGAACAAAATAACATCAAACATATCCTTTTTCACTGTGAAGGAAATATAGAACCCAGACAGGAATTAAAAGCTGCACTGTTTATATTGGGATACAACACTTTTGATGAACAAGACCTACTTAACCCCCCACGAAACATTAGGCCTCAGATAGTTGAGGCAATCATTACATTTTTGAAAGACACTGAGTTATTCGATAAAATATAGACAGCTGCAGTATAAAAGAGTAACCATGTAATACTAATCCAAGTTTATTTCTCTTCCAGCGCTGGAATCCTTTCATGCAGCGATCATTAATACTGCATGTTTCTTTCTATTACAGACACAGCCTCCAATAACAACCTGGCCATAACCCAATAACACCATATATCCTTGCCCACAGGGACTCGGGGGGGAGGTTGTCCGGAGATAGGGTTCCCCCACTCTCTAAACTAGATCATAAAGCAATATGAATCTCTCAATCTAATTATGCTGGGCGTGGGACTAAGGTTTCTAGGTTTCAATCAGAGAGCCACCCAATGCTGCTAACGTTAGGTTACTGACTGCGGGAGGCAATCTGGTTCCCTGTGCCTTGTTCCATAACCAGTCTTTAATTACATGTAGATGCCCAGAACTGTGTTCAGGACTTCCTGAATGCATCAGGTTTGCACATCCGTATATGCCAAAAGTGCTTGTATGTAGTTTGGCGTGTGCGGATTTGTGAACCTATATATTCCTGTTCAGGCGCACTGGTCGCTATGGCTGTGTGTGCCGGAAAATGATTTATATTCATTGGTTCTCTCGATTTTGGCAGTCAGTTTCATCTGTGTGTCAACTGAATCAACTGAAGTAGCATATAAGTTTCTCTCTAAACAAATCATTCAAATAAAAAATTGCGCCTGGTCGTGATCGCGTGCTTGCTGGGGCATGGGCTGGTTGCAACCTAGGTGGGGGTTATCCCAATCAGACCGTGACCGCGTTGTGCTTCTGGCCTGCGCCGTCGCGAACAGGTGAATTATTTTTACTAAGAATTTAACAGTGCTGCTTATGCTCGGTGATAGACAAGTCTAAACTTAGGCGTATGTAACCCTAACCCTAACCCTAACTCCAATACACACTAATCATAATTTCTCTTGCAGGTACATGGGGATCCTTGACGGGGAATCCCACCATACCTCGTGTAGGACAGCTACCGAGAAGTCATCAGCGGGGTGCCCAGAAGGCTGCCTCGTAGAAGCCCCCTTGGGGACACCCTCCTGATGAAACCCGGAAATATGCGAAGCGAAGACAGCATGCTGTCAGAACGGAGCATACATCTCTGGAGTAGGTCAAATACAGAACAATTTAATAGGCGGGGCAACGGTAATGACCAAATTTGATAGGGATTTGGACACAGGAAGACCCTTAAAAAAGCCTTTTAGACCGACCGTTCAAAATGAAATAAAAGCGAAATTGCACAATGGCTGGTTAGCCACATACTCGCCTTTGCCAAACCACATAACTTTTCACCACTAAAAGACACGCCTATGTGTAAACATTATAATTCTAACCACACTGATCCTGAACAAAAGCGGATTACAACACTGCCACATACAATCAGTACTGATCCATAATGTATTACAATCCATATATCCCCAATATGATATCCTCCTTCACAGAGGATGAGATAATGATATGCAAATATGGCGGTCCGGTCCCAATTGACCCACTTACGAATTTATAAGAACTCGACATCCTACGTCGATGAAAGCATCACCTTTTCAGAAACTGAAAAGCTAAGAATCAAAATAGGATTGACCTCCTTTCGCATCCTCAGCGATAGAAGTCAACAACTACACACTGATTGGCTGAATTAACTACAAACCAAGAGAAAAGCAACAATCAAAACACCAACATATGACATCCCAACGCGACGAAAGTAGGGGCCAGTAGTACATGATACTACCAAGATTATCCTTGTAGCGACCTGGGGGGTAGCGACATAGCATAGGCGTGTTCTCAAGGTGGTAGAGCACGGGTACTAGGACATTTTGCAATAGCCGAAATTGGCTGGTCTATTAGTAATCAGAAGCCTCCGTGGTCGAGTGGTTACGCTACTCGCCTTGTAAACCAGGGGTCACAGGTTCGATCCCGGGCTTCTCCAGACTTTCGGATGAGTCTTTAAACCGAGGTCCCGTCTCCGTATGACCTTAGCTGTTGGTGGGACGTAAAACTGAAACACTCACTCACTCACTATTAGTAACCCTTACTGGCTCACTTTTGGCCGCCGTTCAAAATTCAAAATTACATGCATTATCACCCTTTAACAAGCACCGTCTCCAAGGCGTTTTCTCTACCACGGCAGGGGTGGGGGTAGAGTCTAATGGAAGCCAAAACCGATAATGCATGAGAAGCTTTTTTCCTCGGTCAGACAAGGGCTGTGTACTGACACATTTTGCAGCCGGAATTGGCAACGTGTCACCACATTCTAGAGCCCGACCATTGGTCTGCATCTGCATTCAAAACTCGAACCCCGCCAGAGGACTGCCCATTTTACAGGACAAACGCTTAACAGTGGGTTCGTTCTGTGCCTACATAACATCTTGAGCGGGGGATGTGGGAGGTGGGATTGACCTACTTCTCACATCCTCCGCGAAAGAAGTCACCCAACTCCCAATCGGCTAGCTGATAACTGTCAAGCAGACAGGAGTCAGCATATTGGCAGCCTAGGGAAAAGAGCAGTACCTACAACTAATCCCAGATGGCGAACTGGGGGTAGCCCCTATGTGCCCATGGCGCCCGGTTAAATTAAAAACAACCGTCAGTCAGTCATGTACAACATTATAGCGCGTTTCTACACAAGAGACAACATACACACAACAACTTGAGAAGCTATCACACCGCTCGACAATCGCCCGACATTCGGCCGGGTCTGGTACAAGCATCGTTCGTTGCGCACGGTCCGTAGGATACTCGGGCGATGTTCGTATGATGTCCGGTGAAAAGGCCAGTTATCGCCCGGACATCTTAGGATACTCGGCCGATTAGTATTAAATGGTAGGTCTGTATTCACTGCCTCGCCGCCCCCCCCCCCCTCCCCCATTTTATCTTTGGAAACAGATGCCGTACGATTACCAGACGGTCTTCGGACGGCCTCCGGACGGTGCCATTAATGTAAATATTTGTGACAAAATTTTGACCGGAGTTGTCCGATGTCGGAAAAAAGGCCAAAACCAGCGGTGTACTCCCGATTACCCCCTATCCCCGGATACCGGTCGATCTTTGTGACCATAGCATTAGTCTCTTTAATAATAGAATATAATCGGTTCGCCGCGACAATTTTATAGGGGCTCGCTGAAGCTCGCCCCTATAAAATTGTCTGAGGCTCACCGATTATATTTTATTATTAAAGACACTAACCATGTATTTACTATTTAAAGGACGGATCTAAAAACAAAACGTCCAAAATGGGGTTTACGGGGGTACTCCTTATTTTCCTATATAAAGATGGCGGGTTCTCAAATGGGGCGGTTCTTACGAACACCCAGTATCTATAATTGAACTAGAAATAAAGAAATTATCGAATATTTTCATCAAAGAAATGGTAGTTGTAAACAATAAAAAATAATCTTATAGTCTTTTAAAACTGCACTGTTAATTTTGGACTAGTCCGTGTTTTAGGTAAGTCGCCTTCAATTGGGATTTTACATTGGGATATATATTTACTGAGATTCGTACTGCATCATACTAACCACTTGGCCACGACTTCTACATAATGGCATTATCAAAAAAAAAAAATCATTTACAATTTTAAAATCCTTTGAAAAAAAAAAAAAAAAAGAAATCCGGAACCTGGTTACCCTAAAACATGGACTAGTCTTGCCACGCTTGAACGTTGCACTCTCAAAGGTCGTTGATAAACTATAGCACGCAGTTGGGTTATCGGTTTGTTGAAAGTTGATTTTTAAAATCAAGTTTCTATGTCATTACATTTCTACTTCCGGTACTGGACCGCGTTATTCTACTTCCGCTGTTCGTTCGCTGCATAAAATAGTCCAAATGAACTCTTGAAAATTAATTTTGCAGGCATGGAACGTCTTTCAAAATAATTCATATTTCGAGACTTTATACGGATTGAATATAAATTGGCACAGAAAGACTAATTCTGAAAAGAAAACAATACTCTGGAACTATTTTCCTACGCGTTTATGCAACTGGTTGAGAATTTACTCTTTCATCCCTGGGTTTCTGAACACGACTCTTCTCGCTTTAAATATATTCGAAAACAAAGGGATTTCTGAGTAGTTCATTGACATGATGGCAAACAGTGTTAATGTAGATTCTGGCGAGACGTGCTAGCTTCGTGCCGTCTTATCAGGATCTGCAAGGTTTGCATAGATACAGTGTATTTCTACCTCGGGGTCTGCCCCGGTCTACAGGGTTAAAAGGGTAAGCTCGCTTCTCCGTGACTATACTACAACCCTTTACTGACCGACATCGAGCACAGTTATTTACCTGCTTTCGAGAGCTTTTATTACAAAATATGTGTCGTTTAAGGCTTTCAGCTGTGAGTTTTAAATCAAGTTCCGTACTTTAAGCAAATAGTGAAGACACCGATCAGACGCTAAATTCTGTGGCCTCTAATCTGTCTTAAATGTTTCCGAATGCCAAAGTATTGAAACAATTGGCATTTATGGGTTAATGGTTGCGTACAGGTTGGAATAAACGTATTTTAATTCGCCTTGGGTAGTCGAAGTTTGCTAAAGGTGGCGTCTGATCAGGGTTATAATGTCTAAATGAAATGGTTTAAAATGATCTTTTTCCGTCAAGTTATTCTCCCCACGCCAGAAGGAACATAGCTCCGAGCGGCTGCACAACGTAAGATGCGACGTTGCTAAGATGTCATGTACCCGCTATGAGAACTTCTCTGTAAGATTATTAGCAGATGAGACAAGCACAGAATGTACAAGCCTCCGTGGTGTAGTGATTTCGCTACTCGCCTTCATTACGAAAACACGCCTATACAAATACATAGTAAACTTTACCGCCGAAAAAACGAATATTTTAAGATGAAAAATTGTTATATTTTTCTTATTTCTGCTCAAATATAGATTGTGGGTACTCGTTAGGACCGCCTCAATGAGGCGGTTCTAACGAGTACCCACAATTTATATTTTAGAACAGAAATGAGAAACATAATGTTTACCCCTGTAAACCCCAGTTTTTCAATATAAAAGGTCAGAATCATGTAGGCGTGTTTTCGTGATGTTTGTAAACCAGGGGTCGCAGGATCGATCCCGGGCTTCTCCAGATTTTCGGATGAGTCTTTAAACCGAGGTCCCGTCTCCGTATGACCTTTGCTGTTGGTGGAACGTAAAACCCAAACACTCACTCACTGAGTTAATCTATAAATTTATGGTTTTACCATGAAGAAATTAGCAGACACGTTTATATTTCTTCCTTTCTTACTTTTTTCGTGGGGTTGGTTGGATAAGGCCAAGGTGATGTGTATCTTGTGCCATTGGGGATGTCCAGCTGATATTGACTTCCATTTCGGCAAGGCCTGTTGACCTTGCAGCAGGTAACGGTAGAAGGGTTGGGGGAGGGGTGGGGGTAGAGGTTGTTGTTGTTTCTTCTTTTTCTACACTTCCATTCAAACTCTAAACAATCGATGAATCTTTTTTTTTTTCTTCGTCGAAATTTTTTAACCCTCTGGGACCTTGTTAACAAAATATCTAGATTAACTGCTTGATCTACGACTGACATTGTTATCATAATAATTATTCCTCATAAATCAACTTTCCTCAGTACTTTCAGTTCTTTGATTTTTTTAAAAGGAATGCGATTAGTAAGACCTTTTTTCTATCTTATGTACATGTATATAAAGTAGAACATCATTTGATATGTACGTGAAATGAACACCCAGCTAAACCCCAGTTTCTATCGACGAAACTGGGCTTTACGGGGGTATACATTGCCTCGTATTTTCTAATTTCTGCTCCAAGACATAGGTTGTGGGTACTCTTTAGAACCGCCTCATTGAGGCGGTTCTAACGAGCACCCACAACCTATGTTTGAAGTATTTTGTTTGTTTGATTTGGGGTTTAACGTCCCTGTCAACATTGCAAAGGTCATTTTTGAGACGCTGCTTCCAATTTCGTGGGCTTTTACCCGACACGGAGATGAAATGACTTCTCAAGCCCTGCCACCCAATACAACCATAGTGTTTATAAGCATGGCCGGTCCGACACTCGCACCGCTTTGCATGGGCAGCCTTAGATCCTCTAAGCGGTTTACCAGTACTCGTGTGCGGTTGGTTTCAGCTACGCGTGGAAGCATCATGCAGCCCATATATTTCTTCAAGCCCCGATGGGTGGGGGCTTATTAACCTATCGTTAAAACTTTAATAATTTAATTTGGCGAATATGCTACTATTTTGGCTGAAATAAGAATAGCTTATGCAAAAGGTGCTCACATTTTTACAGCAAAAAATACCACTATATTACTATATAATTATGTAGTCACTAGAAAAGTTATTAATTTGACCATACACGAACTTCTTAAGCTAACAATGCGTTGGACAACTGGCCCCAATTGTTTACGTTGAAGTTGACGTTTCAGATATTCTCAAATATTGTAATTATATTGACATGAAACTTAGTAATTTTCTGACAAAATAAATTTGACGCAAACTTATTTCAATAACATTGTTTACCGGTCGAAACTCGAATTTGCGTCACGGTGACGTTTTTGTCCTTATCATTATGAAAACACGCCTATACTAATATATTGTAAATTTTACCGCCAAAAAGTGAAATTTTCAAGCTGTAAAATTGTGATATTTTTCTAATTTCTGCTCAAAATATAGGTTGTGGGTACACATCAGAACCGCCTCATCGAGGTGGTTCTAACGAGTAGCCACAATCTATATTTTAGAGCAGAAATAAGCTAACAAATAAAATGTTTACCCCTATAAACCCCAATTTTGTTAAGTAAAGTAAAAGTGGGGTTTAAGAGGGTCAAAATTATACAGGTATGCTTTCGGAATGTATACTTTTATTGCCTGTAGTTGGCCAGCCTCGGTAGCTCTAGCCCCGCCCATCGGGCTTGAAAAAATAGATGGGCTGCATGATGCTTCCACGCAGAGCTGAAACCGACCCGCAAACGAGTGATGGTGAAATGCTTAGAGGATCTATGCCTGTCCAGGCAATGCGGTGCGAGTCGGACCGTCTATGCTTATAACCCCCATTGGATTCATTGGGCGGCAGGGCTTGAGATGTCATTTCATCTCAATATCCGGTAAAAGTCCCACAAAATTGGAAGCAAAGTCGTCTCCAAAATGCCCTTTGCAGTGTTGATGGGGACGTTAAACCTCCAATATAACAAACAAAAGCCTCTGTAGCTCAGTCGGATACCCGTCTGACTGGTGAGCTCGATACATGCCGTAATCGGCAACATTCTTTCGTGGAGATTGATCATGAAATCTGTTCTACGGTCATTCTCTCCCTTCCGCTGATTCCAGAAGGGCAGTTGTCAGTTTCTGGCCAGAGAACTGAGAATGAGCACTGTACTGGTTAACCGCTTACGTACAAGCCTGCCCAGGAAAATTGTTGATAGGTTAACTGGCCGGCTCAAAAAGGACTTAAATAGTGTTGACTGGGCCGTTAAATTCCAATACAAACAAACAACCTGTGGCTCATCACGTCCGTGAAATAAACACCCCCACGCCCCCTTTATATAGAGAAAACTGGGGTTTATTGGGGTGTACAATATTTTTTCTTATTTCTGCTTCAAGACATAGGTTGTGGGTGCTTGTTAGAACTGCCTCAATGCGGCGGTTCTAATGAGCACCCACAAGCTATGTTTGCAGTATAAATAAGAAATATATCACGGATTTTCATCAGAAAAGTCGCCGTTTTGGAGATACAGAAATGTCGCACGGATGTGTTATAGTAATATATCGTATTGTTAATAAGTCGCAATATTGAACATTAACTTTTGACATTGACAGTATGTCTATGAAACTCCATCGTATTATGACGTTTCTGGTATAGTTGTGTCACTGGAAGCAAACACGTGTCATCGAATATGGGCAGCATGTGAAGACCCTGATCAGCAGGCATGTATGCACAATCTGCGCTGTGCTCTATATCACTGATCCATACTTTTTTGCAAACAAGGAGGAAAGTGACTGGGATCTGTCTTTTGTCTTTTCCCTGCCCCTTCATCAGGTTACATGTAACAAGTCCGTGTAATTATATAATGTGATTAATCAAGTATTCTTGCATAAATACCTATGCGCATGGCATGTTTGAAGCCATTGTCAAATGGACCGAAAGCCGTGCTCAAACAGCAAAAACCATGTTCAAATTATGAAATTCGCGTGCTGTTTGAACATGGATTTGGAGCTTTTGATATCATAAGACCGGCCTTGCTTTGTTTACGTTACGCTGAGCGCTGTAACGTCATCGCCCCTATCGTATCGTTTTAGGGTTCTATGATGACGTCAGATGATTACTGCGTAACAACGACATTGTAAACAACATTCTGAACTGGCCGCCATGTTGGTTTGACGGTCGCATTTGAAGAGTTTATATGCAGTTTATATGGACCTGTTGGGCGTTTTCATAAAAAAATTGCGGCCGGACTCGTAAGTTATGCAAGAACAATGATCATCCATGGTTATTTCATTGCATTAACATTTGCCGGATCCCTCGTAAGATATTTGAACATTCGGCCTAGCGGCCTCATGTTCAAACAGCTTCCTGGGGACCCGGCACATGTTAATGCATGAAAAACCATGGTTGATCCCTATAATTTCGTTTTGGCCCAAGGACCTGTAACGGGGCCAATCCGCCTCGAACCAATACAGCAGACAGAGGACCTGTAACTGGGCCAATACGAAATTACTTGATTAATGACAATTTCATTAATTGACACCATTAAAAACAAGATTATTGATTTTTGCCCTTAGTGTTAATACGGATGACCTCCGAACAATACTGGATAGTCGATTAATTAATACCCCTCTAGGCCCCTTTTTACGTAGAGAAAAGTGGGGTTTATTGAGGTACTCATTATTTTCCTTGTATCTCTCAAAACATATACGAGATTGTTGGTACTCGTTAGAACCGCCTCATTAATTTGGTTTTCACGAGTCCATGATTTATAACTGAACTAAAAAAAAAAGAAAATTGTCAAACATTGTATTCGAAAAAATAATGCTTGTTCTAGAGTTAGGCGAAAATGCCATACATGCCATCTTAGCCCTTGGGTGTGTTACATCACGAAAACACGGCTATATAATTATGTCCCCCCTCGAACCCCACATTTATACAGAGAAACTGGGGTTAACAGGGGTAAACCTTATTTTTCTTATTTCTGCTCTAAAGTATAGAGTGTGGGTACTCGTTAGAACCGCCTCGACGAGGCGGTTCTAACGAGTACCCACACTCTATATTTGTATCGATGAGGCGGTTCTCACGAGTACCCACACTCTATATTATGAGCAGAAATAAGAAAAATATCACAATTTTTCATCTTAAAATTTTCATTTTTCCGGCGATAAAGGTTATATGTATTGGTATAGGCGTGTTTTCGTAATGTCTCAATAACATGTCTGAAGATGAAGACACAGCCAAGATATGAACAAGTAACAAGCAAACACTCTTTTAACCCACTTTTATTTAACCTCTTGAGAAACAACATACATGTACATGTGGCATAATATGATAGTAATTTGTATACTTGGCAATCATATTCGGATGTAAAACTCTGGAAAAGCTGCGAAAAGGAACAATGAAATACAGTCGAACTTCAATGGCTCGAACCCCTTTGGGACCACGAAAATCTGTTCGAGACAGGGGTAGTTCAAGCCACTGAGGGTTACTTCCAGGAGGCATAAAGAGGTTAATTTTGGGACATCTTTTCGGTGTTCTATAATAAAAATGCATGATGTGTGTACTCATTTGAATCGCCTCGACAAGGCGATTCTCATGAGCACACACAGCATACATTTGCAAGATAAAAGTCGAAAATGTCCTTAATTATCCCACACTACTTCTTATGTTGAGGAATTCCCTAGGGACTCAAAAATGGGTTCGACTCAGCCATGGTAAACGAGCCCTCGGTGTTCCGGCTATCGAAGTTGTACACAAGTAATAGCGAATCTTCTATAACAGTCAGAGCACTTAGTAAAGCCCTTCCCACTTGGGGACTTTGTGAATTTTGTTGATTTTCACAGTGTTGCCTAGGACAGCAACTTCATATAACCATTTTTTTCATAATGAATGGGTGGTCTGTTTTACATCAAACTCGACAGGAATACTGGGCATTAGCCTTTTAAATGATATCTAATAAGGCTAAATCATTGTTGCCATGGTAACAAGGCCGCATTTCAAATTTGTCAACAAGTGTGATTTCACATGTATTTTTGACCAAATCTTAATCTTCAAACTGCTGTCAAGGCAACAATTAAGGGGTTTGGCACTGGCCATTTTCACTGTCTACAGTATGTTTTGCCCGCGTCAATTTCGAGGCATTTTTGACCCCAGACACCCTCAGATTTAATGCCAGTAGTCGGCGGTATCTGATCTATCCAAGCCCTAGCCATGATTCCAGTCCAACCCTATTACGCAGCACTCTGACCTCACTGCGATAAAATTAACGCTGCTATTTTCTAAAAATAAATCAACTGGATTTCCTGGATTGTCAAGTGGAATTTAGCACTGAAGAAAATTTATGCTTAATAACTTTGGGTCGATTGATAAACAATCGACCCCAAAATACAATGGAAACGAAAACGGAGAAATACAAATGAGCCTCATCATGAGAAAAATTATTTAAAAATCCATGATATTTTTCTTATTTATACCGCAAACACTGGTTGTAGGTGCTCGTTAGGACTGCCTCATTTAGGCGACTCTAACGAGTACCAACAAGCAATGTCTTGGAGCAGAAATAAGAGAAAAAATAATGTATTCCTCCATAAACCCTGTTTTCTCTATAGAAAGTGTGGTTTAGGGGATGTTCATTTCAAGGACTTGTTGACGTGATGTAAACCCCACTTTATACAGAGAAAATTGTCGTTTATGGGGATAAACATTATTTTTCTTATTTCTGCTCATAGGTTGTGGGTACTCGTTAGACCCGCCTCAATGAATGAATATTGAATACCAACAATCTATATTTTGAGCAGAAATAAGATAACTATCACAATTTTTCGACTTAAATTTATTTTTTCCTTCAACCCGGCTTGTGTGGTTCTTTTTTCGGCGTAAAAATTTACAATGTATTTGTATGGGCGTGTTTTCGTATAAATGATTTTTAAACTTTCAAGGTTGCTATACAAATACATTGTTAATTTTATTGCCGGAAAAAAATTAACAATTAAAATGAAAAATGTGATATTTTTCTTAGGCAGTGGCTAGCCGTCTGGTACCGGACGACCAGCCTACAAGTCTGCCCGTCCGGTACCGGACGACCAGCCAACGAGTCTGCTCGTCCGGTACCGGAATGGCTAGCCGTCCGGTAGTAAATTAAAGTCTCTCATTTCATATAGGGTACGAACTTTTATCATTTTTTGGAGTAATGTATGCTAAATACTTCCTACTTTGTGACTGTGCAAATGTCATTGAGATAATTTTAAAAATAAGGCAAATAAACACAGCCGTATCGGTACTGCATGATTTTCGTAACAATTATGTCTGTGATTATAAAAGCTGAAGTCGTGTTTACTTAATTATTATTTCCAATACTATTACTACCAATAATATATTTATAAATAACTGCCAATCGGTAATATAACTTAATATTTTTTATAAGTTTATATATTTTACATTCTATTTGTTTAATGTAAATGCGTAAAACCTATGATCCAATCGTCGCGAAAAACAACTAATAGCAATTGAGCAGAACCGTAAATCCTAAGAAATAAGGATCTTGTTCTCCTAATTTTTTTAACAAATTTGTTTCACGATCGAGCAACGAGTTCAAAAAGGTGCATATGAATGACAAACACTGTAGACTCTGCTTCAGGAGCAGTCTGATCCGGGACTGCATTATTTGCCGAAGCCTACCTGTCCCAATGCATAGATTCATTACGGTGATTGCTCTACCCATGGAGTTTCGGATCGTTGCCTTTATGTGTGCCCTGCTAACAAGATAATTACACATAATTTATATTTCTTTGTACCCACCATGTTGAACTGATAGGCTGAATAAATATGCTTCCCAAATTTAATGTTAATCTATCACGATTAAGACCAAGCTCAACATCGGACAAACATTTGTAGATTTTAATAATAACAATAATAATATAAAAATAGTATTATAACATTGACATAATAATAATAAAAAAATAACAAGGCATCGCATGCGATACAAATCCCCTCGCACAAGACACCTTTGTGTGTGGAAAACATTGAAATGGCAAAATTCCAACTTGCTTGAGATATTATCATATGCAACATTTGTGTAAAATTTGTTTAAAAATCCATCAATAAATGTAGGTTCTAGAGTGATGACAATGTTTCTCTAAAAATAGCCATAGTGACCTTGACTTGAGGCCATGACCGCGAAAGAAGATCTTGCTCAAGATATTATCATAAGAATCTTTTGTGTGAAGTTATATTAAAATTTGTTAATAAATGTAGGCGGTAGAGCGATGACAAAGTTTTTCTAAAAATAGCCACAGTGACCTTGACCTTGAGGTCATGACCTTGAAAGTCAAAGCAATTCGAGATATTATCATAAGAAAGATTTGTGTGAAGTTCTATAAAAATCCATCAATAAATGTAGGCGCTAGAGCGATGACAAAGTTTTTCTAAAAAAATCCATAGTGACCTTGACCTTGAAGATAGCTTGAGATATTGTCATAAGGAACATTTGTGTGAAGTTATATTGAAATCGGTGAACAAATGTAAGCGATAGAGCAATGAGAAAGTTTTTCTAAAAATAGCCACAGTGACCTTGACCTTGAAAGTCGAACTCGCAAGAGATATTGACATAAGGAACATTTGTGTGAAGTTATATTGAAATTGGTGAAGAAATGTAGGCGCTAGAGCGATGACAAAGTTTTTCTAAAAATAGCCACAGTGACCTTGAGGTCATGACCTTGAAAGTCGAACTCGCTCGAAATATTTTTATAACGAACATTTGTGTGAAGTTACATTGAAATTGGTGAAGAAATGTAGGCGCTAGATCGATGACAAAGTTTTTCTCAAAATAGCCACAGAGACCTTGACCTTTAGGTCATGACCTTGAAAGTCGAACTCGCTCGAGATATTGTCATAAGGAACATTTGTGTGAAGTTATATTTAAATCGGTCAAGAAATGTAGGCGCTAGAGCGCTGACAAAGTACGTACGTACGTACGTACGGACAAATGCTATATCCCCCCTCACAACTATGTTGTGCGAGGGGATAATAACTGTCACACTGCCCGGACAAGGATTTGAGTACAACAGTCTATTGCATCAGGGTCAATTACAACTATGTCCCTTACTGAAATTTAGTGAAAAGAATTGTCGCTCCTGGCGACAAACAGGTGATTAGAATACAGTTAGAGTAAATTAGAAATATTTTTTATTACACCATAGAGTGGATAATATTATTTGTAACGCATACCCTATATAAACTGATAGACCTTTATTTACTACCGGACGGCTAGCCATTCCTATGTGGGTCGGCTAGCCGTCTGGTACCGGACGAGCAGATTCGTTGGCTGGTCGCCCGGCACCGGACGGGCAGACTCGTAGGCTGGTTGTCCGGTACCGGACGGCTAGGCACTGCCTTTTTCTTATTTCTGCTCAAAATATAGATTGTGGGCATTAGTTAGAACCGCCTCATCGAGGCGGTTCTACCGCCTGATCGAGGCGGTTCTAACGAGTACCCACAATCAATATTATATAGCAGAAATAAGATAATAAGATTTATCCCTGTAAACCCCAGATGTTCTATATAAAAATGGGGTTCAAGGGGGTCAAAATTGTATAGACGTGTTTTTGTGATGTCAATAGGTCGGTTTGTGTCGTGCATGTTCACAAACTAACATCATGAAAACACGCCTACATGTATATAATTCTGACCCCTTTCAACACCACCTTTATACAGTAAAACTGGGGTTAACAGGGGAATACCATATTTTTCTTATTTCTGATCTAAAATATAGATCGTGGGTACTCGTATGAACCGCCTAGATGAGAAAAAAATACCACAGTTTTTCATATTAAAGTTTTCATTTTTAGGCAGTTAAGTTTACAATGCAATTGTATAGGCATGTTTTGGTAATGTTTTCTCATGACAGGGCTTAATAATATAAGAATCTTATATGGGTGTGAGGGGTGGATGGTAAAATCCGTCCCGAGTGACACTGTCCGGCATCACGAGGCTTGCCGAGTGATGCCGGACAGTGATCCCGAGGGACGGATTTTTCTATCCACCCCTCACGACCATATTGGATTCTTTTTCTTGCATACCTTCCATTTCTATTACGAATTTTTAATGCTACTGTCACTTCGGATACCGACCTCCGCCATTTTGTGATGACACAACAGGAATGTTTAGTGACGTCACGCATGACGACGCCGCGCATGAGGTTGTAATCAACCAGTGCATTTATCAAACACGCGATTGTATTCGATTTGGGGTCGGAACACCAGGGTCAGAACATAAATTTCTATCCCAGGGTAAAATCGCGGATTTCCTTGTCTGGTGTGCAAGAAAATCGTATCTAGTTTACCTAAACATAAAGTACAATCCGTTTAATTATCAGTTACCCCCTGTATTAATTGCATTTTACCACACTGCTCTGATAAAGATATGCATTATAGGGGCATGTGAGCTTTATCAGGTCAACGTGACATTGTACTTTTTTACGAATGAACCTGACTACTGGAAAAATGGCAAAATGTTATTATTACTGCAAAAATTTGAAAAAATAACGTGTTTTTTTTTTTTTTTTTTTTAAATATCATAGGAAAAAAATATGGTCAGCTGATACTAAATATATCGACGTATTATTGTGCACCCAAATGTTGGGATACACTAAGCTTAATCAATAACTGATTGTAAATTGAAAATTTCAGAGTGTACAAGGGGATAAACTGATAGATAGAATACCAGATTTTGCCAGTTGATGTCAAGTCTACTCGGCTATGAGAGCGTTGGTAGAATCGCTCGGCAAGCCTCGCGATTCTACACGTGTTCTCGAAGCCTTGCCTGATAAACTTGATATCAAAAGACAACAACCAGGTATTCTCAATTTATCTTGTTCCCTTAAAGACTCCAATAAATAAAGAATACCAGGTTGGTGTCTTTTGATACCAAGTTTATCAGGCAAGGCTTCGAGAACGCTTGTAGAATCGCGAGGCTTGCCGAGCGATTCAACATGCATTCTCGAAGCCGAGCCCGATAAACTTGAAATCAAATGACACGAATCTGGTATTCTATGTATCAGTTTATCCCATTGTACACTCTTAAATTAGCAATTTACGGTCAGTTATTGATAGTCATCAGTGCGTCCAAACATTCTGGTTGTCCATATATTTAGTATCAGCTGACCATGTTTTTGCTATGATATTTTTATTTCAAGTAATTTTGACATGTTTCCCAGGTGCAATAACATTTTTTGTCATTTTCCAGTAGTCCGGTTCATTTATAAAAGTGTAATGTCACGTTGACGTGATAAAGCTCACTTGTCCTGAGATAGCATATCTTTATCAGGTCAGTGCGTTACAATGCAATATATACAGGGGTAACTGATAAATAGATGTTGCGGCATTTAATTTGAATCGCCTCACTACAAATATCACCATATTTTTCTGCAAGGCGATTCTAACAAATGTCCACAACATTTGTTTCTTTGAGTGCTAACTAAAAACTCTTGAGCTAAGTATTCGTTGACAGTATTTAGAAACCTACATTCCCAATGAAAGGTCCCTCTCTTATGAATTTTTCCCACCAATTTTAGCCACATGTACAACATATGATTAAACCTTAATCACATAGAAACAAAAATCATTACCGTCATATGTCCCAACAATTTATACTCCTACACACGTACGTTTATGAACTGACATTGTAACCCACAATTAATCATATAGAAACAAAAACCATTACCGTCATATGTCACAACAATATATACTCCTACACATGTACGTTTACGAACTGACATTGTAACCCACAATTAATTATATAGAAACAAAAAGCATTACCGTCATATGTCCCAACAATATATACTCCTACACATGTACGTTTACGAACTGACATTGTAACCCACAATTAATTATATAGAAACAAAAAGCATTACCGTCATATGTCCCAACAATATATACTACTACACATGTACGTTTAAGAACTGACATTGTAACCCACAAATAATCATATAGAAACAAAAATCATTACCGTCATATGTCCCAACAATATATACTCCTACACATGTACGTTTACGAACTGACATTGTAACCCACAATTAATCACATAGAAACAAAAATCATTACCGTCATATGTCCCAACAATATATACTCGTACACATGTAAGTTTACGAACTGAAATTGTAACCCACAATTAATCATATAGAAACAAAAATCATTACCGTCATAAGTCCCAACAATATATACACATGTACGTTTACGAACTGACATTGTAACCCACAATTAATCATATAGAAACAAAAATCATTACCGTCATAAGTCCCAACAATATATACACATGTACGTTTACGAACTGACATTGTAACCCACAATTGAAAACAAACTACGTTAACCCTTATTCTGCTGAATAAATTGATCTAGCAACACCCATTCTGACTATCAACCAATCCAATAACTTGTATAAAGTATTCATTCAAATTTGCCAACTGAATAAAACATAGTGTAAATCCTGATCAGATGGTGGCTGATGTGGATCTACATTTCTTGCACACAGGATAAGAAAATCCATAGCTTTAGCTTGGGATAGAAATTCTGTACTAATCCTGGTGTTCTTGCCCAAAATCGTATATTCTCGCGTGTTTGATAAATGCACTGGTTGAATACGACCTCATATGTGCCGTCGTTAACCCTTTTTGTACCAAATTGAATCTTGCTCCTTATATATAGTATGAGTCCATTTCAAAATTTAGGGGTGTCAAGTTGTGTTTTCTTCAAAATTTATTCGGAAAATGGCTGAACATTTTGCAAACAGTGTAGGCCCTGATCAGACCCCGCGTTCTGCGGCGTCTGATCTGGACCTGCACTGTATGCTAGGGTACTCGTTTTGGGGTTTCCGGTACAAAATGGGTTAATGTTGACGTCACAGCACGTTACGTGACGTCACTAAACATTCCTGTAGTGTCATCACAATATGGCAGACCTCAATAACCGAAGTGACTGCAGCATTAAAACGCGCTAAGAAATGGACGAAGAATCCTATATGGGTGAGGGGTGGATAGAAAAATCCGTCCCTCGAGATCACTGTCCGGCATCACTCGGCAAGCCTCTTTGGACGGATTTTTCCATCCACCCCTCACACCTGTATAAGGTTCTTATAGTATACTGTTTCCAAAGATAGTCACTGTGCTTGTCGTGCCGTGATCAGTGGAATAAGGGTTAAGATAACATGCATAAAGATGAAAAAATGTAGGTTCACAACATATGTAAGATTTATGTAGGTTAATAAATGCATTTTCCCACCATTTTCATGCTAGCAACATTTTAGTTCAGACAGGCAAATGCCTACACCCCATCCTTCCAAGCCCACAAACAACAGGGCACATGATCAGAGCTGTAGACTAGAAACTGTTAACTTAATCAGTGTAAATACAGATGAGGAGCCAAATAATCAGGATCTATATTGATTGACTGATTGATTGATTGATTGATTAATTGATTGACTGATTGATTGATCACAGATAAGCATGTAGATATAATAATACAGTATGAATGTTAACAAACATAAAATATGCATCTTATCAGCAAAGATAACACCAGAAAGGAAAGTGATTTGTTCTCATTTCTATTGAGGTCCATCTGTACTGGTCTTTGATACAGGTCACAAATCAATCTTTTTACTACTTTGAAATCCTCACTTGTGGCAACATACTTGTCTAAACATCATGTCAACAAGTCAGTGTAATGAACACCACTTTAAACCCAACTTTAAACTGGCGTTTACTTTATTATTCTTATTTTTGTTTCAAAACATACACTGAGGGTAATCAATCAATCAATCAATTTATCAATCTATAAATACATTGTAACCTTTATCGCCGAAAAAATGAAAATTTTAAGACGAAAAATTGTTCTTATTTTTCTTATTTCTGCCAAAAATATAGATTGTGGGTACTCATTAGAACCGCCTTATCGAGGCGGTTCTAACGAGTACCCACAATTTATATTATTATGATTCTGATCAGAACATAGATTGTAGGTGCTCGTTACAACCGCCGAGGTGAAAATAGATTGTGAGTGCTCGTTAGAACCCCCTCGGCGAGGCAGATCCAAGGAATGCCCACAATCTATGTTTTGAGCAGACAATGCTTTATTGATTGAATTGAGGTTTAACGTCCCCGTCAACGCTAATTAGGTCATTTTGAAGATGCTGCTTCAAATTTTTGGGACGTTTACCTGACACGGAAATGAAATGACATCTCAAGCCCTGCTGCCCGATGAAAGCAAAACACTTATATGCATTGATCGATCTGACTCACATTACTTTGCCTGGGTAGGTTGGGCAGAAATAAGAAGAAAAAAAATGTATACCCAAGTAAACTCCATTTGTACTCTACAAAAGTGGGGTTTCAGGGGCTCAAAATTAAATATGCATGTTTTTTTTAATGCAGATAAATCCCAAAGGAGGCTCGTTATATAAATTCCTGGCGAGGATCGATATATATTCATATAAAATGACCACTCGTGTCAGTTCATCTATGCAAGTTTTTGTTGTTGTTTATAACAGTTTTAAATTTTCCATGTTAATAGAAATCCACTCTTAAATATAAGGAAGGCCTTTCCTCTGTAGGAACATGTTCTTTATTCTAAGAATATATATCTTTTTGGAGGGGTTCAGGTTATAGGAGGGTTAACATGAAGTCATGAAACTTTTCTTTCTTTGAAAACAAAATGGTGGAAAAATGTCACGTGATTTCACTCTCCTTAAGGTCCACCACATGCTGGGTCGTCTGTCTTCCAGCTGTCGCCGAATTCGACTACATTAGTCGTGACTGTAAGGTCGTTTTTGGTAAAATCATCAGTTTGGTTATTGTTGTAGGTACCACACATGCCTGTTACAATAGACATATACAAAGTTATTAAGGTACCCAGCAGGCACATGGCGTAATTGTGACGTCACATCAACGTCGGTGCGATGTCATGACGTTTATGCAACGTCACATCTACGTCGATGCAACTTTGCACCGATGTTGATTTGATGTTGCCCTAGCGACGTGTGCCTGGTGGGGTAGGTATAGAAAACAAAAAAATCTCAAGAATAAATACAAAGAGGATCTTACATGAGTACTCATGTATTAATGAATTTGTTTAACGAGTTGAGGAAAAGGGATAACATGCGGGACTTTGCCAATCATTTTATGCCTTTTCTTCAACTCGTTTTAATAAGTGATTGATTTAGAGGATCTAACATGAGCGCTCATGTTCTTACATGAGTGCTCATGTATTATTGCATTTGTTTGATGAGTTGAGGAAAAGTGATAAAATGCTCGGCGAAGCCTCGCATTTCATCCATTTCCTCAACTCGTCAAAAAAATCTGTTCCAGTACCGAGTCCGGTAACATTGCGCGGCCGTTTATTTTGCGCACACTGCATTCACGTTTTTCTCTAACTGTATCCCTAATTATCAGTTTCACTATTATCAGTGCACTGGCATTAAGTTTAACTTAGCCCTGAAAATATGGGCTTGCACGTGCAGATGAGCTTGTTTCGCGGAATTTTTCAATTTTCTCAAAATACGAAAAATCCGAAAATTTAAAAGTCAAGATTAAGTTTCGAACTAGCAATCGGCGGTATTGTCTTGTATCTAAACATACTGCATCTGATAACATTGCAGAAGAACTAATCAGCAACTTATTTGAGTCAACCCTCGTGTTCAAACTACTCAAAATAATTATCGTGCGCAAAGGTGGGCAACGAAATTTGTAGTTCAATTTCAAGGGAGGGGGTATTCCTTTTCATAGTATTCTCTGTCCTGTATGTCAATAACATCAGCGGCCAATTTTCATTGCTGCTAGTCGATAGGGAAATGTTGCAATGTAGTTGATTGTGAAATTTGAGTGGTGGCTTGAACAAAGTCAAACGTAGCTATCAAAACTTTATGTGCGCAATGTTACTGGACTGCACCGTAATATGTCATTTAAACAACATATTTCTTGTTTTCTTTTCTACTCTGACAAAGTAGAGTTGCATTTATAATAATAAAATTATATTGGAACAGAAAACAAAAACATGTAGTTTAAACAGCATATTTCTTGTTTTCCTTTCCACTCTGAAACAGTAGAGTGGAACTTAAAAGAATAAAATAAGAATGGAACAGAAAACAAAAATATGTTGTTTAAAACATGTTATATCGTTTCAACGACATATTTCTTGTTTTCCTTTCCACTCTTAATTTATTGTTTTAATTACTGTTCTGCTAGATACTGGAAAAGAAACATCCCTTCCCGGGTTCCGTAAACTTGACTTTTTTCAGAGATCTCATTATAACTATAACTCTATCATCTGTTTAACTATACAAACCAGGTTTAGGTCACCAAATATGAGGTGCATACACGTCATTTTTGGCAAAAACTGACAGTTTTAGGAGCCCTTGACATTAAAAAGATCAAGACTATCAAAATCTAACTAAGTATTGGGTAAGCTGTAATAATGTTTTGTACCAAGGAGACAGACAAGTCATCATTTGCCCAAAACTGACAGTTTTCGGGAGCCTGTGATCTTGAAGATAAGTTCAAGGTCACCGAAATCTAATCAAATCTTTGTTAAGTTGTAATGAATGATACATGTATATTATAAACAGTTTGATCAGATCTCAATATATGTAATTCGTTCATGCGAAAGGGTGCAGGAAAGTCAACACTGATAGCTTTTGGGGGCATGTGCCCTTGAAAATAAGGACCAGGTCACCAACATATAATCAAAGCTTTGGTATGTTACATTGATCTATTGTACCAAGTTTGTTCAAATTTCATTAATTTGTTCATACGACAGGGCGCGGGACGAAGTCAAAATTGAGAGTTTTGTGGGACAAGTGTCCTTGAAAATAAAGTCAAGGTCATTCAAATCTAATCAATTCTTTGGTCGGTTACAATGATATATTGTACCAAGTTTGACCGAGTTTAATAAGTTTTTCATGAGATAGGACGCCGGCTAAGCCAAAATTGACAGTTTTGGGGGTACCTGTGCCCCTGAAAGAAAAGGCCAAGGTCACTAAATATATCAAAATTTCATAAATTCGTTCATGACATTATATATATGTAGGTCACCAAATATAAAGAAATCTTTGGTGGGTTGCAATGATATATTGCACCAGGTTTGAACTAATTTTATCAATTAGGGCACAGAAAAGATCACCCAAATCTAATAACTTCATTGGTAGATGTAGGTTACAACCATACATTTGATAACATTTAAGTTTCATTACGCAAACACGCCTATACAAATACATTGCCACCTTTATCGCCGAAAAAAATGAAAATTTTATGATGAAATATTGTGATATTTTTCTTATTTCTGCTCCAAATATAGATCGTGGGCACTCGTTAGAACCGCCTCATCGAGTACCCACAATCTATATGTTAGAGCAGAAATAAGAAAAATAAGGTATACCCCCGGAAACCCCAGTTTTACTATATAAAAGTGGGGTTCAAGGGGGTCAAAATTATATAGGCGTGTTTTCGTGATGGAAAAAATTTCATCAATGCATTCATGAGATAGGGTGCAGACAAGCCATTTATGACCAAAATTGGCAGTTTTGCAGATCATGTGCCCTTAAATGTGAGGTCAATACCACCAAAGCCTAATGACTGTTTCCCCCTCTTAGTGATGTTCATGTAACCATGCAAGTTTGGACTTGATCCACCCATAGGCTCGGGAGATTTCGTGCTTTAAACATGATGATGCCAACACCAACGCAAACGGGTTCCACGAAAAAAAAAAACAAAAAAAAACGCAATATGCCTCCCCATCCCTTGGTGGGAAGCATAATTTAATGGGCATTCATATGATCAATATCTGGTCGCAAACAAATTTTTAGATAAGCTCTCGGGGTTATATTACTATGTTGGCAACCAGATATCGTTTATACTTCAAACTTCTTTTTTAAATTTTAAGCCGGCTACGAAGCTAACCCATAACGAAAATACGCCTATACAAATACATTGTAATCTTTATTGCCGAAAAAATGAAAAATTTAAGATGAAAAATTGTGATATTCTTCTTATTTCTGCTCAAAATATAGAGTGTGGGTACTCTTTACAACCACCTCGCCGAGGCGGTTCTAACGAGTACCCGCAATCTATATTTTAGAGCAGAAATAAGAAAAATAAGGTTTACCCCTGTAAATCCCAGTTTTTCTTTATAAAAGTGGGGTTCAATCGGGTAAAAATTATATAGGCGTGTTTTCGTGATGCTTTGAATACATTCCATAGCTTCCGATCAGGAAGATTCATTAGGATAATTTGGGGATATGTTTTTTTATCTCATTACGAAGACACGCTTATACAAATACATTGTAAAATTTATCACTGGAAAAAGGAAGATTTTATGATGAAAAATTGTGATATTTTTCTCATTCCTGTTCAAAGTATAAAGTGTGGGTACTTGTTAAAACCGCCTCATCACGGCGGTTCTAACGAGTACCGACAAACTATATTTTGAGTAGAAATAAGAAAAATAATGTTTACCCCTGGAAACCCCAGTTTGACTATATTAAAGTGGGGTTCAAGGGGATCGAAATAATATAGGCGCGTTTTCGTGATATTATCAAATGACGTTGCGTCTCAGAATGTAATAACGCCATGTATTAAATTCGGTAATCCACTGGTGGATTAAATATGCAAATTAGTTAGATACGCATCGTAACGCATGTACGACGTCCTTAACGACGTCGCGTTTTCTAATGGCGGACTGTTGAAATTTTTGTCAAAAAATCGGGAATAAAATACGTTTAAATGTCATATGATAAATATAATCTTGCATTCGTGTTCATGTATTATTTAATTTATTTATTAAACTCGTCGAGAAAAATGGATAAAATGCTCGCTCTTTTCCTCAACCCGTTTAATTAATTTGATGATACATGAACACTCACATCACGTGACCACGTCCGTGAAATGAAGACCCCCCTCAACCCCACTTCATATAGAGAAAACTAGGGTTTACGGGGGTATAAATATTTTTCTTATTTCTGCTCCAAGACATAGGTTGTGGGTACTCGTTAGAACCGCCTCAATGAGGCGGTTCTAACGAGCACCTGCAACCTATGTTTTGAGCATTTGTAAGAAAAATATCACGGATTTTCATCAGAAAATTAGCCATTTTGGAGATATGAAAAATTCACTATGTCGCACAGGTGAGTTATCATAATGTTAAAATCCTTTATTTTTTTCTCCCTCAAAATCATATGAGCCCCGCCAAGCGAATTTGTGTCTTCGAGCATTCCGTCATGACAAATTTTAACTGCGCATGCCCAGCCATTCAGAGTGGCTGGGGATATGACTTTCTGTCTGAAGGTTCCTCTTGATTCACTGCTTGTATGAGCGAGCAGCGAAGGTTCTGGCGAGACTGCGCGGATGCGCAGGCTCGCCTGAACCTTCGCTGCTCGCATAGGCGATAAGTACCAAAATCGCTTGACGGGGCCCATATGTTGTCGGTACTCATTAAGAAATAACGCCTTTTCAAATATATTGGTAAAATTTTACCACCAAAGAAGAATTTTCCTGATTCTTTTTTCATATTTCTGCTCAAAACATAGATTGTAGGTACTCGTTAGAAATTTTCAATATATTTGAATAGGTATATTGTCGGAATGTAAAGAATAAAATATTTACCTCTGTAAACCCCATTTTTCTCCATAAAGTTGGGTTTACAGGGTTTTTATTACACTAATTTGTTAACCCTTATCTTGCTGTATATCCAGTTTAGCCCCACCCTATTTCTGACTTTGAACCAATCAGATTACTTGATTCCTACAAATTCATAAATTGAATGTTAAACAGTGTAGATTCTGATCAGAATGCCTCTGATCTGGATCTACACTGTTTGCAAAAAAAAGATTGTCGTGAACAGCAGTATAAGGGTTAAGGTAATTGTCAGATGTCAAAATGAAGACCTCTATACCTACCATATATGGTATCGAAATAGGCTAGTGGAACCCATATGACGGCTTTCTTTTTTCCATCCCAATAAACTGATATTCCGGTTATCAAAAAAACTACAGTTTTCCGTCGCGAAGGTTGGTAGATTACAGCATTGCCTGGTGACACATAAGGCAATGACTCAGGCGTTGTATTGCCGTCAACATAAACCTTGCCTTTGGTGCTTAGTAGGAATGTATGGCCGCCAATTGTGATTTTCACGGACTTCAGGCAGGATACCTCTGGTCGTCTACAAGGATCAAAGTCGCCGATAATGTCGAACGGTATTTGAAACCCCTCGCCGTTCAGCAAGTAGTGAGGACAAGTACCACCATAGATGAACTTTTTCTTGTCATAAGTCTTGATGTGGGGATCGCCTCTCACAGTGCATTTGCTACCTGCAATAATGGCATGATATTGTCAAATTATGGGTAATGGGAACACCTCCAGTGGAGGCTACTCCTGCTTAAGTATTTTTATCTCCCATTTAAATACTCTTAAAAGTAAATTCTTTCCTTCAAGAATTGACCTTTTTTCCGCGGGTCAGAGCTTATAGGAAAGCGAATAGGAAGTCGCGAAAGTTGTCTCCCTTTGGAGAAAGGCAGAAAATGTGCCAGGTGTTCCTATTCCCCTTAAGTGCGTAACCCGATGTCCTTTTATTTAATACCCTCGCGTTTTTTTTTAAACAAGAGGGCCATGATGGCCCTGTATCGCTCACCTGGGTATCATAAGGAGAAGATGACTTTCAAAAAATCATCAAGAGAACCAGTCTGACCAAGATTTACCTAGAAATCATTGAGACAAACATTTTGAACAAGATTCGTGATTTGTGAAGATTACTTTAAAAATATTAAGTCATTAGTGTTAACAAGGTTTTCTTTTGATTTGGCCTGGTGACCTTGTTTCTCACTGAAGTGACCCTGTTTCGAACTTGACCTGAAAATCATCAAGACAAACATTTTGAGCAATATGCATGATGATTACTTAACAATGTGACCCCTGGAGTGTTTACAAGGTTTTATTTTGATTTGGGCTGGTGACCTAATTTTAGCCCCAAGTGACCCAGTTTCGAATTTGAACTAGATATCATCAAGACAAACCGATTTTGAGCATGCAATATTCATGACTGTGACTTTTGGTGTGTTTACAAGGTTTTCCAGTGACCTAATTATCGCCCAATAAGATTGAGTTTCGAACTAGAAATCATCAAGGCAAACATCTAGAGCAGTATTGATTGCGATTACTAAAATGTGACCTCTAGAGTGGTAAAAATAATCATTTGATTGGACCAGGCTACCTAGTTGTTGACCCCAAGTGACCCAGTATCAGTCCTGACCTTAACTTCAAAGAGGGAAATATTTTGAGTATGTTTCATCAAAATTGGTTCAAACCTGTGGCCTCTAGAGTGTTAACAATGTTTTCATTTGATTTGACTGGGTGACCTAATATTCGATTTCCAGACACTTCGGCCCAACTACCACCTCGGCCCCTAGACAGGTCGGCCCCAAACCAGGTCGACCCTAGACACTTCGGTTCAACTGTCACCTCGGCCCCTAGACATCTCGGCCCCATAAACACCTCGGCCCCACTTTTGATATCTTCGGGGGGATTGGCATTAATGGAGACTTGTGATACTGCTGAACAAAGGCTCTTTTCGCAAATACATTAGAAAAGGGCGGAGAAGCCTCCACGGTGAGTGGATAAGCTTCTGGCCTCCTAAAACAGGGGTCGTGGGTTCGATCCCGGGCTTCTCCAAACTTTCGGACGAGTCTTTAAACTGAGGTCCCGTCTCCGTATGACATTAGCTGTTGGTGTGACGTAAAGGTCAAACACACTAAGGGGGAAAATATGCGAAGAGAGGCAACTGAGATGCCAAAAGACTCAATGAAATATATTCTAAAAATGTTTTTATCATATGACGTCGCGTCTGAGAGTGTAAAAACGTCATGTATTATTTTCGATAATCCACTAGTGGATTAAATATGCAAATTAGTTAGATACGTCCCGTAACGTTACATGTACGACGTCCATAACGACGTCGCGTTTACTAATGGCGGAATATTGACATTTTTGTAAACAATCGTGAATAAAATGCGTTTTTAATGTCATGTGATGAATAGAATCTTGCATTCGTGCTCATGCATTACTGAATTTATTAGATATGTCGAACCCATTCTTGAGCCCCTAGCGAAATCCTCTACATAAGAAATAGTGGGGCATAATTAAGGAGATTTTATCATTTTATCTTGCAAATGTATGCTGTGTGAACTCATTAGAATCGCCTCGATGAGACGATTCTAATGAGTACACACAGCATACATTTTCATAATAAAACACCGAAAAGATGTCTAAAAGTATCTCGTTATGCCTCCTGACAGTAACCTCAGTGGATCGAACTACCCCTGTCTCGAACAGATTTTCGAGGTCCCAAAGGTGTTCGAGCCATTGATGTTCGACTGTAATTGCATATGGAATTAATCCTCAACGAATTGAAAAAAAGATTTTTCACATTACGAAAACACGCCTATACAAATACATTGTAAATTTTACCACCCCCAAAAAATGAACATTTTCTGATGAAACAATAGTGATATCTTTTTCTTATTTCTGCTCAAATTATACATTGTGGGTACTTGTTAGAACTACCTCATTACCCACAATCTATATTTTAGAGCTGAAAAATGAAAAATAAGGTTAACCTCTGAAATCCCAGTTTTACTGTATAAAAGTGTGGTTCAATGGGATCAGAATTATTTAAGAAATGAATTTTATTTTTCTGCTGTTCCTGAAAGTATGAACTCAGTGGGGCACGTGCAAAGTAAACGAACCCGGAAGAGTTCATTGCAAACTTTGCTAGCGATCCGCTGTCGTTCAGACTTTCAAGAAATGCAGAAAAAAAGTTTATTTTTTATATTTACATTCTTTGCCCCTCATCACTTGGCTTATAGGGCAAACTTTTAAAGCTGAAAAACATTTACACGCTGTTCGTCAACAAAAGAGCGCAACGGCGTTGACGTCACCAACGCCCGAAGAGAACCATGCTTTAGACTGACGGCACTTACACTCATGTGACTCGATGCGTTCTTGAAAGTATGAACAACATTGTTTCCGTAGGTTTACATTAGACTTCACATTGGAAATGAAAATATATAGGCATGTTTTCGTGATGATATCGAAGTTATTTTCTTTGTTTGGAAATGACAGAAGGAAATCTTACATTCGTTACCATTGGGTCGAAGCAATTGTACTATCAAAGACGTAAGCCACAGAGATGTTGATCAGACTGTGCACATGTGCAGGCGGCGGGTCTGAACAATTTTGTTCGGTTCCTTTTGAAAGTGTTCGGGATTACTGTAGGCTCAGGAGGGCAAATCATTACGAAAACACGCCTATACAAATACATTGTAACCTTTATCTCCGAAAAAAACTGAGAATTTTAAGATGAAAAACTGTGATAGTTTTTCTTATTTCTGCTTAGAATATAGATTGTGGGTACTCATCGAGGCGGTTCTAACGAGTACCCACAATCTATATTTTACAGCAGCAATAAGAAAAAATAAGGTTTACCCCTGTAAACCCCAGTTTTACTATATCAAAGTGGGGTTCAAGGGGGTCAAATTTATATAGGCGTGTTTTGGTGATGTATACTCTGTTTGCTATTTTAAAGTTGGGAAGGCAGAAGACGGGTGGTATTGTTATTGTTACTATCATTATTATTAATAATGATAAATGTATTATTATTATTTAATGCACCTCATATAAGTTTCTTTATCATATGACTTCGTTGATAATCAGTGGATAACGTCGTGTACTAAAAATCATATGACCACAGTGTAATAACACTTTGGCGGGATTAAGTAACATCATGACGACGTCCATGTCAACCATGCATTTTTTTGTATTGTATTGTATTGTATTGTATTGTAAAGTTTAAGCATTTTACAATACAATACAATACAAAAAAAAATGCATGGAAAATTTGTTTTGGAAAATTTGTCATATCTAAAGGCGTTGAAATCCAATTTAAAGTGGTCATATGATAAACAGAATCTTACACTCGTGGCCATTTCATGTGAAATTTATGAAACACGCCGAAGGCTCGTTTCATAAGTTTCATATGAAATGACCACTCGTGTAAGATCCTCTATATCTGACACCTTACACAATTGTCTGGCACGTGCTCCCACCAACGTTAAATAAACAAACAATATTAAAGACTCCTGGCGACAACCCCTCCGTTAACGACCCAATAAACAAGATTAAAGACACCTGGCGGAAGGCATCTCTAATCTCCAATCTTTCTACATTCCTATAAGTAATATTCAGCATTTCAGCAGCCTCACTGAGGCGGTCCTAACGAGTACCATCAACCTTTGTCTTGGTGCAAAAATAAAGAAAATAATATATACCCCCAAAGCCCCACTGTTCTCTATATAAAGTGAGGGTTACAGAAATGAAGAAAGATGTATCGTCAGTTAAGAAAGAAAGAAAGATTTACTCGTTTTGCACAGAAAAAAATAAGGAAGACAAACGAATAAACTAGCTAACAGACATTTGCGACACAGGCCGCCACAAATCTCACTTTTCACGAGGAAAGAGAACAATATAGTATTCTTATTGCTTGTTGCTTGTTTAAAACATAGACTGTTGGACCTCATTAGAATCGCCTCGATGAGGCGATCTTACGAGAGCTCAAGCCCTGTGTTATCAGCATAAATGAGAATATAACAATATTTCATTTGTATATTTCAAATAAATAAATAAAGACAAATGAAGATTATTTGTGAAAGCTAAAAACTAGAATTGTATTATGGGAAGTTGTTTATCTTTAATCCTTTCACACAATGATGGCATGATAAATGTACTATTTAAGACTTACTGAGTCACTAAGAAGCAACTGAGACTAGATAGATAGATAGATAGATAGATACATAGATAGATAGATAGATAGATAGATACATAGATAGATAGATAGATAGATAGATAGATAGATAGATAGATAGATAGATAGATAGATAGATAGATAGATAGATAGATAGATAGATAGATAGATAGATAGATAATCGGCCATTTTTATGTCAAGACAGATTTATCCGCATTAAAATCAGTAAGAGTATCTCTTTTGCATTTCTATACATACAGCTCATAGACTCAAGGTTCTCGTCTTAACAGATAGCTCGATATAATAATTTTTTCACCAGCCGGTACGTAAACCTTGCAGACAACAATAGAAAATAAATACTTTTATATAACTGCTTTAAAATATGCGACCAGTAAACTTTTAATTCGAAATCTCCAGCAAAGTACTGTCTGTATTCCGTATTTTTTTATTTTTTTTTATTTATTTATTTATTTTTTGCATACAACCCGATACTTTATATTACAACAATACTAATGTCTGTGGCGTAAAACAAATTCAATAATAATTAAATGTTATAAATAAATATATTGTCAAAATGCACGGCCAGTATTGTGACCCCAAACAACAAAATAAATAACATTCCGCATTTCAGCAGATCAGCGTTTTAGTCACTTTCTGCTGATCCCCAACCTGCTGAATTCAGCAGGATTTTCAGCGTTTTAGACAGGCCCTAAGAAAGGCAGCAAAGAGAAAAACGTCACATCACCTTGTTTGTGAGATTTTATGAAAGCGACGGTCATGAATCGTGACTGAAATTTAACGATTTCAGCATTTACATGTAACTACATTATACGTACGGACAGACAGTCAGATTTAGTCACTTATCTTTTCTCGTTCGTTTCTTTGTTTGTTTGAATTAAGGTTTAATGTCCGCGTCAACACTATTTAGGTCATTTTGGAGACGTTGCATCCAATTTTGTGGGACTTTTACCCGAGACAATGAGATGAAATGACATCTCAAACCCTGTCACCCAATGAAACAAATACGATTTATATGCATTGGAGGATCTGACTCACACAACATTGCCTGGGCAGGCTTAATCCTTCTAAATGGTTTACGAGTACTCATGTGTGATCAGTTTCAGCTCTGCGTGGAAGCACCATGCAGCCCAATCTATTTCTCCGAGCCCCGATTGGTGGGGGCATTTTATTTTTACAGTCTTACCGATCTACTTCATAGTGAGTATTTTATATTTCGTTCCGTGTCCTTTGAGAGCTATGTTCATATTCTGAGAACTCATAAATTTACTAATGGTTTAGACTCGGGTAATTAAACCACTGTTTCTGTTTATTTTGGACGTATTTTGATACATATCACAGTCTTTCTCTGGTTGGGCCTATCGGAGTCTAACTGTTGGTTTTCTTTTGCTCCAGCATTTCAGTGGTTTCTTGCTGTCGAGTCCTCACCATTGTTTCATCTCTGTGGTTGTTTGATTATTTGTATTCACGGAGATGTTGCACTGATGAGTTAGGAGGCCTTCATGCGGACTGAACAAATTATTTGTCTAAATCGCGACGGAAGGGCGAGGATTGTGGCAACTTAAAATCGATTTAAGCCCCTCACCCCAGGTGGAATTCGTTTCCGCTGCCTGTTCCAAGGCGGTTCTTCTGTCGCGGTTTATTTTTGTTGTGGTTTGTCTTTGTGTGTTTGTGTCGCTTATATTATTTTATTTTGGATAGCCTATTGGCCATTTTGTGGGAAAGTAACTGTCCTTTTGGCTTTCCGTTATTGATGTTTCCATTGGGGTATGTTGTTTCATGTTTGTGTGTCTTTCCCTTTGGTGTCTCTGATGGGAGCTGTGGGTTGATTGTATCGATTCCTGATCATTGCCTCCACTTCTATTTTTCAAACGACCTTCCCTTTAAAAGTCCCTCCAGGGCTTCAATACCAGGTGCATCAAAGGCCGAGACTTAGTCCGACATTACGATAACACACACCTGCGACATGGTGCATTTTTTCACATCTCCAAAATGGCTTCCTTTCTGAAGAAAATCCGTGATATTTTTCTTATTTATACTGCAAACATAGGTTGAGGGTACTCGTTAGAACCGCCTCATTGAGGCGGTTCTAACGAGTATCCACAACCTATGTATTGGAGCAAAAATAAGAAAAATAATGTATACCCCCGTAAACCCCAGTTTTCTCTATATAAAGTGGGTATAGGAGGGTCTTCATTTCACGGACTTGTTAACGTGATGGAGACGAAGGCCTCACGTTACTCGGTTCTTCGGATCGTTAATTTCGAGAGGTAGAATTAGGCCATGTGCAGAAAAAGACTTGAACAAAATTACAGCGAAACTTTAATGGCCCAACATCGTCGTTTCATCAACCATGGTACATGTAGATTCGAACTGGAACTTGATTCCCCAGGGCTAAACACATATGCTTGTTATAAGCAATAATATATGTTTCATTTCAAAATTCCTGGGGGAATTCTCTCAGCATCTAGGGATGTTTTCTCGTACCACTTTTCATGGGCAGGGTTAGAACATCTAAGCTGTTTACAAGTTCACGTGCGCGTTCGGTTTCAGGTCTGCGTGGAAGCATCATGCAGGCCATCTATTTATTCAAGCCCCGATGGGCGGGGCCGATCTTTGGGTTGAGGCGAAAATGGAAGATAAATAGAGATAATGCTCATTTGTCACCAATGACCACTTCGAACGGTTTAAAATTAACAGTGAATGTCATTCCAGTCGTTAGTCCATCGATAATTAGCCAGAAAAAGCAAGCTTCGTGGCGATTGTTTTCTTGATCGGTTACAGAAAGCGAAGCAAAAGTAGCACAATCTAAATTTAGAGTTGCGAATTCATCTTTAGGATTCAAATTGGTCAGGAGCGGTTCCTTTTAAAGATAGAAATCATATGCAAGCGAAGTAAGTTCCCTCCGTAACACTAGTTCGCATGTGATTCATTACGAGAACACGCCTATACAAATACATTGTAAACTTAACCGCCGACAAATATGAAAATTTTCAGCTGAAAAACTGTGATATGTTTCTTATTTCTGCTCAAAAATATAGATTGTGGGTACTCGTTAGAACTGCCTCGATGAGGCGGTTCTAACAAATACCCACAATCTATATTTTAGAGCAGAAATAAGAAAAATAAGGTATACCCCCGGAAACCCCAGTTTTACTATATAAACGTGGGGTTCAAGGGGGTCAAAATTATATAGGTGTGTTTTCGTTATGGATGGGAACGTGAACATTTCTGGCACACGCTTGTGCCGAATTACCAGTTGCTGCTTTATACCATGCGAGAAAAACATGTTGTCTGCAAGTGACACACAGAGGCGGAACATTGTTGCAAGGTGGACATATTTAATTCACAATAAGCGAGTGAAAAACCGCATTTGAGAAAAAGATACACTGGGTATAATGAGGTAACCCCCTCAAAATTGGGACGAAGTTTTCCCCCTTGTCTGTAATATAGTACCATATATTTTTTTATCATTCTTTTGCATCAAATCAAGTGATTCAAGCCCCTATGTGCAGTCACTTCTGTTGCTGATGAACGCCATATTGTGGTGATTAGTGACGTCACATTACGCGCTGTAACGTCAACCTTAACGACGACACATATGAGATTGTATTCAATTAGTGCATTTATCAAACACGCGAGAATATTCGATTTTGGGTAAGAAAACAGGGTTAGAACAGAATTTTCTATCCCAAGCTAAAACTATGGATTTCCTTATCTGGTGAGCACGTAATGGTAATACAATTTTATTTCTTGTTAACCCCATTTTTCGCTCTATAAAACGGGGTTTACTGGGGAGTCCATTGCACAGACTTATTAAACTGGGACCAGTTGTCCAGAACTAAGGACATCGTTAGCTAACATATAGTTAATTAAAGCTTTGATCATTTAATATGGCGAATATACTTATATTTTTGATGAAAAAATGTAACTTTCAAATTTTTTTTCAGCAAAAAAAAATACCAAAATTTTAGATATTGTACTCGCTAGAACAGTTAACAATTTGACCACGAATGAGCTCGTTAAGCTAATGATGCTTTCAACAACTGGATCCTGGTGGTTAGCGGGAGGATGTCATACAGTAAATACATGGTTAGTGTCTTTAATAATAAAATATAATCGGTGAGCCTTAAACAATTGTATAGGAGCGAGCTTCAGCGAGCCCCTATAAAATTGATGCGGCGAACCGATTATATTTTATTATTAAGGACACTAATCATGTATTTGGTTTATACCGCAATTAACAACAATCAAGTATTTTATAATAATTTAGCAAATTTAAGCCAAAAAAGCCGGCAGACAGTGTATCTTGTTAAACGACATACGCTGCCATGGCGCGCACACGTACCATAATGTGACATCAAATAGCGCAAAGTTTCTGACGTCACCGCGACACAGAGACGCAGGAAACAACATGGACGCTCGAATAAAAGTTTCTCAGCGCTTAACATTCGGTATGAAAATCTTCAAATAAGTAGTTTATTTTAGCTTCAGAAATTATTTTCGTGGTTGAAACGCAACCGCAGTGGCAATGCGCAATCATTCCAATGGACCATTCAAACCAGGAAAGCCCGAGAAGGTAAGAATTTAGCTGAGATTACTAAAATTCTGATTAAATAAATATTGCAAAGATTATAACTTGCAGTTTCGTTGTTTTCTCGTGTACAAAAGGTTGCATGTTATTGTTTACGCTTGCAAATTAGTGAACTGAAAAGTAGGTCCGGTCTATAAACGGTCACTAGACGTATTATAGGTCGGTAGAATGTATCACTACCAATTATAGCGTGCAGTCACTACCAATGTCACTACCAATTATAGCGTGCAGTTATTCGACCCCCTTTATTAGGTTACTAGAATGGCTGATTGCGGTATAAAGGACATTTTTTCATATCATGTCACCTAAATAGAGAATACCAGGTTCATGTCTTTTGATACCAAGTTTATCAGGCAAGGCTTCGGGAATGCTTGTAGAATCGCGAGGCTTGCCGAGCGATTCTAAAAGCGTCCTCGAAGCCGAGCCTGATAAGCTTGATATTAAATGACACGAACCTGGTATTCTATTTATCAGTTTAACCCCTTTTACACTCTTTAAATATGGAATCGATTGTCCTCGTTGCGTGCTTACATTAAGGCGTGCAACAATCGGTCCATATATTTAGTACCATCCGACCGTAATTTTTCCAGTTTCCAGCAATAATATAATTTTTGCCAATTTTTACAGAAGTCTGGTTCCTTCATAACAGTGCAATGTCAAGTTGACCTGATAAAGCTTGTCCTGAGTTAGCATACCTTTATCAGGTCAAAGTGCTATAATGTAATTAATATTGGGGGTAACTGTTAAAACAAAATCTGAATCGAGTGTATTTTCTAGAAGCTTACCTTGGCATGAAGGGATTACTGTCCAAGACCATTTTGAAGACAGAGCATCGCATATCATACAACTGTCGCTATTAGAAATTTCTCCGTCGAAACGACATTTTCCATCAATGAAGCAAAATCCGTCCTGGCAAAACAAATTGGGATCACACAATTAGTATCCCCTTTATTTTAAATTTTCTCGTAACAATATTTCGTTCATGCACATACATTACGCAAACAGGCCTATACAAATACATTGCCACCTTTATCGCCAAAAAGAAAATGCAAATTTTATGATGAAAAATTGTGATATTTTTTCTTATTTCTGCTTAAAATATAGATTGTGGGCACTCGTTGGAACCGCCTCATCGAGGCGGTTCTAGCGAGTATTCACAATCTATATTTCTGAGCAGAAATAAGAAAAATTAGGTATACCCCCGGAAACCCCAGTTTTACTATATAAAAGTGGGGTTCAAGGGGGTCAAAATTATATAGGCATGTTTTCGTGATGTCGGAAGCGACAAGAAAAAATGCTTGTCATGTTGTGCAATGTTGACAGCGCCAAGCAAAAAGAGGTTTTAGCCTTTTCGAGCATTTGCGCACAGCGACGTATTGGATCAGGCTGCACAGATCCGAGTCCTCGCTGTGCATTATATGGATCATCAATAAAAGCAAAGCTTTCTCGTGAAGTCGCTGACCATTACAAAACCACTTCTATATAAATACATTGTGCATTTTACTGCATTAAAAGAACTGCATTATTAAGATGAAAAATTGTGATATTTTCTTTATTTCTGCTCAAAATATAGATTGTGCACCTTAGAATCACCTTGGCGAGGCAATTCTAACGAGTACCAACAATCTATGTTTTCAGCAGTAATAAGGAAAATAATGTATACCTCTGTAGACCCAAGTTTTACGATATAAAAGTGGGGTTTATGGGGTCGAAATTTTAAAAGCGTATTTTCCGTGATGCTGAAGGCGTAAATGAGAACTTTGAGGTCGATTGTTTATTTAATCAATCGACCAAACGTTACATAACTTCAGAAGCTTCCTGCGTACTTTTGTCCACGAAACCATTGCTGACCATGTTTGTTTTTTGTTTGTTTTACGCTCCAGTTATCACTGACTTGGTATTTTTGGAGACCTTGCTTCCAAGTTTGTTGGACTTGTTCCCGACATTGTGTTGAAATGATATCTCAAGCCTTGCCGCCAAATGAAACCAATAGGGTTTTTATGCATGGACAGTTTGATTTGCAACACTTTACCAGTGCAGGCTTAGATCCTCTAAGCGATTTACCAGTTCTCATGCGCTTTGGTTTCAGCTCTGCATAGACGCATCATGCAGCCCAACCATTTTTCAAGCCCTGATGGGCAGTAGCCGTCACTGACCATGTACAAATCCGGTACTGGTAATTTTGGCAGCACTATTCTTCTCCTTGTGACTTCAGACCACTGTGTAAAATCTGGACCAGGCTCATAAACACTGGGACCTTTGTAAATAGTGCAGGCCCATATCAGACATCACAAAACGCTATTTCGAATCAGGAGCTACACTGTTTGCTTACAATTCAGGGCCCAGTTGTTCAAAGCTAACGGCATCGTTAGTTAAAGCGTCGTTAAATCTTTGATCATTTATTATGGCAAATATGCTAATATTTCTGCTGACAAAATTGAGCAGCTTTTGCAGATGCAAAAGCTGCTCACATTTATTCAGCAAAAATACCAAAATTTTACACATTAAACTTGTTAGAATAGTTAACAATATGACCACTAACGAGTTCGTTAAGCAAATGATGCTTTGAACAACTGGCCCCAGGATTCCAGGCTTAAATTAAGTGATCTAAGATGGCCCCCGCCCATAGGGGCTTGAAGAAATATATGAGCTGCATGATGCTTCCACGCAGAGCTGAATCCGGCCCGCACACTAGTACTGGTAAACTGCTTAGAGGATCTAAGCCTGTCTAGGAACCAGAACCGCGGTGCGAGGCGGGCCGCCCATGCTAATAAACCCTATTGGTTTTATTGAGCGACAGGGCTTGAGCTGTCATTTCATGTCAATGTCGGGTAAAAGTCCCACAAAATTGGAAGCAACGTCTCCAAAATGACCTTTACAGTGTTGACGGGGACGTTAAACCCCAAATCAAACAAAGTGATCTAAGTACACAAGACCAGCCTTAACTCAGCGACAATCGACCTACCCATCACGAAAACACGCCTATATTATTCTGACGCCCTTGAACCCCACTTTTATGCAGTAAAACTGGGGTTTACAGGGGTTAACCTAATGTTTTTTATTTCTGCACTAAAATATAGATTGTGGGTGCTCGTAAGAAGTGCCTCGGTGAGCCGGTTCTACCGTGTAACCACAATCTATATTTTGAGCAGAAATAAGAAAAAATCACAATTTTTCATCTTAAAATTGTCCTTTTTTCGGCGGTGAAATTTACATTGTATTTGTATAGGCGTGTTTTTGAAATGCAGTTGTGTCAGTGCTTTGATTTCATCGTAACCCTTGGTTGCCTAGTGTTTGAGATCACATACTCGGCGCCCTTTTCCGCTTGCCTACGCCCATAAAGCAGCTTAGTTTGTTTGTTTGATTTGAAGTTCAACGTCCCTGTCAACACTGTATATGTCATTTTAGAGACTTTGTTTCAAATTTTGTGGGACTTTTATCCAACATTGAGTTGAAAATACACCCACGCCTTGTCGCCCAACAAAACCAATAGGGTTTATAAGCATGGCCGGGCCGACTCGCACCGCCAACCCGGGCAGGCTTAAGTGTGTGATGCCCTCACCTTTCTACTTGACAATATTTATATTAGATTCGGTACTAAGTTATTTAGACAAATTGTGGGTATTCCGATGGGTACTAATTGCGCACCTCTTGTGGCTGATCTGTTCTTGTATTGTTATGAAAGAGACTTCATTTTGTCGCTTTCCATTGATAATCAATCTGAAATTATTGAAGCTTTTAGCTCTACTTCTAGATATTTAGATGATTTATTAAATATTGATAATACCTATTTTGATGGTTTGATCAGTCAGATTTACCCCCTAGAACTTCAGTTAAATAAAGCAAATTCTTCTGATACCGAGGCCCCGTTTTTGGATTTACATCTATCTATTGTAGATGGATTTGTTTCGTGCAAAATTTATGATAAACGCGATGACTTTGATTTTGAGATTGTAAATTTTCCTTTTTTGGATGGTGATGTTCCTCGTGCGCCATCCTATGGCGTTTATATTTCGCAATTAATTCGATTTGCTAGAGTGTGTAGTCATGTAACTGACTTCAACACTCGTAATAAATTATTAACGGCTAAACTCCTTAATCAGGGTTATCGGTACCATAAACTACGCAAAGCCTTTTCAAAAGTTTATAGACGCCATTCTGATTTAATTTCAAAATTCAATATTGGACTTAAATCTCTACTGCAACAAGGTCTATCGGAACCCGAATTTTATGGTAACTTAGTATATAAATTCAGAAAAATATATAACCGCAATGACTTCAGCACCCAATTTCGTAAAATCATTCTTCGATATAAAAAGATTGGGTACAACATGGATATTATACGACAGACTGCATGCATGGTAGTTAACCCAATCACGGTTGGCGACTTTGCTTCCCTCTTTAATTGCACGCCGGTGGGTCAGGCCTCAGATTCTATGACGGCTCCAACGTAAAGGCTTATTGAAAATTAAAGAGATAATGTTGGTTGGTGCCTGATGCTCTGTCTCTGGTCGGGCTCATCGGAGTCTAACTGTTGGTTTTCTTTTGCTCCAGCATTTCAGTGGTTTCTTGCTGTCGAGTCCTCACCGTTGTCTCACCTCTGTGGTTCTTTGATTTCTGTGTTCACGGAGATGTTGCACTGATGAGTTAGGAGGCCTTCATGCAGACTGAACAAATTATTTGTCTAAATCGCGACGGAAGTAAGGGCGAGGATTGTGGCCACGTAAAATCGATTTAAGCCCCCCAGTGGAAATCTTCCACTGACCGTTCCAAGGCGGCTCTTCTGTGGCGATTTATTTATGTTGTTGTTTGTTACTTACTGTGTGTATCACTTGTGTCTTTTAATTTTGGATGGCCATATGGCCATTTTGTGGGAAAGTAACTGTCCATATGGCCTTCCTTTGTTTAGGTTTCCATTATGGTCTGGTCGCTTAATGTTTGTATTTCTTTCCCTTTGGTGTCTTTTATGGATGGAGTAAGTTAATTGTATCAATTCCTGATCTTTGTTTTACTTCTACTTTAAATCCTCTAAGCGGTTTACCAGTCAGTTTAAGCGCTGCGTGGAAGCATCATGCAGCCCATCCCTTTCTTCAAGCCCCGATGGGCGGGGGCAAAATAACAAGCTTAGTAATATGTATCTACATAAGAAATGGATCGGCAGTAACTGTGATGTGTTGATCAATAAATCACAGCTTGGAGGTCAGTTGTAAAGTAGATCAAATCAAGGGCGCGTAGCGCGCGTGATTTGTCTACTTACAAGTGACTGACAAACGGTGATTTAGTACTCAAAAATTCACAGACTAGAGCTGATCTATTTTGATTCTAACAAGCTGAAAATCGGTAATAATGTTGTTGTTTCCTTCCAATTCCCACAACCTTTCGCCGCTGTTAGAAGAAACGCCGCAGAAATTATTGACTGTGGCACATGTATTTATATCCTTTTGTAACGTTTTCGGTGCGTAAAAGCGACGTTACACCGTCTAACGTCAAAGGATCTACGAGTGTTCCCTCGGCACGCTCTTCCGCGCCGTGATTTGTTGCATAATCCTCCATTTGCCTATATAAGCCCGCTGTTTTAGAATGAGTCACATCCCAAAAAACACGTATAAATAATTTTGACCCAATAAATATGTTCTAGAAAGGGTTATCTTTTGGAAGCAAGGAATACACCACAGAACCGGAAAATATGGAGTGTACATGTTTTCTGGGCCAGAGTACCTAGTTTCGGCCAATTAGGCCTCATTAGTGACCCTCAAAATTTTCAAAATTCCACAATGGAATCAATGATCCCAAAGGACAAGAAAATAAAAAATACACTATGATGTAGGGCAGGGAGACTTTTTACGGCCGCCACACAATCCCAGACACCAGCTGTAGTGACGTTAAATATGCTCTAGAAAGGGTTCTCCTTTGGAAGCAAGGAATACACCACAGAACCGGATAATATGGAGTGTACATGTTTTCTGACCACTTCAAGGCGGTTCTTCTGTCGCGGTTTATTTTTGTTGTGGTTTGTCTTTGGGTGTTTGTGTCGTTTATATTATTTCATTTTGGATAGCCTATTGGCCATTCTGTGGGAAAGTAACTGTCCTTTTGGCTTCCTGCTATTGATGTTTCCATTAGTGTCTGTTGTTTCGTGTTTGTGGTTCTTTCCCTTTGGTGTCTCTGATGGGAGCTGTGGGTTAATTGTATCGATTCCTGATCATTGCCTCCACTCTATTTAGGGGGTATTCATTAAGTTCCTTTTTTTTGCTCAAAAACATAGGTTGTTGGTACTGGTTAGAAAATCCTCGTTGAGGCGGTTCTTACGATCACCGGTAATCTATATTTCGACTACAAATAAGAAAAACATCAAACAAGTTCATGTGCAAAAGGTTAGTTCTAGAGATAGGCCTCATGATAGCGCCTAATGTGTAAGGTAGAGCCGTGGAACATTCTTATATGCGAATATATAGGTGTTGATCAGAATATATAGATGCAGAGGGTGATCTGTTTCTGATTTAATGACAGGTGTTCGCCTGATACGCTCGATACCGTTGAGTTTTTTATGAATTTGCCTTTTTCGGGAACTAAATGCGGACTTGCTTAAAACAGGTTGGTTGCTTAATAAAGGTTGCCACTAAGACAGGTTTTACTGAAAAAACTTCTTATTTAAATGTTAAATGTATTAATAAAAGTATTTATTTGAAATTTAAAATTCCGAATTTACCCCTCTAACCAAAATAGAAGAGGAATCGATACAATTAATCCAGACCTCTGATCAGCTGTCATTTTGTGTCTGTTTAACATTCTTAGAAAACATAAATATTCTTATGTGTTTGCATAAATAATGCGATGTCTGATTGGATAACATCAAAACTTTGTGAGAGTATATTCTACGATATACTGCCGGAAACCCGACGTCATCATGTAATGTCGCTTTTCATTAACTGGCATTTGGTAGCGCTTGCCGTTTGGTGCAAAATAGTACAGATTTTAAGAAAAGAAGTGAATACGTGCATTAGAATGGTGATAACTGTATTGCAAATATGTCATTTGGGAAAGTCAATCGTCGGTTTTGCGATCCCAAATTCCGTTTTACGGCTCCGCTAACGCGTCGCCGTCAAACGAAATTTCCGACCGTAAAACCGCCGATATACCTTCCCAAATGACACTTTTGAATACAGTAACATGTATCACCTAATTACTGTGTTCAGAATTGCCAATACTTTCCTGACATGTCGCAGTAATACATGGAGCATATTTACTTTTTTGAGGTTGATACCAAAATATTTCATCGACTGTGTTGAAAACATCAGAATTGTCATGAGGGCGAAGCACGAGTGAAAATTCAGATGGTTTTGAATACACAAGATGAAATACTTTTGGCATCCGCCGAAAAAAAGTAAATTGTCTTGTAATTTTATAAGGATAAGGGTAATTGATCAATCGTATGTCACAATTTTGAACTGGCTATGACGTCACAACTGTCAGTTTCAAAACATAAACATATCGCCATTTTCAATACAGCATTTTTACAGTTCAAAGAGTGCTTTTCAAGTTATTTTACAGAATTATCAATCGATAAGATCAATTTTGGCGAGAAAAAGTAGTCCGAGCTGCTACTGTGAAAATAACAAGGCAGTTTTTTTTTTCACAGTATGAAAATATATACTGACCGATTATATTGCACACCAAATAGAGTTTACATAAACAGAATACCAGATTCGTGTCATTTCATCACGAAAACACGCCTACATAATTTTGACCCCCTTGAACCCCATTTTATACAGTAAAACTGGAGTTTCCGGGGGTATACCTTATTTTTTCTTATTTCTGCTATGAAATATAGATTGTGGGTAACCGTTAGAACCGCCTCGATGAGGCTGTTCTAACGAGTGCCCACAATCTATATTTTGAGCAGTAATAAGAAAAATATCACAATTTTTCATCATAAAATTTTCATTTTTTTCGGCGATAAAGGTGGCCATGTATTTGTATAGGCGTGTTTTCATAATGTGATATCAAGTTTATCAGGCTCGGCTTCGAGAACACGTGTAGAATCACACGGCAAGCCTTGCTATTCTACAAACGTTCTTTAAGTCTTGCCTGATAAACTTGAGCCCCGCCAAGCGAATTTGTATCTTCCAGCATTCCGCCATGGGAAATTTTAACTGCGCATGCCCAGCCATTCAGAGGGGCCAGGAATATGGCTTTCTGTCTGAATGTTCCTCTTGATTCACTGCTTGTATGAGCGAGCAGCGAAGGTTCTGGCGAGACTGCGCGCATGCGCAGGCTCGCCTGAACCTTCGCTGCTCGCATAGGCGATGTTTGTTTGATTTTAGGTTTAACGTCCCCGTCAACACTGTAAAGGTCATTTGGAGACGTTGCTTCCAATTTTGTGGGACTTTTACCCGACATTGAGATGAAATCACATCTCAAGCCCTGCCGCCCAATGAAACCAATAGGGCTTATAAGCATGGACGGTCCGACTCGCACCGCTTTGCCTAGGAAGTCTTAGGTCGTCTAAGCGGTTAACCAGTACTCGTGTGCGGGTCGGTTCCAGCTCTGCGTTGAAGCATCATGCAGCCCATCTATTTCTTCAAGCCCCGATGGGCGGGGGCTCTGTCTCGCATAGGCGATAAGTTCCAAAATGACGGGGCCCACTTGATGTCAAAAGAAATGAACCTGGTATTCTCTAAAACCACCCCTAATGAATATTCTGAAGAGAGTTATCCCTATAATCCGACTTTAGCCATATATGCCTAGCGGCTCTTATCTGGGACTTTTTAAACAGTGTAGATCCGGATCAGACGCTATAGAACGTTGGGCATTACGATAACACATCCGTGTACGATAACAAATCCTTGTACATTAACACAACCCTGTGATGTAGAGCATCCTTCCATACCCTCAAAAAGGACATTTTTATCTGATGGAAAGTTTTGATTTATTTTTCGGCTAAACTCCAAACATAGGTTTTGAATGATTGTTTTGAATGCTGATCGACATTGTCACGAGTACCCACAACCTATGTCTTGGAGCAATAATAAGAGAAATAATGATTCACCTGTAAACCCAGTTTGACTATATATAGGGGTTTAGAGGGATCTTCATTACAGACTTTTTACATGATGATCGGATCTGGGCCTGCACTGTTTGTTTAAAGAACATTCATTTTGTTGTAAATTTTATCACAAACAAAAACCAACCTGACATCCCTATAATTGGAAATGGATCACTGTAAACTTACTAGGTGGAATATTCCATTTTATCATCTGACGTCGCGCCTGAGAGTGTAATAACGCCATGTAATATTTCCGATAATCCACTAGTGGATTAAATATGCAAATTAGCTAGATACGTCCAGTAATGTTACATGTACGACGTCCTTGACGTCGCAGTTACAAATGGCGGGATATTGATATTTTTGTAAACAGTCGTGAATAAATGCGTTTTAAATGTCATATGATAAATAGAATCTTGCATTCGTGCTCACGTATTACTGAATTTATTAAACTCGTTGAGGAAAAGGCATAAAATGCTCGGCAAGCCTCGCATTTTATCCCTTTACCTCAACTCGTTTAATAAATTCAATAATACATGCGCACTCATGTAAGATCCTGTACGTAATATATTGGTTTAACAAACCTTCAATGCCAAGCTCCTCCGGCCACCAATGTTCACCACCATCTGGCAACGTGAGTCGTATACAATAAAGTCGAGACCGGTTGAGAATGTCACACCATCATTACTTATCGAGACGATGAAGCCGTAACCAAACATACCAAGCGCTTCTGTGTCGAGCTCTGGTAAAGGACATATCGCTTCAGCTAAGGTATTGAATGTCGCAAAAACGGTGTGTACCACGGTGTAAATTATTTGTCCCAAAAAATTAATCTGAAATACAATAAGACATTTGGTATCATTGAGCAATATTAATCCCTTTTTTGGAATATAACCTTACCCTGTGTCTATAATAAATACATAAAAAGTGATGATGTCATAAAATTCCAATCAAGGTAGCAAAGGGGGTGGGGCTTTGAAGTATACTCTCCGAAATAGGTTACCCTCCGAAACAGGTCACACGACGATAACATTCGACTTTCCAGCGAAGATGTCAGCTACCGTGTAAACGGTCCGATCATTACGAAAACACGCCTATACAAATACATCCCAAATTCTACTGCCGAAAAATCGAAAAATTTTAAGATGAAAAATTGTGGTATTTTTCTTTTTTTTCTTCTCAAAATATAGATTTAGAGCAGAAATAAGAAAAAACAATACCCCTGTAAACCCAAGTTTTGCTAAACAAAATTATATAGGCGTGTTTTCGTGATGTTTGAATAAAAATGGAATACTGTGTTCATGTGCATGCTAGAAATTGAAAAATCTAGTACTGCTTAAGGACTTAAACTTTACCCGTGACCCGATATTATCCATACTTCGATGACAGTTAAATAAATTACGTTTATTGCTTTTATTTACAATATTTTTCGTCCATTTTGTGACGATAAGTTCTGTTGGATGGCTAATATGAAACAAGAAAAAGTTTGCCCGCAGTTTACCTAGTAACAGAGGAACAACTTTGTTGACGTCATCAATACGAAAACACGCCTATACGTTCATTGTTAATTTAACGTAGAAAAAAAGAAAAATTTCAGATGAAAATGTGTGATATTTTTTTTGTTTCTGCTCAAAATATAGACTGTGGGTACCCGTTAGAACCGCCCCGATGAGGCGGTTCTAACGGGTACACACAATCTATGTTTTAAAGTAGAAATAATAAAAATAATGTATATTACCCCTGTAAAACCCCAATTTTAATATCATGTAAAAGTGGGGTTGAATGGAGTCAGAATTAACTCTTATATTGCTGTTCACGACAACACCTATCTTTGCAAACAGTGTAGATCCAGATCAGATGGCTTCTCAAGAAGCCATCTGATCAAGATCTACACTGTTTGGCATTCAGTATATGAATTTGTAGCAATAAATTACATCAAGTAATTTGATTGGTTGATAGACAGAAATGGGTGTGGCTTAAATGAACATTCAGCAAGAGAAGGGTTAAATAGGCATGTTTTCGTGATGTAGCATCGCAATGGTCAAATCATATTATAAAGAACCATGGTTTATTTTTTTTTTACTTCATTTGGTGAACAAGTCACGTCGAATGAGTAGATGATTACATAGAGGCTCTTACATGAGTGTATACGTGTTTCTGAATTTATTAAACGAGTTAAGGGGATAAAATTACCGGCTTCGCCGAGCATTTCATCAGTTTTCCTCAACGAGTTTAATAAATTCAGTAATACCCGAGCACAAATGCAGGATTCTATTTATCATATTACATTTAAAATGCATTTAACGGACGATTTTGTTTTTTCAATAATGTCATTATTTAGACGAATTAGTCGTAATTCCCATTTAGTCGCCTCACAGACGTTGTTACGGAAGTCGTACGTGTAATTTTACGAGACGTATCTAACAAATTTGCAAATTTAATTCAATAGTGGATTACCAAATTTATTACATGACGTTATTACATTCTCAGACGCGATGTCATATGATGAAACAAACACGGCCAACAGTAAATATTTTCTTATATGGTAGTCTGACTGACCTGCCAGACGATCAAAATGAAGACATTTTTTTAGCGGGACAAGATTACATACTAAAATCGAAACGCTTTTGTTAGCTCGTGCGGCTGTTCATACGTTTGAACTAACTTTAAAATTAATTAGTTTTGAGTGACCACAATCGTTTATATGGTATAACCTAAGTTAAGGAAAATTCAGATGCGCTACTTTTAAATGCGGGTACACACATATACACATGTCGGACATATATTGAAGAGCAAGAAATCCAGCTATTTACAGGTTTAGTGTTGAAAGTTGTCCATAACATAATGACTTTTTAACTATTACAAAAATGGCTATATGTTCCACTCCCCGTGGAGCCCCTAGCAACTGTCTACTATATTTATGTTTAATCAGTTATAAACGTGTGATTAATTTCACAATTATTGAATGACAATTACAATTTGATTGTACACATACATGTAATAGTATTGCAAACACTTGGGATACAGATTCGATTAAGTCACTATCCCATTTGTATAGTGATTGCATTGTAATCGTATTCTATACTATTTTGTATATTTATTACATGTATGTATTATCCAAATAAAATAAAGTAGAAGTAAAACAAAGATCAGGAATTGATACAATTAACTTACTCCATCCATAAAGACACCAAAGGGAAAGAAATACAAACATTAAGCGACCAGACCATAATGGAAACCTAAACAAAGGAAGGCCATATGGACAGTTACTTTCCCACAAAATGGCCATATGGCCATCCAAAACCAAAAGACACAAGTGATACACACAGTAAGTAACAAACAACAACATAAATAAATCGCCACAGAAGAGCCGCCTTGGAACGGTCAGTGGAAGATTTCCACTGGGGGGCTTAAATCGATTTTACGTGGCCACAATCCTCGCCCTTACTTCCGTCGCGATTTAGACAAATAATTTGTTCAGTCCGCATGAAGGCCTCCTAACTCATCAGTGCAACATCTCCGTGAACACAGAAATCAAAGAACCACAGAGGTGAGACAACGGTGAGGACTCGACAGCAAGAAACCACTGAAATGCTGGAGCAAAAGAAAACCAACAGTTAGACTCCGATGAGCCCGACCAGAGACAGAGCATCAGGCACCAACCAACATTATCTCTTTAATTTTCAATAAGCCTTTACGTTGGAGCCGTCATAGAATCTGAGGCCTGACCCACCGGCGTGCAATTAAAGAGGGAAGCAAAGTTGCCAACCGTGATTGGGTTAACTACCATGCATGCAGTCTGTCAGTTTAAACCAAACACGAACAGAATTGCATCCCTATTGTTAACTATTGGGGGTTTTCTCTAAATGCGCTTAGCATATAAATATTATGCATTATTCCGCAATCTCTTACATAAAGCGATTTCATGTGTTTTGGCTATGTGATGACTTTTAACTCTTATCCTGCTGTTCACGACAGCCCCTATCTTTGGAAACAGTGTAGATCCAGATCAGATGGCTTCTGATCAGGATCTACACTGTTTGACATTCAATTTATGGATTTGTAAGAATAAATTGGATAAAGTAATCTGATTGATTCAAAGTCAGAAATGGGCGTGGCTAAACTGAATATTCAGCAGGATTTCAACCTGAATGTACAATATCAGCAACCAATAAATTTTGATTACGAAAACACGCCTATGAAAATTCATTGTAACCTTTATCGCCAAAGAAGAGATTCTGATATTTTTCTTATTTCTGCTCAAAATATAGATTGTGGGTACTCAAAAGAACTGCCTCGATGAGGCGGTTCCAACGAGTACCCACAATCTATATGTTAGAGCAGAAATAAGAAAAAATAAGGTTTACCCCTGTAAACCCCAGTTTTACTATATTAAAGTGGGGTTCAAGGGAGGTCAAAATTATAAAGGCGTGTTTACGTGATGTCCTTTCTGGACGGCTGAGTTGGTTTTCCGGTTACCGTCTTTGGCTATGTGATGACTTTTAATAAGTTTCAACCTGAATGTACTGTATCATCATCCAATATTTTTTTACTATTTGGACGACTGAGTTGGTTTTCCGGTTATCATCTTAGGCTATGTGATGACTGTCAATAACCTGAATGTACTGTATCACCATCCAATATTTTTTTTTTACTATTTGGACGGCTGAGTTGGTTTTCCGGTTACCATCTTTGGCTCTGTGATGACTTTTATTAAGTTTCAACTTGAATGTACTGTATCCCTATCCAATATCTTTTTACTATTTGGACGGCTGAGTTGGTTTTCCGGTTATCATCTTAGGCTATGTGATGACTTTCAATAACCTGAATGTACTGTATCACCATCCACTATTTTTTTTACTATTTGGACGGCTAAGTTGGTTTTCCGGTTACCATCTTTGGCTATGTGATGACTGTCAATAACCTGAATGTACTGTATCACCATCCAATATTTTTTTTACTATTTGGACGGCTAAGTTGGTTTTCCGGTTACCATCTTTGGCGATGTGATGAGTTTTAATAAGTTTAACCTGAATTTACTGTATCGCCATCAAATATTTATTTTACTATTTGGACGGCTGAGTTGGTTTTCCGGTTACCATCTTTGGCTATGTGATGACTTTTAATAAGTTTAAACCTGAATTTACTGTATCGCCATCAAATATTTATTTTACTATTTGGACGGCTCAGTGGGTTTTCCGGTTACCATCTTAGGCTATGTGATGACTTTATAAGTTTCAACCTGACTTTACTATATCACCATCCAATATTTTTTTATTATTTCATCACGAAAACACGCCTATATTATTTTGATCCCCTTGAACCCCAGTTTTATATAGTAAACTGGGGTTTCCGGGGCTATACCCAATTTTTCTTATTTCTACTCTAAAATATAGATTGTGGGTACTTGTTAGAACCGCCTCGATAAGGCGGTTCTAACGAGTGCCCAAAATCTATATTTTGATAAGAAATAAGAAAATCATCAAAATTTTCCAGCATAAAATCTTCATATTTTCGGCGATAAAGGTGGCAATGTATTTGTATAGGCGTGTTTGCGTAATGTGGACGGCTGCGTTTTTTTCCGGTTATCATCTTTGTGGCGCCAAACGCAGAAGCAGAGAACAATATCTAGTCAACGTTACCTGGACGCTTCAAAGAAATGTTAACAACGCCGTCTGAGTGATTCAGATCATACAGAAAAGACTCCATTAAAATAAAATGTCTGTATGCTGGATGGGGTAATAAAATAGTTATTTGATTGCGGTTTGGACAATTATCAAAGTGTTGTGGACGACTAGATGCAATAGTGCATTAGGTCGTCATTAAAACATCACGAAAACATGCCTATATTATTTTGACCCCTTTGAACCCCACTTTTATATAGTAAAACTGGGGTTTCCAGGGGTAAACCGATTTATTCTTATTTCTGCTCTAACATATAGATTGTAGGTACTCGTTAGAACCGCCTCGAGTACCCACAACCCATATTTTGTGTAGAAATAAGAAAATATCACTATGTTTCATCTTAAAATTTTCATTTTTTTGCGATTAAGGTTACAATGTATTTGTATAGACGTGTTTTCGTAATGACGTAGGGGTAAACATATTGACAATCCATCACGAAAACACGCCTATATAATTTTGACCCTCTTGAAAAGTAGAAGGAAAACAAAGATCAGGAATTGATACAATTAACTTACTCCATCCATAAAAGACACCAAAGGGAAAGAAATACAAACATTAAGCGACCAGACCATAATGGAAACCTAAACAAAGGAAGGCCATATGGACAGTTACTTTCCCATAAAATGGCCATATGGCCATCCAAAATTAAAAGACACAAGTGATACACACAGTAAGTAACAAACAACAACATAAATAAATCGCCACAGAAGAGCCGCCTTGGAACGGTCAGTGGAAGATTTCCACTGGGGGGCTTAAATCGATTTTACGTGGCCACAATCCTCGCCCTTACTTCCGTCGCGATTTAGACAAATAATTTGTTCAGTCCGCATGAAGGCCTCCTAACTCATCAGTGCAACATCTCCGTGAACACAGAAATCAAAGAACCACAGAGGTGAGACAACGGTGAGGACTCGACAGCAAGAAACCACTGAAATGCTGGAGCAAAAGAAAACCAACAGTTAGACTCCGATGAGCCCGACCAGAGACAGAGCATCAGGCACTCACTTTTATAAAGCAAAACTTATTTTCTTATTTCTGCTCTGACATATAGATTGTGGGTATTCGCTAGAACCGCCTCGATGAGGCGGTTCTAACGAGTACCCACAATCTATATTTGGAGCAGAAATAAGAAAAATATCACTATTTGTCATCTTAAAATTTTCAAATTTTCGGCGATTAATGTTACAATGTATTTGTTTAGGCATTTTTTCGTAATGCATCCAAGCAACAATCAAATAACTGTATAATAGATCCCAGGATTTTTGTGACGTCACTTGCAGATATTCTGACGTTAGACTGTGAAACATCACATTACGAAAACATGCCTATACAAATACATTGTAAATTTTATCGGCAGTAAAAAGGAAAATTTTATGATGAAAAATTGTAACATTTTTCTTATTTCTGCTCAAAATATAGATTGTGGGTACACGTTAGAGCCGCCTCGACGAGTACCTACAATCTATATTTTAGACCAGAAATAAGAAAATAAGTTATACTCCTGTAAACCCCAGTTTTACTTTATAAAAGTGGGGTTCAAGGAGGTGAAAATCATATAGGCGTGTTGTCGTGACGATTTTCTCGCGTCTTTAAACGATACAAAAGTATGTTACAAAATGCTTGTGTTAAAGTCAATATCGTCTAACAATGGCAAAATTTGGAAGAATTCGAAGGAAAAAACATTATTGTCGATTTTCAGAAACAGATCAGCTCTGGTGGTTGATTTTTGAACTTTGTCGGTCAGTTGTAAGTGAACAAATGACACGCGCTATGCGCTCGTAGCGCTCGTGATTTGATCTACTTTCTAGCTGACCTTCAAACTGTGATTTATTGCGACAAATTGCTGCTAGAGCTTATCTTTTTCTTAATTGTTTATCGAAAATACCATTTGTGTTATGCCACGGGTTGTAGAATTTCCTCCAAACCCTGGGTACAAAATTCTTATCTTTAACTAACTGATCTTTTCTAAAATGAAATAAACCAAAAAAAAGTAAAATTGCGCATTTTATCAAAACGACGATTGTATCATAAAGCCTGTTTGTCGACACCGCGACATTTTATGAATCACATGCATAACAACTATGGAAGACGTCAACATCGACGTCCATTCTGTTATTATGAGTATTATGAGACACTAAGTAATACATATCTGAAAAGGAATTTATTTAAATTTACATAAATAAACCCAGCCGCTCTTTTAAATGGCACATACCTTGTATTACGCTGCAGACATTGCCAAATATGGAATAGACACGGTACTTACTACAAACTCTTCCAAGTGGCAAGTGAGTGTGTCAGTGTCAACGACTGGAAATGCATGTACGAAGACATTGTTACACTGCGGCATTACATTTACATCGCACAGACCATCATTTTCTAACCCAAAAATGTCGATAACGTCTGCTTCCATCGAGCAGTCCGGGCCAATATAACCAGGATCACATTCGCATGCACCTGTTACAAAATAAAGGAAATGAAATTACCTTTATCAGCTATCCCTTTATATATTGCAGTGTAACGTACTGACCTGATAAAGATATGCTATCTCAGGGCAAGTGACCTTTATCACGTCAACATGACATTGCACTTTTATAAAGGAACCGGACTACTGGAAAAATGACAAAAATGTTATTGTTACTGGAAAAAAAAATGGAAAAAATTACTTGAAAAAAATACCATAGGAAGATTATGGTCGGCTGATACTAAATATATCGACCACCAGAACGCTGGGACGCACTGAAGACCGCCAATAACTGATCGTAAATTGCTAATTCAAGAGTGTACAGGGGGATAAACTGATAAACAGAATGCCAGATTCGTGTCATTTGATATCAAGTTTATCAGGCTCGGCTTCGAGAACGCATGTAGAATCGCTCGGCAAGCCTCGCGATTCTACAAGCGTTCTCGAAGCCTTGCCTGATAAACTTGAAATCAAAAGTCACGAACCTGGTATTCTCTATTTCTTACATGCTTTTCAATGATATATGGAGCTTTCTCAGTGAAACCGAAACCGACATCGCCACTGTTTAAAACAGTTACACTACGATTTTTCGATTACACTGTCTGTAAATTCGACGTATCATAAAAAATAACACATATCCCCTATTTATTCGATGTTGAGTAGTTCGTCCCAGGACGTTTCATCCCGAAATTATTCTCTATAAGTGTTCTAAGTTGGGATAGGTGACCTAGAAGCAAGTGAAAACCATTTTTGACACATTGTTAACGAACTGGTAAAAGATGTCACTTTACAAATACAGTCAACCCCCATTATACCGACATCCGTTATAACGAAAAAACTCGTTATAACGACCAGTCTTAGCTCAAGGCCTAGCCTCGATTCCCAGACACGTCGGCTTCCCTCGAGTTGGAAATGCCCAAAGCGAATCCATAGTCATGAAAGATTCTTGTACTTTATTTTTTTTTGTTTTGGTTTTACGGCCCTTTCAAGATTATTTCACTCATATGGAGCCGATTATTAATCAGAGGTGGGCGAAAACCGGGGTACCCGGAGAAAACTCCACCTGACCTTTGCGTTGCAGAACTTGGCGTCTCACATGTGACCCGAGCCAGTCTCGAACCCACAGCGGTGAGAGACCTAATGGTTAAGAGTCAGCGCTCTTATCCACTAGGCCACGGAGGCCCGTTGTTGACGGGGACCTAAAACCTCTCCAGAGTTCTGTGTAAAAGAAAACTTAATATAAGACATTGAATCCCGTCATGTGTTGGGACATTTGCAAACAGTTTAGACCCGGACCAGGCTCCGCAGAAATAACATTACGAAAAAACGTCTATAGAAATACATTGTGAACTTTACCGCCGAAAAATCGAAAATTTTTAGATGAAAAATTGTGTTATATTTTTTTATTTCTGCACAGCATATAGATTATGGTACTCGTTAGAACCGCCTCGTCGAGGCGGTCCTGACGAGTACCCAAAATCTATATTTTAGAACAGAAATAAGAAAAAATGGGTTAACCCCTGTAAACCCCAACTTTGCTATATGAAAGTGAGTTTCAGGGGGTTCAATATTATATAGGCGTGTTTTTGTAATACAATCTGATTTCATGAAAAAAAAAAAGACAAACAATATATCCATTGCCTCGACGAAGCCATTCTAATGAATCAATCCGGCGGGAAAAAAGACTCGGTTGCTTTGATTTCCGTTGTTTACGTTCTCACTGCAACAACATATCATTCATATCTCAAAAACTGTTATTTTTCTAGTGAAAAATTGTGATATTTTCTCATTTATACCCGAAACATAGTTTGTGTGTGCTCTTTAGAACTTCTGCGTTGAGGCAATTCTAATGGGACCCCACAACCTATGCCTTGGAGCAGAAATAACAAGAATTCCGCCGAAGGCTATGTCGCGCCTGTGGGACACAAAGTAACCGAACCATGACACCTAGGCCAAGGTCAAAAATAGATGCTTGCATAAAAGTTGCCATTCTTAATTGCAAGCTTGTACTAAGTATCATTAATGAAGCTCTAATAATTTTTGAGAAATGAACTTAACCATTGGGGTGAACGCTAGGGTGGTTGCAATATTTTACAAAGTCAGTGAAGCAAAATGTAAAATGTAGGTAAAAGTCAAATATGGATGCTTGCATTTAAGTTTCCATTTCCAGATAAAAATTTGTACAGAGCATCATTAAACAAGAGGCCCAAGGGCCACTACGCTCACCAGAGGTCATGTAGTTTACACCATATACAGGCAAGGTGTCCACCTTGGTCATGTGACAACAATACCATGAACAATGTTCAATTGCCTCATCCCCATAGAGGCTTTTAATGTAATTTGGTTTCAATCATCACAGCTCTTTTACTGGAGAAGAAGATAAAAATAATGAATCTGAGCTATCCAAGACAAAGGTCAGTAATGACCTTGACCTTTGGAATTGATTAACTTCTATTCATCTGATTGTAAATAATATTTATGATGGATCCGGCTGCCATGCAATCAGTAAAATCCACTGTCTTGCTCTTTTTCGATACAAATGTCTAAGTGACCAAATTTGACCTTGACGTAAAACAGGTAAAGGTCAGCTAAAGGTCATCAGTTGAATAAATTTGGTAGGGCCTGAGTCCCCAATGCTACATACCAGATTTCAAGGTCATTGGCTATTTGGTTCCTTAGAAGAAAATTCTCAAATTTTTTTGCCATATATGAGCATGGTGGCCACATTGGTCAGGTGACCCAGTCCCTACAAACAAATTTCATTCCCCCTACCCATAGAGGCTCCAAATGTAATTTGGTTTCAATCATCCCACCAGTTTAAGTGGAGAAGAAGATAAAAAAAAGAACCTGAATCTGAGGCATCAAGGATAAAGGTCAGTAAATGACCTTGACCTTTGGACTTGATAAACTTCCATTCAGCTAACTGCAAATATCATTTTTGATGTCACAGCCTACCAGGCAATCAGAAATATCCACTATTTTGCCTTTTTTTCCATACAAATGTCTAAGTGACCAAATTTGACCTTGATATAAAATAGGCGAAGGTCAAACAAAAGTCATCATTTGAATGAATTTGGTAGGGCCGAAGTCCCCGATGCTGCATACCAAGTGTCAAGATCATCAGCCATTCGGTTTTTGAGAAGAAGATATTCAAAGGTATTTAACCATATATGGGCATGGCGGCCATATTGGTCATGTGACCCAGTCCTCACAAACAAACTTTCGTTTCCCTATTCCATAGAGGCTCTACATGTAATTTGGTTTCAATTGGCCAAGTAGTTTACGTGAAGAAGAAGATGAAAATACTGAATCTGAACCGTCCTGGACAAAGGTCGGGAAATGACCTTGACCTTTGGAACTTATAAACTCCCATTCAGCTGATTGCAAATACCATTTCTGATACCACTAGTTACCATGGAAACAGAAAAATCCACTGTTTTGCCATTTTTCCATACAAATGTCTAAGTGACCAAATTTGACCTTGATGTAAAACAGGTCAAGGTCAACCAAAGGTCATAATTTGAACAAACTTGGTAGGGCCAGAGTCCCCGATGCTGCATACCAAGTTTCGGGATCATCGTCTGTTCGGTTCTTGAGAAGAAGATTTAAAAGGTTTTTACCATATATGGGCATGGTGGCCATATTGGTCACGTGACCCAGTCCTCACGAACAAACTTTCGTTCCCCCATTCCATAGAGGCCCCACATGTAATTTGGTTTCAATTGACTGAGTAGTTTAAGTGAAGAAGAAGATGAAAATACTAAATCTGAGCCGTCGTGGACAAAGGTCGGGAAATGACCTTGACCTTTGGAACTTATAAACTCCCATTCAGCTGATTGCAAATACCATCTCTGATACCACTAGTTACCATAAAACCGGAAAAATCCACTGTTTTGCCTTTTTTCCATATAAATGTCTTAAGTGACCAAATTTGACCTTGATGTAAAACAGGTCAAGGTCAACCAAAGGTCATAATTTGAACAAACTTGGTAGGGCCCGAGTCCTTGATGCTGCATACCAAGTTTCAACATCATCGGCCGTTCGGTTCTTGAGAAGAAGATTTTTAAAAGTTTTTACCATATATGGGCATGGCGGCCATATTGGTCATGTGACCCCATCCTCATGAACAAACTTTCATACCCCCATTCCATAGAGGCTCCATATGTAATTTGATTTCAATTGGCCAAGTAGTTTAAGCGAAGAAGAAGATGAAAATACTGAATTTGAGCCGTCCTGGACAAAGGTCGGTAAATGACCTTGACCTTTGGAACTTTTAAACTTCCATTCAGCTGATTGCAAATACCATTTCTGATGCCACTAGCTACAGTGCAATCAGAAAAATCCACTGTTTTGCCTTTTTTTCCATCAAATGTCTAAGTGACCAAATTTGACCTTGACGTAAAACAGGTCAAGGTCAACCAAAGGTCATAATTTGAACAAACTTGGTAGGGCCCGAGTCCCCGATGCTGCATACCAAGTTTCAAGATCATCGGCCATTCGGTTCTTGAGAAGAAGATTTTTAAAGGTTTTTACCATATATGAGCATGGCAGCCATCTTGGTCATGTGACCCAGTCTTCATGAACAAACTTTCGTTCCCCCTTCCCACAGAGCCTCCACGTGTAATTTGGTTTCAATTAGCCAAGTAGTTTCAGAGGAAAAGTCGTTTGAAAATGTTGACGCAGACGCGGACGCGGACGCGGACACGGACGCGGACGACGGACGGCGGATCACTGCCTATACTATAAGCTCCCCCGGAGCCTTCGGCTCTGGTGAGCTAAAAAGCTCTTATAGTTCTTGAGAAATTAACTTGACCATTGGGGTGAACGCTAGGGCGGTTGCAATATTTTACAAAGTCAGTGAAGCATAAAATGTAGTTGTACAGAGCATCATTAAAAAGCTCTTATAGTTCTTGAGAAATTAACTTGACCATTTGGGTGAACGCTAGTGTGGTCGCAATATTTTACAGAGTCAGTTTACCATAAAATGTAGGTCAAGTCAAATATGGATGCTTGCATTTAAGTTGACATCCCCAGATACAAGTTTGTACAAAGTATCATTAATGAAGCTCTTATAGTTCTTGAGAAATAAACTTGACCATTAGGGTCAACGCTAGGGTGGTTGCAAATATTGACGCCTTGACGAACGGACGGTCGAACGAATGGACGGAAAACCGGATGCCTATATCGCGCCATGCTAATAGCAGGCGCGACAAAAAAGTAATTTATCAGTCACCTCCTATATTAATTGCATTGCAGCACGTTGACCTGATAAACATCTGCTATCTCAGGACAAGTGAGCTTTATCAGGTCAACGTGACATTGCACTTCTTAGAACTTGCAAAACTGAAAAAATTGGCAAAAATGTAAGTGTATATCGGGATAAACTGATAAATAGAATACCAGATTCGTGTCCTTTGATATAAAGTTTATCAGGCTCGGCTTCGAGAACGCATGAAGAATCGCTCGACAAGCCTCGCGATTATACAAGCGTTCTCGAAGCCTTGCCTGATAAACTTGATATCAAAAGACACTCACCTGGTATTCTCTATTTATCAGTTTCCCGCTGTATTAATTGCATTGTAACACCTTGACCTGATAAAGATGCTATGTCAGGACAAATTAGCTTTACCAGGTCAACGTGACATTGCACTTTTATGAATGGACCGGAAACTGGAATGTTACTTTTACTGGAAAAACTGGAAAAAATACACGAAAACGGCCCCGTCAACACTATTTGAGGTCATTTTTGAGCCGTTCAGTTTACCTAACACACTTCCTGAGCAGGCTTATACGTAAGCGGTTAACAAGTACAGTGCACATTCTTTCGCCCGACAACTGCCCTTCTGGAATCATCGGAAGGGAGAGAATGACCGCAGAAAAGATTTCATGAACAATCTCCACGAAAAAATGTTGCCGACCCCGGCAGCTATCGAGCCCGCGTCTTCCTGATCACCGCGCATCCGACTGAGCTACCGAGACCGGCACATAATGACAGTCAGCGTCGTATAAATGGCACTGATAACACCATATCTACGTCAGTTATTAGAGCTCGTGATGTTGGTTGCAAATCAAGTGGAGACCAAAAATGTTTATAATAAGACCAATTCCCCCCCCCCCCCCCAAAAAAAAAAAAAAAAAAAAACGGCGCCATTAGTGAGCGCTTTGCAGAGGAAACTTCCAACAAGCGGGTATATAAATTCGAAATGACTTCGTGTCAACGTTGATGCGACGACGTGACAAAATATCCGTATACTATTATTTTGTTTTATATTTGCTTTAACTAAAATATATCGATGTTGGATGAATGTAAAAATACTGTATAGGAAACATAACATATGACATAACATGTCGTTCAAAAATATTTTTTTCAATACGCTGCATTAATCAAATCGACAATTCTGTTCAAAGAAGGCGGTGCCATACTGACCAATTTGTATCTTGAATCCTTTTTGTTCTACTAAGGCCGTCAAGAGCAGTCCTCGGCTTCGTCCTGCTGCAACTCAGCGGGCTCATACCAGACCCGTGCGCTGGGAGGGGGTTGCGAGGGTGCAAAAGCATCCCCGTACTTATTTGGAAATTATCACAAGTTCTATAGGATTTTTTTCTAAGTGCGCATAAGGGCCTGCGATTATATATATATGGCTGTATTTCTGGTATCATTACAATGGAAGGAGCTTCAAGCTCGCTTGCATTTTGTTATTTATTTATTTATTTTTTAAATCTTTGTTTTCCGGCCGAATTTATGTACATCTTCTTTGGTTTACTATAGCAAAGGGGGAATATTGACGTCATTACACCACGTGATTAGGCAGCTGATTAATTATCGGAATTTTCTCACACACACTACACTAGCAGACAAATGTACATGTTTACCTGGCTACTGTTTATTTATTACGCTGTGTATAAATCTCGGAATTTCAGCATCAGGGTGTGTTAACTGACGATTTTAAGATGTTATTTGTTTGTGAATGATTTCCCGTGTCCTTTAAGGAAAATTACGATCAGATGATACTAAATATTCGGATTGATTAGAGCGCGCCAGAATGTTAAGGCCCACTGAGGACAGTCGATAACTGATCGGAAATTGCATATTTTGATACTGTACAAGGGGATACACTAATGAACAGAATACCAGATTCGTGTCATTTCATATCAAGTTTATCAGCCAACGCTTCGAGAACGCTTGTAGAATGGTTAGGCGGCTTCGAGAACGCGTGTAGAATGGCTAGGCGGCTTCGAGAACGCGTGTAGAATGGCTAGGTGGCTTCGAGAACGCTTGTAGAATGGCTATGCGGCTTCGAGAACGCGTGTAGAATCGCCAGGCAAGCCAAGCGATTCTACAAGCGTTCTCGGGGCCTTGCCTGATTTACTTGGTACCAAAAGACACGAACCTGGCATTCTTTATTAATACCCCTATAAACCCTAGTTTTCTCTAAATAAAGTGGCCTTTAGAGGGGTGTTCATTACACGGACTTGTTGACATGATGTTTAGACTTGATGTATTGTTTGCTCTTCTTCTTGATGACATTGTCGGCGTGAGTAGTGTGTGCCCTTGGTGAATTCATTTTACATCGCGTGAACAAGTCCGTGAAACGAAGACCCCATTAAACCCCCATTTTATATAGAGAAACTGGGGTTTACGGGGATATACATTATTTTTCTTATTTCTGCTCCAAGACATAGGTTGTGTGTACTCGTTAGAACCGCCTCATTGAGGCGGTTCTAACAAGCACCCTCAACCTATGTTTTGAGCATTATTAAGAAAAATATGAAGATTTTCATCAGAAAAGTAACCATTTTAGAGACGTGAAAAATGCACAATGTCGCAAGGGTGAGTTATCGCAATGTTTTTGGTTTGTTGTTGTCTTTTGTTTCTTTTTATATAAAATTACGAAAGCACGCCTATTCTAAAAACTAAAAAAAATACCATCTAAAAATTAATCAGTTTAAAAATTCTAAACATTTTTCTTATTTCTGCTCAAAAACATAGAGTATGGTACTCTTTAGAACCGCATCTCCAAGGTGGATCTAACGAGTATCAGAAAAAAGAAAACCACAGTTTTATTATATAAAAGTGGGTTTAGGCCCCCGCCCATCGGGGCTTGAAGAATTAGATGGGCTGCATGATGCTTCCACGCAGAGCTGAAACCGACCGCACACGAGTATTGTTGAACAGCTTAGAGGATCTAAGCCTGCCCAGTGAAAGTGGTGTGAATCGGACAGCCCATGCTTATAAACCCTATTGGTTTCATTTGGCGACAGGGCTTGAGATGTCATTTCGGGTAAAAGTCCAACAAAATTGGAAGCAACGTCTCCAAACTGACCTACACAGTGTTGACGGGGACGTTAAACCTCAAATCAAATACACAAACATAAAAGTGGGGTTTGAGGGGGTCAAAACTATGCAGGTGTGTTTTGTGACGGTTGTTTTAATAACACAAAACAGCTTTGGTTGGGACTATGGTAATTTGTTCTTGACTAGGGTAGTCATTACGAAAACACGCCTATACAAATACATTGCCAATTTTTTGACAAAATTAGAAATTTTAAGATGAAAAATTGTGATATTTTTCTTATTTCTGCTCAAAACATAGATCGCGGGGACTCGATAGAACCGCCTCGACGAGGCGGTTCTATCGAGTCCCCTCGACGAGGCGGTTCTATCGAGTCCCCACAATCTATGTTTTTGAGCAGAAATAAGAAAAATAATGTATATCCCCTTAAACCCCAGTTTTACTATATAAAAGTTGGGTATGAAGGGGTCAAAATTATATAGGCGTGTTCTCGTAACGATTAGGGTAGTTTGAGCTATTGAGTTTTAACCGTTTTAGTACTAAAAGGAATCTTACTCCTTATATATAGCAGAGGGTCTGTTTTAAAATTTAGGCGTGTCATGTTGTGTTTTCTTCAAAATCTATCAGATGCACTGATCAGACGCCGCGTTCTGGGTCTGCACTGTTTGCCAGGGTATCCACTTCAGGGTTTCTGGTACAAACTGATTAAATATAACGCCAGATCAGGCAACATTATAGGTACAACATTTAAGGCCTATATAAGCGTAGTCGTACAGATAGCAATTCTAACGCGTACACACAAAATCCATGTTCAAGCTTAAATAAATCATCTCTCCAAATTATTGCTAAGTATCTGTTAGGTGGATACCTAGGAAGAGCCCTATTGGCTCAAAAACACGTGTTCACCTACGGTTATCGAGACGGCTATGGCTTTTATATATACAATAGATACAATATCATACCGGATACGCAAGATATCATACCGGGCCCCGTCAAGCGATTTTAGTACTTATCGCCAATGCGAGCAATGAAGGTTCAGGCGAGCCTGCGCATCCGCGCAGTCTCGCCAGAACCTTCGCTGCTCGCTCATACAGGCAGTGAATTAAGAGGAACCTTCAGACAGAAAACCATATCTCTGGCCCCTCTGAATGGCTGGGCATGCGCAGTTGAAATTTGTCATGACGGAATGCTCAAAAACACGAGTTCACCTACGGTTATCGAGACGGCTATGACTTTTATATATACAATAGATACAATATCATACCGGATACGCAAGATCCATGTCCTGAACAGCCAACACATTCACATGCTACTAAACTGATCTGTTCTGCAATGGATAGTGAGCCATTGTCTGAATCCCACAAACTTGGATTTTTAAACATTTCCGCTAGACAGGCTGAGCGCATGGTTTCAATGTTTCGTAAAGTCCATTCTGTGCCGTTAGTAAGCTGATGTACATGAAACAAGAAAAATAACTAGACAAAGTAGTGGTTTCATGTCATATATAGAGGATCTTACATGAGTGCGCATATATTATTGAATTTATTAAACGAGTTGAGAAAAAGAGATAAAATGCGAGGCTTCGCCGAGCATTTTCTCCCTTTCCTCAATGAGTTAAATAAATTCAATAATACATGGACACGAATGCAAGATTCTATTTATCATATGACATCAAATGGCATTAAATGCACGATTTTTCAACAAATATGTCAATATTATGCCATTAGTAAACGCAACGTCGTTATTGGCGTCGTAGTGTAACGTTACGGGAAGTATCTAACTAGTTTGCATATTTAATCCAATATAGGATTATCGAATTTATTAAATGACGTTATTACACTCTCAGACGCGACGTCATATGATAAACAAAGTTATTCTGTCTTTCTCCTTTTGTTGGCTTTATATGAATATGTCTTGACTTTTCCTTTCCCAAATAATCTTTTCTCGATTTTCCCACATCGAAAACACGGCTTTTGTCAAAAATTGCCCAAGAACAAAGAACCACGAAAGCTAGACGGCTCAAATCTGACAGAGTATACAAACTTTATGTTTTGTTAGCTCTGGGTAAAATGATCAGATACGGTTGAAACAAACAAGATTAAGCTACGCTGTACCATGCATCAAAAGCCTTGACCTTCTAGAATCAAAACCATTTTTCCTTATATGTGTCTAAGTAAAACAAGGGACCAATAGGGACAGAGCCGGCCATGAACCGGTCTTGGAAAAGGCCTACTAAATGAAGATACATACCAAATATCAAAGGCATAGGCTTTCTAGTTTCGATACTGGCCAGGGTCGGCAATATTCTTTCGCGGAGATTGATCATGAAATTTTTTCTACGGTCATTCTCTCCCTCCCACTGATTCAAGAAAGACAGTTGTCAGTTTCTGGCGACAGAATCTGCACCGTACTGGTAAACCGCTTATGTATAAGCCTGTCCAGGAAAAGTCTGGATAGGTAAACTAACCAGCTCAAACATGATCTAAAATAGTGTTGACTGGGCCGTTAAACTCAAATACAAACAAACATACAAAATCATCTCAGCTTGGAGAACGCATGTAGAATCGTTCGGCAAGGCTTGCGATTCTACAAGCGTTCTCAAAGACTTGCCTGATAAACCTGATATCAATTGACACGAACCTGGTATGCTCTATATCTCGTAAATAACTTGTGTCATGAGGCCACAAATACTTAATCAATAGATCGTCAAAAACGGGCCTCCCTTGCCTAGTTGAAACGAGTGTTGACTCTTAATTACTAGGTCTCTCACCGCTGTAGGTTCGATCCTGGCTTGGGTCACATGTCAGAAGCCAAGATCTGCAACGGAAGGTTAGGTGTTTTTTTCTCCAAATCCATCAAGAAAGGCACTAGAGCGATGACAAAGTTTAAAAAAAAAGCCACAGTGACCTTGACCTTGTGCCTCAGACCCTGTTGTCAGTTTCTGGCGAAAGAATGTGCACCGTTCTGGTTAATCGCTTACCTTTATTAGGCTCGGCTTCGAGAACGCATGTAGAATCGCTCGGCAAGCCTCGCGATTCTACAAGCGTTCTCAAAGACTTGCCTGATAACCTTGATATCTGACACGAACCTGGTATTCTCTATATCTCGAAAATAACTTGTGGCATGAGGCCACAAATAATGAATCAACAGATCATCAAAACGGGCCTCCCAAGATCTGCAACGGAAGGTTAGGTGTTTTTTTCTCCAGGTACTCAGGATTTCGCCCACCTTTGATTAACGATCGGCACGATATGAGTGAAATAAGTTTGAAAGGGCGGTAACTACACCCCCCCCACACACACACATGCCAAAACAGATAAGACAGATTGCCAAAGGAACATCGTCGCTTGTCCCGGATGATTTTTTTATCAAATCCGTACGTGTATGCGCCTGAAAATTTTTGGATTATTACGGTGAGAGGGTATGAGTTTTTACGTTCCACCAGTAGCCAAGGTCATATTGATACGGGATCTCGGTTTAAATATTCATTCGAAAGTCTGGAGAAGACCGAGATCGAACCCACGACCCCTGGTTTATTAGGCGAGTAGCTTGAAGGCGCACATCACATTTGCTTATCGGGGATACTGGCTCCGATAATGAAGTTTCCCATCCATGTTAAATGAAACTACATACCATCATGAAAACACCCCTAAATAACTCTGAACAACTTGAACCCCACTTTTAAATAGTAAAATTGGGGTTTACAGTGATCAACGTATTTTTTCTTATTTCTGCTCTAAAATATAGATTATGGGTACTCGTTAGAACCGCCTCGATTAGGCGGTTCTACCGTGTATGCGCAATCTATATTTTGAGAAGAAATAAAAAAAAATATCACAATTTTTCATCTTAAAATTGTCCTTTTTTCGGTGGTAAAATTTACAATGTATTAGTATAGGCGTGTTTCCGTAATGCCAAATACCAATGACCTGGCATTTTTGGTTTCAGTCAAGAAGATCCATCGCTCGCTTGTACGAATAACAAAAGTGCTCACTTGTACCCTGGCAGACATCACTTCTCGCTATATTAATGTATATAATATACTTTGCAAAATTTCACAGACTTGTTGCTAGGATGTTTCAGTCTAACATTAGGATTACCCACCTGTATAACATAGTTAATTCTTTTATAGCTCAAAACTGGATATTTGCTTGATGAAAATAAGAAACGTTTTGTCCTTTTTTCTTCTTTAAAAAGGGCTGTAGCTGCTCGTTAGAACCGTCTCAACGGGGCGGTACTAATAAATACCAACAATGTATGATTTGTGAGACAGAAATGAAAGAAACACTTGTATTTCAGATTATCATCAGAATAATACCATGCAGGACTAAGAATGAACAAGAGTTGTCAGAAGACAAAATAGCTCGCTTTTGAGGGCCTTAGTTGGTCGAGGGCAATAAAATTATCAAAAATGAAATTTTTCTTCTGTAAAACAACTCAACAGACTGCAGTCCCTGAAAGTCAAACTCTCTCGAGATATGATCAAACCCAAAGTTTGTGTGTCGATTAAAATCCATCAAGAAAGGCACTAGAGCGATGACAAAGTTTTGTCTAAAAAAGCCACAGTAGCCTCAGATCCTAGAAGTTGAACACAGTCATGATACCATCATACCCAACATTTGCGTGAAGTTATCTTAAAATCCATCAATAAATGTAGGGGCTAGAGCGATGACATTTTTTTTTTCTAAAAAACAGCCACAGTGACCTTGACCTTCAACCTCAGACCCTGAAAGTCAAACTCGCCTGAGATATGACCATAGCCAAAATTTCTGTGAAGGTGTATTCAAATCCATCAAGAAATGTTGGCACTAGAGCGTTGACAATTTTTAAAAAAATAGCCACAGTGACCTTGACCTTGTGCCCCAGACCCTGAAAGTTGAACTCAGCTGAGATATTATCATACTCAACATTTGTGTAAAGTTTTCTTAAAATCAATCAATAAATGTAGGGACTAGAGTGATAACAAAAGTTTTTTTTTTCTAAAAAATAGCCACAGTGACTTAGAACTTCTAGTTCCTTTTAGGGTCTGCAAAGATTCAAGGTTATCTGACTTATGGTTCTGGAGAAGAAGATTTTGAAGATATTTTACCTTTTATGGGCATAGCATCCGTTTTGGTCATGTGAGTAGTTCAATTTATAAAAAAGAAATTGTTCCCATAAGGCATAAATATTCTACTTAAAATCTGACTCCAGTTGTGTTTCTTGTTTCTAAGGAGATGTTCGTAATTTTGATGAACGTTCAATCCTAGTGTACTTGAGCCAAGGTCACTGAATGACCTTGATATATGACATGTATAGAGGGTTATCTAAGACCTTTTTGCTTTTTTCATAAACTACATTTTTTTGGATAAAAGCAATATTTTATCTTATTCCCAGTCAAACGCCTTACGGACCCAATTCGACCTTGCCAAAAAATAGGTCAAGGTCAACCCAGGGTTATTATTATATAACTTTTGTAGGGCCAAAGTTTCTTTTGCTGTCTTACAGTTTCAAGGTCATCTCACTTACGGTTCTCGAGGAGAAGTCTTTTAAAGCGTTTTATTATATATACGCGTGGCAGCCGTCTTGGTCAGGTGACCAGGACCAATGATATAAGATTTCCCATGAGGCACATAAATGCATTATAAAGTAAAACTTCAATTGGCCCAGTCGTTTCTGGGGAGAAGATTATATGAAGTGTAGACGGACAAAGGACGAGAACGATCGGACCATTAATATACTATAAGCCCACCGTGAAAGCCTTCGGTTCAGGTGAGTTAAAAGTCGGAGAATGTTCACGTGTCTGATGTGCACAAGTTGAATAGGACGTCACGAAGGCCACCATTTAGTTTGACGTAACTGCATTTACAGTGACGTAAAAAACGCCACATTACTGCCATCAGAAAAAACGGACACCGACAATCGAAGTGATTGCATTATAAACAAGAGGGCCATGATGGCCCTGGATCGCTCAGCTGAGTCATTGTGTAACAAGTCGGCCCTGGGGAGGGACATTATTGGCCCCCGGACTATAATTTGCATTATCTTGTGGGAGGTGGTCTAAAAGGTGAAGCTTCGTACCAAATATCAAAGACCGGAGCCTTCTGGTTTCAAAGGAGAAGATTTTTAAAGGTTTTCCTTATATAAGTCTAAATAAAATCTGTGGGCCCCGGGGCAGGGCCATGTTTGGTCCCAGGGCTATAATTTGAACAGTCTTGGTCTTCGTCCTCTATACAAAGCTTCATACCAAATATCAAGGAACTGAGCCTTCTGGTTTCAGACAAGAAGGTTTTCCCTACTTAAGCCAATGTAAACACAAAGGGGCCCGGGGCAGGGGCAGTTTTGGCCCAAGAGCTATAATTTGAACAATTTTGATATAATTCCACAAGACGAAGCGTCATACCAAATATCAAACACCTGACTCTTCTGGTTTCAGACAAGAAGATTTTTAAAGGTTTTCCCTATATAAGTAAATGTAAAACCAAAGGGCTTCAGGGCGGGGGCATTTTTTGCCCAAGGACTATAATTTGAACAATCTTGGTAGACGTCCACTAGATGAATCTACACACCAAATATCAAAGACCTGGGCCTTGCAGTTTCAGAGGAGAAGATTCTTATGATTTTTCCTATATAAGACAATCTAAAACTAAACGGCCCCGGTGCGAGGGAATTATTGACCCCAGGGCTATAATTTGAACAGTCTTGATAGACGTCCACAAGATGAAGCTTCACATCAAATATCAAAGACCTGGGCTTTGTGGTTTCAGAAAAGATTTTTTTAAGATATTTCCTATATAAGTTAATGCAAATTCAAAGGGCCCCACGTCGGGCGCATTTTTTGCCCAGAGCTATAATTTGAACAATCTTAATAGAAGTCCACAAAACAAGGCTTCATACTAAATATAAAACACCTGAGCCTTCTGGTTTCAGACAAGAAGATTTTTAAAGGTTTTCCTTATATAAGTCAATGTAAAACCAAAGGGCTTCAGGACGGGGGCATTTTTGGCCCAAGGACTATAATTTGAACAATCTTGGTAGAGGTCCACTAGATGATGCTACACACCAAATATCAAAGACCTTGGCCTCGCAGTTTCAGAGGAGAAGATTTTTATGATTTTTCCAAACCAGTGCTATAATTTGGTAGAGGTCCAAACAAGTTTTATAATTTTGTAGAGGTCCAACAGATGAAGTTACACACCAAATATCAAAGACCTGGGCTATGTGGTTTCAGAGGAGAAGATTTTTAAAGATTTTTTTCTATATAAGTCAATGTAAAATTAAAGGGACCAGGGGCGGGGACATTTTAATCCCCAGGGCTATAATTTCAACAATCTTGATAGAGGTCCAAAAGACGAAGCTTCATACCAAATATCAAAGATCTGATCCTTCTGGTTTCAAACAAGAAGATTTTTAAAAGGTTTTCCCTGTATATGTCAATGTAAAACCAAAGGGCCCTGGGGTGGGGGCATTTTTGGTCCAAGGGCTATAATTTGAACAATCTCTGTACAGGTCCAATAGATGAAGCTACACACCAAATACCAAATATCAAAGACCTTGGCTTTGCGGTGTCAGAGGAGAAGATTTTTAAAGATTTTTCCTATATAAGTCAATGTAAAACCAAGGGGCTCCGGGGCGGTGGCATTTTTGGCCCCAGGGCTATAATTTGAACAATCTTGATAGAGGTCCACAAGACGAAGCTTCATACCAAATATCAAACACCTGAGCCTTCTGGTTGTAGACAAGAAGATTTTTAAAGGTTTTCCGTTTGTTAGTCCATGTAAAACCAAAGGGCCACGGGGCGGGGGCTTTTTTGGCCCCAGGACTATAATTTGAACAATCTTGGTAGAAGTCCAGTAGATGAAGCTATACACCAAATATCGAAGCTCTGGGCCTTGCGCTTACAGAGGAGGGGAGTTTGTTAAGTTTTCATTAAAAAAATCTACTTTTTGGTCCCGTGACCTTGATGTGCAACGGACCAGAACCATTTGAACAAAGTTGAAAGGGGACCACATATGGATCATTCCTCTGGAGTTTGGTCAAAATCCGATCAGTGGTTTAGGAGGAGATGTAGTTTGAAAAAATTGTTTACGCACGGACGGACGCAGGGCGGACGAAAAGTGATCCCAAAAGCTCACCTCGTCATTACATGACATGTGAGCTAAAAATTCACTCTCCGAAATAGAAGGGGTCATAAATGGGTTTGTCCTCAATCTCTTAATGATATAATTAACTAGAAATGGTGTTTGTAAAACACTATGCCCCAACTATATGCTTGTCCAATTTATGCCCACATTTTCAAAAGGCCTATCACCAAAAAATTTAGATTTTTTTAAAATGTTAATCAGGTGATGTACTAGCCATTCCAAATCAGCCTGTCAAGTTTTTAGGCAACAATGTAAATAGTTTTTAATGACATATTCACTCTGTCATTTCTAGCTATCCTGCGTGTTGTAAAGTAGTTCTGGCTTTCTTACGACTTTCTTCCGGCTTTGACCGCCAAAGAAATATGAGACCGCACAAAATGTAGTCCGGTTTGGCGCAGTTATCAAAATTGTACATACTATAATCGCAATACAATCTTTTGAAGCAGACGACTTGACGATTTTATCTTACCTTTCAGAGAATAGATTCAGCATTTCATATGAATCAGCTGCATCATGCGAGACTGTATACCAAGATCAATGCGGCGTCCGCTCAGACGTCTGCTCAGGTTTAACACTGTTTTCTAACAGTGCTGTCAATATGTAATCCTTAAAGACCAGCCGGTCAGCTGCAGACCAGAATATTAATGGGTTTTCCGTCATTCGAGGTCAGGTCTAAGTCAGTTACATGTACAACTACGTGTATATCAGACTTTGCGAGAAAAGCTGTCCCTTTCAACCTTGGAATATGGTACAGATACCTATGCAAACAGTGTAGGTCCTGTGATATAATTCTAGGTGCCATATTTAGCAGAATGGACGAGCCCAACTTCAGTGATGGAAGAGTACACTCCAGAAACTCAAGGCAGTGAATAAATCAAAGCACTGACAACACTCATGCCGATTGTCTCTAAATGCAGGCTTGTCTTGAACATGGACTTGGACTGATCCGTTTAAACTTAAGATGTTAGTAATTGATGGAAAATATGTAGAACAAGATCAGCACCGTGTTCTGTGGCGTTTGATCTTAGTCTACATTGTTTGCCAGATCGAACATTTGATTCAAGTGCAGATTTTACAGATAACACTTACATGTACCCAACACTGACAAACGACCCGGTTATATTTGGGTTGATTGTTTGGCATTCGACCCGAAGTTAGTAATAAGAAAAGCGATTCAGAGCTAACGTCTACGTGACTATCACTGACTTTTCAGAATAACCCTTTTCTTGCAGAAAATAGCCGCAGTAAGATCAGGGTATCCCATAAGACTGAAGAGGGTCATCCTGGAATCATAGGGTGAGCTTGGCAATCAGTGTAGACCAAGTTCGGACGCTGCAGAACGCGCTTCTTATCAAAATCTTCACTATTTGTTTTGAATTTCAGAGTTAAATTAAACAGTTTAAATCTCAACCCAGGACTTTTACCCCAACCTTCATCCCACCAACACTCTCGGTGCTTTGATTCTGAAACCAAACGATTGCATGATTAAAATACGCCTAGGCACCATTCCCTTAAGCTAAAAAGGTTAAATTAATCAACCGTGACGTATGGTTACTAGTCCGGCCACGATCCTGTGTTTTGTTTTGTTTGATTTGAGGTTTAACGTCCCCGTCAACACTGTATAGGTCATTTTGGAGACGTTGCTTCCCATTTTATGGGCCTTTCACCCGACACTGAGATGAAATGACATCTCAAGCCCTGCCACCAAATGAAACCAATAGAGTTTATATGCATGGACGGTCCGACTTGCACCGCTTTGCCTGGGCAGGCTTAGATCCTCTAAGCTGATTACCAGTACTCGTGTGCCTGTCGCTTCCAGCTCTGCGTGGAAGCATCCTGCAGCCATTTATTTCTTTAAGCGCTGATGGGCATGGGCCAAAGATCCTGCGTACCACCTTCACACCAGCACTGATAGAAACCACATGTTCAGGATCAAACTTTTGATGTGTGATGAAAGGTCGTGCCTAGAAAAGAAGAAATTGTATTTTGTTCTCAAAAAGCATCAAGTGAGAACGTATTGCAATATTTTTCATTAAACCCTGCACAGTTAGAGTGAGTGAGTGAGTGAGTGTTTGATTTTTACGTCCCACCAACAGCTAAGGTCATACGGAGACGATATCTCGGTTTAAAGACTCATCCGAAAGTCTGGAGAAGTCCGGGATTGATCCTGCGATCTCTGGTTTACATGGCGAGTAGCATAACCACGGAGGCTTCTAATGGACAGTTAGAAGCTGGACGGAAAGCGGATGGCGTTGACTCTGATTTTGGGTGCCACATGTGTGTGATCTATTTGTCTGTTGGAGCGACATCTAACTATCAACAGAAGACGCAAGTGGACGTCAACGTAGCGGAAGACCGACGTCAGTACGTCAAGATCGATTCATCCGACAGACGCATATGCGAAGCAGATTTCCGCCGGCATTTGTTACAATGTACCTGTAGATAAACAAGGGGTCTCAACTACCGACTAATAAGCACTGACACTGTTCGTCGCCCTTATGCGATGCATTTTTGAGAGCTACACGTCCCTGTCGTGACCAAAATTAAGACGTCGACACAGTACGGAACACTTACGTTGGTGCATGAAATACGCACATGTATATTGGAGTCTAAGCGACTCGCGTGATATGCGTTTCAGTGACACATCGCACTTCAGCGTGAATCACGCCGATTGTCGTTGACATATAGGTGTAAGGTATGCCGAGGCGACACGTGCGTAATGGAGCATGACATATCGGATGGAATAAGCGAAATGGTATGTCGAGCTATTGCATGTAGCCAGCGACATTAAGAGCATTCAAGATCTAGGCTGAGACTTTAACTGAACAGCGAGACAAGTGGGCTAACCCCTATGTGCTTATAGCGCCCGGTTACCTTAAAAACCAGTTCAGTCAGTCAGACATCAATCAAGTGCGTCGGTCACACGTGGTTCCATTCATTTGTTTACGCTCAGAATCCGGGATATCTAATCCAGCAGGATTACGCGCGGGTTAATAGTGCTGTTCTTACTCAAAAATGTCTTCAAACCAATAGAATTCATGTACTGGACTGACCAGCCTTTCTCCTCCGATCTCTTTCCCATAGAGTATCTTTTATGGGGAGGTATCCACAACCAACCAGACAAAAATGTTACTTATTGACAGTAGCATTGTTAAAACTTGAATTTTAATGTTTGGTTTTGAAAACGTAAATAGTTTCTTTCCAAAATTTGAAACATCGAATGGCATTTCATAATACCACTGGTGTATAGACATCTGCAAACATATCATACAATGGAATTTGCAGAATTACTTTTCTAAATTTTAAGATCTTTTTAGAAAGGTTGTCTGTAAGTTTTCACAGTGTTTTGATTTTCTCGTAGAATCTGTCATTTCAGTGCCTTTGGCGCTTTGATTTTAAATATCTTGCCACAAGAAAGAAACACAATTAAATGGCACCGGCCCCGATAGCTCAGTTGGTAGAGTGTCCGCTCCGGGGAACGGGAGGTCTCGGGTTCGATCCCGGGCCGCGACATACCAAAGTCGTTAAAAATGGAACTAGCTGCTCCTCGTTTGGCACTCAGATTTACGGGGTAGAGCTAGGACTGGTCGATCCAGTGTCAGGATAATGTGACTGGGTGTGGTATCATGTAATGTGTCTGGGACATGATACTTCAGTGAGGCAGCACTATAAACGTGAGCATTGAGCTCCCTGTCGCAACCAGACACCGTCGTGATATGACTGAAAAATTGTTGAAAGCGACGTTAAACCCGAATTCACACACACACACACACAATTAAATGGCCTGAAAATGCAAAGGGCAATCACTCCAACAAAATTTCATTAAACTGGTTGAAAATTTAATGAGGTAATCTCCTCCTCAGCCCAAATTAGTATACCAAATTTCAAGGCTCTAGCTCAAATACCATTTGAGATATTTTGCTAACGAGATTTCTATGTTATTTGATTAAAAAGGAAATAACGTGAAAAGAGGTGATAAGCGGCCATTTAGTTATCTCCCCTTTTTGAGTTATTTTCCCTTTAATTAAATAACATAGAAATCTCGCTAGCAAGATATCTCAAATAGTATTTGGAGATAATTTGGAAAAGAAAAAAATACGAGATTTCTATGTTATTTAATTAAAGGGGAAATAAATCAAAAATGGGAGATAATTCGGAAAAATACAGGTCAACTATTTTTTTCATGAGGAATACATATATGAAATTTCAAAACACTAGCATACATGGTTATAAAGTTATGCTATGCACCAGAAAGCAACACAATTAAATGTCCAGAAATTGCAAAGTGCCATAACTCTAACAAAATTTCAATAAAATTGTTGAAAATTTAATCAGGTGATCTCCTCCTCAGTCCCACGCAGTATATCAAATATCAAGACACTAGATCAACTACTTTTTAGATATCTTGCTAACGAGATTTCTATGTTATTCAATTAAAAGGGAAGGGAAATAACGTGAAAAGGAGAGATATTTCAGATAAGATAAAAAAATACGGGTCAACTATTCATGAGGAAACCATATATGAAATTTCAAAACACTAGCATACACGGTTCTTAAGTTATGTTATGCAGAAGAAAGCGTGACGAACGTACGTACGAACGGACAAGCCAGAAGCAATATGCGTAACTAGAATTTTTACTTTAGATGATTTAAGGTAACACCATATAGGGGTTATTAAATTTTTTCAGTGTAAGATCAATTTTTTATTTCATCGAATGCATATAAACCGAAAGAAGTATTTTCACGAGTGGCGAAGCCATGTGTTAACCTACATCTATTGGTGCTTTTGTTTGTTTGTTTTGAGGTTTAACGTCCCGGTCAACAATGTATATGTTATTTTGGAGACGTTGCTCCCATTTTGTGCGACTTTTACCCGACACGGAGACGATATCACACGATATCACATCTCAAACCCTGTCGCCCAATGAAACCAATATGGTTTATAAGCATGGACGTTCCGACTCGCACCGCTTTACCTGGGCAGGCCTCTAAGCGGTTAACCAGTACACATATGCGGTCGGATCTCAGCTCTGCGTGGAAGCAACATGCAACCCATCTATTTCTTTAAGCCCCGATGGACGGGGGCCGCATCCATTGGTGTTCAGGAGTGAAATTTAAATTGACCTTACACAGAAAAAAAATATGTTTCTTCCATGCTTGAAACCTGGCTGCGTAAAATCGATTTAAGCCCCCCCCCCCCCCCCCACCTCCACCCCACCCAGCCCCAAGTGAAATTCTTTTTACTTACAGTTCCAAGTGAGGTCTTCTGTCGCGGTTTATTTCGTTTTGATTTGTCTTTGAGTGTGTGTATCGCTTATATCTTTTTGTTCTGGTGCCTCTGATGGGGAGTGTGGGTCAATTTTATCGATTCCAGATCATTGCATTCACTTTTATTGTTCACTGACTATTTTACTGACAAAACCATAACACACACGCGTGTGACATAGTGCACTTTTTCATGTCTCCAATATGACTACTTTTTTAAGAAAATCCGTGATATTTTACTTGTTTCTGCTTCAAACATAGGTTGTGGATGCTTGTTAGGGCAGCCTCCTTGATGCGGTTCTAACGTGCACCCACAGCCTATGTCTTGGTGCAGAAATAAGACAAATAACGTACAGTCATGTAAACCCAAGTTTTCTCTATATAAAGTGATGTTTAGTGGGGTGTTCATTTCACAGACTTGTTCAAACACCGACGTAAATTTCCGAATTTGTATCACAATTGAGCCGGGGCACAGCATTTCCTACAATTTACATGTGCACCCAGCAAAGAATCAGCTCAGCCTGCCCTACCATATAGTTTGAACAGAGGCTTCTCATGCGACAAGGAGCATTGGGCCCTGAGACATCCTAAGAGCGCACGACGAAGACTCTGATCAGACTGCGCGGATGCATAGGCTGATCTGCGTCTTCGTTGGGCGCAAATGGAAATTATAGGAAATGCTGTACCCAAGCTCAATTTAAATCAGAAACGTAATATGCATGGAATAGGTCATCCTTTACACAAGGAGAAGTGAGTGAGTGTTTGAGTTTTACGTCCCACCAACAGCTTAGGTCATACGGAGACGGGACCTCGGTTTAAAGTAGAAGTAAAACAAAGATCAGGAATCGATACAATTAACTTGCTCCACCCATCAAAGACACCAAAGGGAAAGAAACACAAACATTAAGCGACCAGACCATAATGGAAACCTAAACAAAGGAAGGCCATAAGGACAGTTACTTTCCCACAAAATGGCCATATGGCCATCCAAAACAAAAAGACACAAGTGATACACACAGTAAGTAACAAACAACAACATAAATAAATCGCCACAGAAGAATCGCCTTACGGTCAGTGGAAAGATTTCCACTGGGGGGCTTAAATCGATTTTAAGACTCATTCGAAAGTCTGGAGAAGCCCGGGATCGATCCTGCGACTCCTGGTTTAGATGGCGAGTAGCGTAACCACTACATCATGGAGGCTTCACATTAGGAGGATGTTGACTTGATCTACATAATCATCCTTCAATCAATCACAGTAATAACCATCTAATAAGGCGGGGCTTGACAGAGGGGAAATTGCCGTGGAAACTGAAACTTTCAGTTATCATTCTATGTTATTACAGCATTGGTTTGTTTGGTTGAATCGAGGTATACCGTCCCCGTCAACACTATTTAGGTCATTTTGGAGATGTTGCTTCCAATTTTTTGTGGGAATATTACACGACATTGGGATGAAATGACATCTTAAGCCCTGCTCCCAATGAAACCAATAGGGTTTATAAGCATGGACCCGCACCACTTTGCCTTGGCAGGCATAAGACCTCTAAGTGGTTTACCAGTACTCGTGTGCGGTCGGTTTCAGCTCTGCGTGCAAGCACCATGGAACCAATCTATTTTTTCAAGCCCCGACGGGCGGAGACCAGGTATTACAACATAAGTCGGACAATTTAGTAGTTTTGAACATGCTTAGAAATTGGCAGGCTTTTCTCGCCACAACTCTCTCGCTTTCGTTGTTATAGTAAAGAATCTCATTTTTGTGTATTTTATCGATGTGTGAACTCCGGCGAAAACTGGGGTTTACAGGGGTAAACCTTGTTTTTCTTATTTCTGCTCTAAAATATAGATAGTGGGTACTCGTCAGAACCGCCTTGATCTAACGAGTAACCAAAATCTATATTTTGGGCAGAAATAACAAAAATATGACATTTTTTGGCAATAAAATTTACAATGTATTTGTATAGGCGTGTTTTCGTAATGTTACAGGACAAAGGTGTTTCGTCGATCATTGCATGTAGCTGGTGTTGTGCCGTGCGGCGGCCGTAAAACGTCTCCCCGTACATCAACCATAGTGCAGTTTATATTTTACTTTTGGTCCTTTGAGATCAGCGTTAATATTCTGAGAAATCGGAAATAAATTGTTGGTTTAGACTCATATTCTAGACAGATTTTTAATTATTTGGATCCCATTTTGATTTATATCAGTCTTTGAATCGACTGCCTATTCGAAATTCGCAAAATTGCAGTATGTTTCTTCTGGCTTTCTTTGCCGGATCATTACAGGGTCACTGATGAGGCTTTATTAGCCGAAACTACGTAGTATGACCCATCTTCTTTCTTATGAATGTTTTCATTGCTCTTAAAGGAACTCATTTTTGATTTTTATTAAACTAGATATAAGGCTGTGAAAATAGATTATATTCATGAACCCTTTTCGAGCCAAAACATAACGGAAACACACCTATACAAATACATTGGAACCTATATCGCCGAAAAAAATGAAAATTTTAAGATGAAAAATTGTGATATTTTTCTAATTTCTGCTCAAAATATAGATTGTTGGTACTCGTTAGAACCGCCCTGCCGAGGCGGTTCTAACGAGTACCAACAATCTTTGTTTTGGAGCAGAAATAAGAAAAATAAGGTTTACCCCTGCAAACCCCAGTTTTACTATATAAAAGTGGGGTTTGAGGGGGTCAAAATTATATAGGCATGTTTTCGTGATGTGCGTTTTCTACTCAGCATATTCAGTTTGTATGTTCAACGTACCATTATATCCATAATGCATTCGTTGACGTAAGTTTCTGGATTGGCATTTGGAACGTCCTGACACAATGCATAAATAGAACAGTTGTTCATTTCATTTTCGCAGAAAGTTTCTGCTGTACTTATGTTCCATTGTTCAGCTTGTCTCTGTAAAATGGATAGGCTGGTGTATTATTTTTTATCAAAACATCACACCCATATACGTAGAATCATACATATGTCTCCGATGTCGACTTACAAATCTTAACCCGAGGTTTGGATTTCCCAGGCTGTATGATGAACAGTTGATTATATTCTTTCCTAAAACATAAACTTGTGGCTGACCATATGTTGCCCCTTTTGGGTCTTTGATATTACATATCGTTTCGACCGCATCCGAACGTTATTTGGTATTTTACATGGGGGGCGTATTAAAGAAACGTTATTTATAAATTTTCATTACTTTCCGCCATGGATAGAAAAATTCAAGCCATTATTACTGACTGTATCATAGACATTTATGTGATTGTGCATTTTTATGCGAGAAAATAACGTCAAGGACTCTGCGCGTGACGTCATTAAATGGCGGCTTTTAATGACATCACTCGTCACATTCTTTCGACAAGTGATTTGTTGCATAATAAATGAGCCAGAGCACGACAAAACCTACAATAAGACATGTGCGCCCAACGAAGACTCAGATCAGCCTGCGCATCCACACAAGCTGATCAGAGTCTTCGTTGTGTGCTTTAAGGATAGCTAAGGGTCCAACGCTCCTTCATGCAGCAAGAGAAGTCTCTGGTTAGACTATATGGATGCGCAGGCTAATCCGAGTCTTCGATGGGCACACATGTCTTTTTGTAGGTTTTGTCATGCGCTGGCTCAAATCAGAATTCCTTTCCATTGCATTTATAGGCGCGCCATATTAGAATACCGGTGGTTATCGTTACTGATCATTCCGGTATTGTTTAACAGAACAGAACATTGTCCTTACTACATGGATGTCATTACGATAATACCCTTGCGACAAAGTGCATTCTTTCATATCTCAAAAAACTACTACTCTTGCGATAAAAATATGTGTTTTTTTTCTTATGTATACTCGAAGCATGGCTTGTGGGAGCTCGTTAGAACTGCCTCATTGCGGCGGTTAAAATGAGTACCCACATCTTATGCCATGGAGCAAAAATAAGCAAAATAATGTATACCCCTGTAAACCCCACTTTTCACTAATAAAGTTGGGTTTATAGGGGTGATCATTTCACAGCCTTGTTAAGTCCAGGTAGCTTCACATACCTGCGGGTATGCTTAAGAAAAAGATCAGCTCTGGCTGTGATTTGTTGAGTAATAAATCACAGTTTGGAGGTCAGTTGTAAAGTATATCAAATCAATAGCGCGCGTGATTTGGTTTCTTACAAATGACCGACAAACTGATTTATATTACTCAACTATTCCTAGACAGAGCTGATCTTGTTCGATTTAAACACGCTGAAAATCATAGATAATGTTGTTTTTTCCTTTAAATACTCACAGCCTAACACCATTTTTAGAAGAAATCCCACAAAAATTTAGACAATAACACATGAATGTATGTTTTTGTAAAAATTTCGATGCGAGAAATTGATGTTACATAGTCTAACGTCTAGGAACCTATGTCATAAAATGATGTCACTAGCTAAAAAAAAAAAAAAACCTTCCGTCCCGGTTTTTTTTATAATAAATCACAGTTCCTTCCCATTGCCTATATTGGCGCTCTGTGTTTAATACTTAATGTACTGTGTATTCTTCCACACCAGACAAGGAAATCCGTGATTTTAACCTGGGACAGAAATTTATGTTCTGACCCTGGTGTTCCGACCCAAAGTCGAATATAATCGGTGTTTGTTATATGCACTGGTTGAATACGATCTAGTATGCGCCGTCGTTAAGGTTGACGTCACAGCACGTTACGTGACGTCACTAAACTTTCCTGTAGTGTCATCACAAGATGGCGGACGTTGGTAACCGAACTGACTGCAGCATTAAAAATCCGCGTAAAGAGATAGAAGGTATGCAAGAAAAAATATCCTATATGGGTGTGAGGGGTGGATAGAAAATTCCTTCCCTCGAGATCACTGTCCGGCATCACTCGGCAAGCCTCGTGATGCCGGACAGGGACCCGCGGGACGGATTTTTCCATCCATCAGTCACACCCATATAAGATTCTTATATTCATCCTCTTGGTGCCATTGATAGCCTGTGTTCTGTGACCTTGTCACTTCTTGGTCATCTTTTGAATAATATAACCCTGAGCAACATTACGGTTTTCTGCAAATTTAAAGGTATCACCCATAGTTATTCATGTATTTACTGTATTTGCTGTGTCCCTAGGAAGCTGTTTGATGCGAGGCCACTAGGCCGAAAAATTCAAATATCTTGCGAGGAACCCGGCAAATGTTATTGCAATGACATATCCATGGATGATCGATATTGAATAACGCATCGTAAAACCAGCGTGGCTGCAAGGTAAGGCCCGCAATTACGGTCTGACGTCGTCATGAAATTTCGAAATACTACATTCGATGCGACTAATATGTTGCTTAACATGACGTAAATAAGTCAATGGACAGCATTAGATATTAAAACCTCAAAACCCAAGCTCGAACAGCACGTGGATTTTATGATTTGAACTTTGTTTTTTTGTTGCTTGAATACGGGTATTTTCCCAATTTAAGAATAGCTTCAAACTGCTATGTGCCAGAATTGGATTTTATAAATCGCGGAAACTGTTCTTCTGGCACACCAGATAAGGAAATCCGTGGTTTTCGCCTGGGATAGAAATTATGATGTTCTTTCCCAGGCAGACTACATAAATATAATGCACTTAAAAGTTAGATAAAATGAAATGATTTTTTGGTGGCTTTGTGGAATAAAAAAAATCCAGTAGAGGGTTCTGTTATAGATGGGCGTTTCCAACCCTTTGGATGACCGTGCTGAGCGGACCCAAGGCATAGCCTCGGTCCCCCTCAGCATGGTTATCCCGAGGCTTGGAAAAGCCGTGGTTCCGCTCAACATGTCATCCCGAGGGTTGGAAACGCCCATCTACAAATGAACCCTTTCTCAGATGCTAAGACTCTGAATCGCGGAAATTGTTACTCCGGAAAGATGGCAATACTCCAATACAGTTTATAGTGATTTCATGGCAGTTTGAGGTATAATCAAAACTTTTGCCCGGAAGTGCCGTGCACGACTTGATGCACTTTTGCCCGAGGCCGAAGGCCGAGGTCAAGAGTGCATTTGGTCGTCCACAATACCGAAGGGCAATAGTTTTGACTATACTTCAAGCTACCATGAAATAACTGTCCGAATACCAAAAGTATATAAAAAGTGTTAGTTACATGAAACACACACGAAAACATAAAACCATTACATAAATCCAGCCACGTAATGACCGTTTTCGGACCGGTCAGCAGAGAGAGTGACCATCATAACAGAAAGCATACAGAGTAAAGCACTTTTATTTATAAAACCTGCTAGAGTGTTTGCTTAAACGTTAATCTTGATGTTACAATTACAGCTACATGTATATTGGAATGTCCCTTACCTTTATTCTAGGCAACTCCCGCTGCATTGTTGAATAGCTTCGTTGCATAACAAGATTGCTATCAACAGATCGCCTTTTTCGTGTCAATATTTGACAATCAGGTGCTAAAACGGGTCTGCCAGAACTGCACTCAGCAACTGCATTGGTAATACAGCTCACACCACCTTGTGGGTTTTGAGAGGAACACGTGCACAAACGAAAATTTGTCGGCATCAAAATACCATCATTGAAATCCTCAAGGAACATATTTTTCGCAACATCTGCGACTCTATTGGAAGAACGAAAATTGAGAAGGGAAACGATCAGTAACTAATACAATCAGATCCCAAATCCTCCCCACAGTATCACGTGGGAAAAACAAGTGGAAACATGAAGTGACGATAATAAACAAAACAGACCACTGATTGCCAAATCAGTAGCTATTTCCCAAACAGGTGGCGACTCTGATAATCCAAACGTAACTAAACAGGAACAAAATACATAAAGGCGAGAAAGAATCAGAATCACCAACATAACAAACATTAACAGGAAGGACACACGAAACTAAAATGAACAACTAAAGAGGGGAAAAATTAGAATCACCAACACAATAACATACATAATTAGGGAAACAATCAGAAACACCGATATCAAACATTGTTTCAAATTTTAAACAAGAGGGCCATGATGGCCCTGGATCGCTCACCTGATCCATAGAGTAACAAGTGGGCCCCGGAGAGGGCCATTATTGGCCCCAGGGCTATAATGTGCATACTGCTTAGGGAGGTCTAAAAAGGTGAAGCTTCATACCAAATATCAACAAAGGCTATAATTTGAACAATCTTGGCAAAGGTCCACTAGATGAAGCTACACATCAAATACCAAAGACCTGGGAAGAAGATTTTTTTTAAGATATTCCCTTCATAAGCAAATCCAATGGCCCCGGGGCAGGGGCATTTTTGGCCCCAGGGCTATAATTTAAATAATCCTGATAGAGGTCTACTAGATGAGGCTTTAAACCATATATCAAAGACCTGGGCCTTGCTGTTTCGGAGAAGAAGATTTTCAAAGATTATCTCTATATAAGTCTATGTAAAACCAAAGGGCCCCGGGGCGGGGCATTTTTGGCCCCAGCACTATAATTTGAACAATCTTGGTAGAGGTCCACAAGATGTAGCTTCACACCAAATATCAATGACCTGGGGCTTGTGGTTTCAGAGAAGAAGATTTTTAAAGATTTTCCCTATATAAGACTATTTATAAATAAAGGGCCCCGGGCGGGGGCATTTTAGTCCCAGCACTAAAATTTGAACAATCTTGGAAGGGGTCCACTAGACGAAGCTGCACACCAAATATCAAAGACCTGGGCCTTGCGGTTTCAGAGAAGAAGATTTTTAAAGATTTGCCCTATATAATCCTATGTTAAACCAAAGGGCCCCGGGGCGGAGCAATTTTGGCCCCAGCACTATAATTTGAGCTATCTTGGTAGGGTTCCACTAGATGAAGCTTCATACCAAATATCAAAGACCTGGGCCTTGTGGTGTCAACGAAAAAGATTTTTTTAAGTTTTCAGTGAAACAAATCTATGTTTGGCTCCTGTGACCTAGATGTGCAACGTGTCGGAACCATTTGAACACCTTTGAAAGGTGACTACCTAAGGATCATTCCTTTGAAGTTTGGTCAAAATCCGATCAGCGGTTTAGGAGGAGATGTCGTTTGTAGAAATTGTTTACGCACCCACGGACGGACGCACGCACGACGGACGACGGACAAAAAGTGATCAAAAAAGCTCACCTCGTCACTACGTGATGGTGAGCTAAAAAGGACAGTTCAAAAGATACCATATTTTGAAATAACGTCGTAATGTCGACGATAAAATTTTGAAAACGTTTTGCGCAGTTTATGCTACCGATAGCCTTGTTTTAGAAGTTTAGCTGTTAAAATTTTATTGCGATCATTAAAGTCATCAACATGGCAGCAAGCTCTAGCAAAACGAATAAGCTGTGACATATAAACCCCATTACACATAGCCTTAGGGACGTCACCATCCAAGAAAAGAATATTTATAATTCCAACATTAAAATCATCACTTTTATCATACACCGGCCCCGATAGCTCAGTTGGTAGAGTGTCCGCTCCGGGGAACGGGGGTCACGGGTTCGATCCCGGGCTGCGACATACCAAAGTCGTTAAAAATGGTAATAGCTGCTCCTCGCTTGGCACTCAGATTTACGGGGTAGAGCTAGGACTGGTCGACCCAGTGTCAAGATAATGTGACTGGGTGTGGTATCATGTAATGTGTCTGGGACATGATACTTCAGTGAGGCAGCACTATACAAATGAGCATTGAGCTCCCTGTCGCAACCAGACACCGTCGTGATATGACAAAAAATTGTTGAAAGCGACGTTAAACCCGAATTCACACACACACACACACACACACACACACACACACACACACATACTTGTAAAGTGAACAGATCGGGGAAGTCTGCCTGTAACCTACCAAACGCGGAGGTAGCTTTGCTTCGGTATTTTTGGTAAAAAATGATATATTTAGCATAAAATAAATTTGTTCAATTAGAATTTGAAATTTTATCATTAAAACTCTCCTATATTAAAAAACTGTTGAAATGTGAATTTTTACTACCAAAGCGGGGAAACACACATTTTTATACACAATTGTGAAATGTTAACTACAAAACGGGCTACCTACAGACTGGGGATACACAATCCGAACACACAGCAAAACGAGGAGAATTATTAATACAATTTAAATTCAGACAAGATGAAATTATTCCTCCTTCAAAATGCTAGACATGTACGTTGGTATGCAATCCATCTAGTTCTCAGACTAGGTTGGAAGTTCCCCAAATTATACATATAAATTAATCGCTTTTTAAGTGCTCTCTTTAGATTGCAAATGCGCAGGCTGATCAACGTTTTGCTTGCATGTCACCCATTGGCATTACTGAAAGGCTATACGTACAAGAAAAATATTAAAAAAAAAAAAAAAAAAAAGGTTTTATCGAATCGGGGATGCACAATTTGAATCCACACACCGAAACGAGGAGTTATGAAGGTACACACTCAAACGAGGAGATCATTAAACAGATTTTGAATATGCACAGCCAAATTCGAGGTTAATATTTTTGCTTTGGTAACACTTATATCTAAAACAAAATAGAATGATTTCAATTATGTGAGTAAATGTCTTATATACCTACTTAAGGTCAATTAGTGTTCTGATATCCACTGTGGAATTTTGAAAGTTTTTAGGGGCGCTGATGAGGCCTAATAGTCCGAAACTTGCTTGTCCCGCCCAGAAAATTCTTGTCCACTCGACGGTTTTCAGTCCGTTGTTGTCGACCTTTCTTCCAAAGGCACGGCTGGTAAACTCGTAAGGGGTAACCGCCGGTTATGCACTCAAAATCCTTACGGGAACTCCAGGTTATGACTTCCGATGCCACAAATATGTCAACAAACAGGTGAGTGTTCCCGATACATGATTTGTAGTTATTTGTGTAAACATATTTTGAGAAATCGGGCAATGCTATTCTCAACAACTTTCATTTCTGCATCAGAAAAGATGGGTGTGGACATCAAAAGGCAAGCGGTCGATTTTTAATTTAATTTCTCCCTGAGGAAGGTAGTCAGATATTTCTGTTTTGACCTGTGTTCTAGTGCCGAGTGAAGGCATTTTCAGATACCCGGACGATGCGAAACTAAAACAACATGCCAAATAACACGTAATGCAAACCATTTTCATGTTGAAATACATAAGTTTCAAAATTTCCGCAGAATTTGTTCCAGGAGCTTTAATATATGCGCCGATTATGACTAACGAGGACCGATAACCCTTACGGGATCATTACCCCTTACGGAGACAGAAAAAGCCAACTACTGGGTGACTGATTGAAATGCGTTTCTTCATTCAATAATTCACACAGACGGTTCATCAAAGCCCTGAAGACACTGTAGTTGCTCGGTACGACTGATAATACTGTTAACTTTATTCAGAACGATAACTTCAAATCGAAATTCGTGCGCTCGTATGAATTGCTCGTACGAATGTTTCCAAATTCGTGTACTCGAACGAATTGCTGAAAACCTGAAATTGTTACATTTTCAAGGCATTTATCTGATATGCTCGTACAGTAAAATAAATTTCATATTAGATACGCATATTACTATACGCCCCCGCCCAACGGGCTTGGAGAAATAGTGCTTCTGCGCAGAGCTGAAACCGACCAAACTTGAGTACTGAGTATTGGTAAACCGTTTAGGTCTAAGCCTGCTCAGGAAAACTGCTGCAAGTGGGAACGCTCCTTAAACGTTATCGATTTCTATGGCCGACTCGCACCGCTTTGCCTGGGCAGGCTTATTTTGTTATGGTTTTGTCTTCAGGTGTTTGTGTCGCTTGTGTTTTTATTTTGGATAGCCTATTGGCCATTTTATGGGAAAGTAACTGTCCTTTTGGCTTTCCGCTGTTGTTGTTTCCATTAGGTCTGTTGATGCATGTTTGTGTTTCTTTCCCTTTAGTGTCTCTGATGGGAGCTATGGGTTCATTGTATCGATTCCTGATCATTTCCTCTACTTCTATTTCATTTAAATCCTCTTAGCGGTTTACCCGTACTCGCGTGCGGTCGGTTTCAGCTCTGTGTGGAAGCATCAAGCAGCCTATCTGTTTCTTCAAGCCCCGATTGGCGGGGGTGGGGACAGGTGAAGGTGGAGTCAGGGTAGGTTAAATTATTGAATGAAGTGACGCATTTCAATCAGACACCCATTAGTTGACTTTTTCTCTCCCCGTAAGGGGTAATTCTCCCGTAAGGGGTAATATGTCCTCGTAAGTCATAATCGGCACAAATATTAACGCTCCTGGAACAAATTATGCGAAAAAATTTGCATCTTATGAATTACGTGTTCTTTGGCATGTTGGGTTAGTTTCGCACCGTCCGGGTAGCTGAAAATGCCTTCATTTGGCACTTGAAAACAAGTCAAAACAGAAATATCTGACTACCTTCCTCAGGGAGAAATTAAATTAAAAATTGATCGCTTGCCTTTTCATTTCCACACCCATCTTTTCTGATGTAGAAATGAAAGTTGTTGAGAAAAGCATTGCTCGATTTCTCAAAATATGTTTACACAAATGACTAAAAATCATGTATCGGGAACAGTTACATGTTTGTTGACATATTTGTGGTCTCGGAAGGCATAACCGGAAGTTCCGGTTAGGATTTTGAGCGCATAACCGGCGGATACCCAATACGAGTTTACCAGCCGTGAAAGGACTACCTTTTAATCGAATTTATTTAACATCGCCACCGATTGTGTTAAGGGATTGTGTGGCGGTCGTAATAAGGCTCCCTGTCCGTTATCATAGTGTGGGTTATATTATCTAGTTCTTTGTTTGTTTGTTTGATCTGAGGTTTAACGTCCCCGTCAACAATGTAACGGTCATTTTGGAGACGTTACTTCCAATTTTGTGGGACTCTTACCCGACATTGAGATGTAATAACATCTCAAGCCCTGTCGCCAAATGAAACCAATAGGATTTATAAGCATGGACTCGCACCGCTTTGCCTGGACAGGCTTAGATCCTCTAAGCGGTTTACCAGTACTCTTGTACGGGTCGGTAACAGCTCTGCGTGGAAGCATCATGCAGCCCATATATTTCTTCAAGCCCCGATTAGCGGGGCCGATATTATCTAGTCCATTAGGATCATTGATACAACCGTGGAATTTTGAAAAATTTAAGGGTCACTAATGACGATTTTCAGTTCTGTGTTGTCGTCCTCGCTTCCAAAGTTTTACCTTTCCACAGAAAATATTGTTCTGATTTTCTACAACTGAGCGTGGTCTTTATATGCACTTGGTAAACCAGGCTTGGTGATAGTATGCTAGATTTCTATGGCTATTTACCTTTTGCGGAAATCATTCCCCGCCCCCGCCCATCGGGGTTTGAAGAAGTAAATGGGCGACATGATGCTTCCACGCAGAGCGAAACCAGACCGCACACGAGTACTGGTAAACCGCTTAGAGGATCTAAGGCTGCCCAGGAAAAGCGGTGGGAGTCAAACCGTCCATGCTTTTAAACCTTATTGGTTTCATTGGGCTACAGGGCTTGAGATGTCATTTCATCTCAATGTCGGGTAAAAGTCCCACAGAATTGAAAGCAACGTCTCCAAAATGACTATACATTGTGACGGTGACGTTAAACCTCAAAGCAACCAAACACAGAACGGAAATCATTCACTGGGAAAGATATTGTAACCATTACCTTTACGCAACCAGACGTACGTGATTCTAAGGAAGCCACAATTAAGTGAGCCGAAATGTTTTGTTTCACTAATTATTGCGCAAATTGGTCTCCTTTCAACATCGCGTTCATAGCTCCTCATTAGTTAAAGGATAGTAAAAAATCTGTCTAAGAACTTTCACCTCTAATATTACACCTATATATTCAATACTTCGTTTATTCCTCACTTCATTTTCCGAGTAATGTCTTGTTTACCATTGGTCCTACGCTAAACAATACATTAACACGTCTTCTCCCGCCCCCGCCCATATAGCCTTGAAGAAATATATGAGCTGCACGATGCTTTCACGCAGAGCTGAATCCGGCCCGCACACAAGTACTGGTAAACGGCTTAGAGGATCTAAGCCTGTCCAGGAACCGCGGTGCGAGGCGGACCATCCATGCAAATACACCCTATGGGTTTCATTGGGTGACAGGGCTTGAGATCTCATTTCATCTCAATGTCGGGTAAAAGTCCCACAAAATTGGAAGCAACGTCTCCAAAATTACCTTTACAGTGTTGACGGGGACGTTAAACCTCAAATCAAACAAACAAACATGTCTCCGGGTGAACACTACATTATGAATGCTTAAAGCATAACTCATAACAATAAAACTGCATTTTTTCTTGAAAATTTACAACAACGAAGTAATGCATATTATCATATGACGTCGCGTCTAAAAATGTTATAACGTCATGTATTGAATTCGGTTGTTATTCACTAGTGGGTTAAATATGCAAACTACTTAGATATGTCGTACGACGTCCTTAACAAAGTCGAGATTACATGTACTTGTTGTGGAATTTTGTTTTTGTGTGTTCCTTAAAAAACACACACACATACGTAAAAAATGCGTTTTAAGTGTCATATGTCACTAGAGTCTGGCATTCGTGTTAATGTATTAATAAACCTTTTAAACTCGTTGAGGAGAAGGGATAAAATGCTCGGCACAGCCTCGCATTTAATAACTTCAATAATACACGAACGCTCACGTGATTCGCTGTTTGTCTAACAGGTGTGTCTACTTGATGCAGATCATATTACAATGTGCATGTACCCGTTCCACATGAATAAAAATGTTCACCAATATATTCACATGTACATGCAATAGTCAGATAGTAGTTAAAACCCTGGCTGTCACATTGTATATGTTATTACACGTTATGTTTGCATGTGCATAGATTGTTTTCCCTGTTTCTGCTTAAAACATAGATACCAGGTACTATTTAGAGCATTCTTATTTTGAGGCTCTAAAGAGCACAAAAATCTGCTTGAAGCATGAAACGCAAAGTAATCACTTTTACTCCTGTGCAATGTGTCACATAACACAGACAATGTTAATATGTGCATGAAACCGCACCTAGCATAGGAATATACATACATTGTACCTAACATTACATTAACATATAAATGTAGTTAAACCCCGTTAAACCACACTTCATGTGGAAAGGTGATGTTTGCATGGTGTTTATAATATTCTTCCTTAATTTTTGTTAAAACCTAGATATCGAGTACTCATTAGAGTTTTAATGCGCATTCAACATGCACAAATATCCAATCGCGTAAGCATAAATAACATTGTGTTTCACATATATGAACATATTTAACATTAACATGACACGGTAGTTAAAACCCCGGTAATGTATACTTCCCTTTGGTGTCTTTGATGGGCGGAGTAAGTTAATTGTATCGATTCCTGATCTTTGTTTTACTTCTACTTTTCATGTAGTAAAAAGCGATGTTTATAGGGGTATATACAAATGTTTCTATTTATGCTTAAACATATGTAACTTGCATAAATATCTCTGCTTGAAGTATAAATAAAAAAAAGGCAGTGGCTATTCGTACGGCCCCGTACGAATAGCCTGCATTGGCTAATCGTACGGCCCCGTACGATTAGCCTGTATTGGCTAATCGTACGGCCCCGTACTTTTAGCCAATATAGGCTATATTGGCTAATCGTACGGCCATTCTAGTTCGGTACCAAGAAAGTGATACTGCTGGTGGTAAGACAAATCAGCTGATCGTACGGCCTTGAAAGACTAGCCATTCCTAGTCCCTATGGGAAACGTGATGAAACCCAAAACATAAAGGATATTAATGCACGGGTGGTGAAGTTTGTATCAAATTGACCCAATTGTTTAGAAGGAGTTTGCTTTAAAAGAAACTGTTGACGGCGCACGACGGACGACCCACGGCAAAAGCCAGACAATTTTAAGCTATGGAACCGCACTTCTTCTAGAAGGCGTATTCATTAGATTACAAGTCCATGTAATGAACACCCCTCTAAACCTGCCATTATACACAGAAAATGTGAGGTTTACGGGGGAATTCATTATTTGCCTTATTTTTGCTATAAAAATAGAATGTGGGTACTCGTTAGAGCCCCCTAATTGAGTCGGTTCTAACGAACACCCACAATCTATATGTGGCCCAGAATTAAGAAAAATATCAAACATTTTCATCTGTCGTACAGAAAGACAGACGTTCGGATAATGGCCAAACTACATGCCCCTCCCCACAAACTAAGAAAATATTTCATGTCATATGATCATAGCTCTACATCAGCCGGCTTTTTATTTATTCGTTTGTTTGGATTTAACGATACGTCAAATTACCCTTGTCGTATCCCAGAGAAAGGGAGATTGAAAAAAAAAAAAAAAAAACATGACAAATGTAGACGGACAGGCAGCGAGACAGACGGACAGACAGGGCGATTACTTAGGGCACCCACAAAATATTTCATCGGGATTTGAAGAAATAGATGCGCTGCATGAGGCTTTCACGCAGAGCTAAAACAAACCGCACATGAGTACTGGTTTTGTTTTGTTTGATTTGAGGTTTAACGTCCCCCGTCAACACTGTGTATGTCATTCTGGGGACGTTGCTTCTAATTTCGGAAGGGTTTATATGCATGGACGGTCCGACATGCACTCGCTTATAAAAAGTAGAAGTAAAACAAAGATCAGGAATTGATACAATTAACATACTCCATCCATAAAAGACACCAAAGGGAAAGAAATACAAACATTAAGCGACCAGACCATAATGGAAACCTAAACAAAGGAAGGCCATATGGACAGTTACTTTCCCACAAAATGGCCATATGGCCATCCAAAATTAAAAGACACAACTGATACACACAGTAAGTAACAAACAACAACATAAATAAATCGCCACAGAAGAGCCGCCTTGGAACGGTCAGTGGAAGATTTCCACTGGGGGGCTTAAATCGATTTTACGTGGCCACAATCCTCGCCCTTACTTCCGTCGCGATTTAGACAAATAATTTGTTCAGTCCGCATGAAGGCCTCCTAACTCATCAGTGCAACATCTCCGTGAACACAGAAATCAAAGAACCACAGAGGTGAGACAACGGTGAGGACTCGACAGCAAGAAACCACTGAAATGCTGGAGCAAAAGAAAACCAACAGTTAGACTCCGATGAGCCCGACCAGAGACAGAGTATCAGGCACCAACCAACATTATCTCTTTAATTTTCAATAAGCCTTTACGTTGGAGCCGTCATAGAATCTGAGGCCTGACCCACCGGCGTGCAATTAAAGAGGGAAGCAAAGTTGCCAACCGTGATTGGGTTAACTACCATGCATGCAGTCTGTCGTATAATATCCATGTTGTACCCAATCTTTTTATATCGAAGAATGATTTTACGAAATTGGGTGCTGAAGTCATTGCGGTTATATATTTTTCTGAATTTATATACTAAGTCACCATAAAATTCGGGTTCCGATAGACCTTGTTGCAGAAGAGATTTAAGTCCAATATTGAATTTTGAAATTAAATCAGAATGGCGTCTATAAAATTTTGAAAAGGCTTTGCGTAGTTTATGGTACCGATAACCCTGATTAAGAAGTTTAGCCGTTAATAATTTATTACGAGTGTTGAAGTCAGTTACATGACTACACACTCTAGCAAATCGAATTAATTGCGAAATATAAACGCCATAGGATGGCGCACGAGGAACATCACCATCCAAAAAAGGAAAATTTACAATCTCAAAATCAAAGTCATCGCGTTTATCATAAATTTTGCACGAAACAAATCCATCTACAATAGATAGATGTAAATCCAAAAACGGGGCCTCGGTATCAGAAGAATTTGCTTTATTTAACTGAAGTTCTAGGGGGTAAATCTGACTGATCAAACCATCAAAATAGGTATTATCAATATTTAATAAATCATCTAAATATCTAGAAGTAGAGCTAAAAGCTTCAATAATTTCAGATTGGTTATCAATGGAAAGCGACAAAATGAAGTCTCTTTCATAACAATACAAGAACAGATCAGCCACAAGAGGTGCGCAATTAGTACCCATCGGAATACCCACAATTTGTCTAAATAACTTAGTACCGAATCTAATATAAATATTGTCAAGTAGAAAGGTGAGGGCATCACACACTTTCTGACATGACCAAAGTGTATAATTCTTATGCTCTTTAGAAGTGAAAAATGCATTTCTGACATTACATGCAAGATAGAGAGAATCTTCTCTGTGAAAAGCCCATTCAATTAAATCATTAAGCTTTTCTTTTATAAGATTATGAGGAAGTGTAGTGTAAAGAGTGGAAAAATCGTAGGTAGACAGACTAGAAGCACGAAACTGTTTAGATTTCAATTTATTTAAAACCTCATTCGAATTTTTTATAGACCAAAACAGATTTCTTCCTGATCTTTCAAAGACTTTATCACAATATTTAATTACATGCGTTTTAATAGCAGTAAGACAGGAAGTTAATAATTTAGAAAGTTCAGTGGTAGTGCAAGAACTAGAATTTGCAATAAACCGTGCTTTGTAAGGTTTTTTATGAAGTTTTGGTAACCAGTATAGCGTAGGAAGCTTGTCTTGGCCTTCGTTAACACACACAGCAAACTTGGTGGCTGAAAGACAAACATGTTTATCTACTATAGCTCTCTCTTCAGCCAAAGGCTGAAGTTCATAGGCCTTAGTACCACCAAGCTCCTGCTTAAGCGTGTTAACATAGTGGAGCCGTCACACAACGACGACGTTGTTAGCGGCCTTGTCTGCAGGGGCCAAAACAAACTTCTTATGAAATTCTTGAATACCTAGTTTAAGATGACGTCTTGGGCTTAGGAGGTAATAAGTTAGTATTTTGAGAATAGAAAGAAATGCGTTTATTCACTAGTCTTAAAATGCCTTAGTCTTAGTCTATAAACCCTATTGGTTTCATTGGGTGACAGGGCTTGAGTTGTCGTTTCATCTCAATGTCGGGTAAAAGTCCCACGAAATTGAAGCAACGTCTCCAAAATGACCTGTACAGTGTTGACGGGGACGTTAAATCTTTTCTACGGTCATTTTCACCCTTCCGCTGATTCAAGGAGGGCAGTTGTCAGTTTCTGGCGAAAGAATGTACACTGTACTGGTTAAATGCTTATATGAAAGCCTGCCCAGGCAAAGTGTGGATAGGTAAATAGTGTTGACTGGGCTTTTAAACTCCAAAACAAACCAACAATACAAACTTGACTATCGTAGAAGCGAGACACATGGAACACTGTAAGGGTGAAAAGACGTGCGACCTACGAACACACAAATTCTGCCCGCGAAGGCGCAGTCTGATCATACTCTTACCTTCTCGTGTTACCCTTCTGTTAAAAAAGAAGAACCATCTAAGTCTTAATTTATATAGAAAAATACTTGGGTTTACGGGGTACACATTTTCTTATTTCTGCTCCAATGCATATGTTGTGGGTACTCGTTCGAACCGCCTCTACCACCTCATTTAGGCGGTTCAAACGAGCACCCACAATTTGTGTTGGCAGTATAAATAAGAAAGATTTCAGGGGTTTCTTTTTTCAGGAAACACCACGAAAACATGCCTAAATAATAGACTGACCCCCTTGAACCCCACTTTTATATAGTGTGGGGTAAACCTTATTTTTCTTATTTCTGCTCTAAAATAATTATATATTGTGGGTACTCGTTAAAACCGCCATAATCGGGTACCCACAATCTATATTGTGAGCAGAAATAAAAAATATCACAATTTTTTCATTTATAACTTTTCAATTTTTTTTTGGGGGGGAATAAAGGTCACATTGAATTTGTATAGGCGCGTAGCCATTTCGGAGATGTAAAAATGCACTATAACGCACGGGTGTGTTATCGTAATGCTCCAGACTAAATTGTCCATACGATGTGGAAATATTGATGACACAATATTCAGTCTGTGCTTCTTAGATTCTACCCGATCTTATCAATATATTTGTTGTTTACAATGAGCATGGCAGTTTTGTATTGATACAGCCTAAATGCAAAGTTTTAATAATGATATTATTTGCGCCGCTCCATCCCTCAGGGAGATCAGCCTGTGCATCCGCACAACATCACGGAAACAGGTCTTTATAATTTTGATCCACTTAAACCCAACCTTTTATTGTAAAACTTTACAGGGATGCACATTATTTTTCGTATTCCTGTTGATAATTAAAATCGTAGATACTCGTTAGAACCGCATCGCTGATGGCATCGCTGATGGCATCGCTGATGGCGGTACCCAAATCCATGTTCTGGGCAGAAATATGATCCTTCAGCGGTCGCATATATGATGAGTTCTATAAACTCATCTGCTATGCATACTGTCAACGCTTAACGCTTAGGATGAAAATGTTGAGAGAAATGCAAGTAGCTTAACATTTAAGTAAGTAAAGGAAACTGAAGAATTAAAACATGTTAGAAAACATCATAACAATAACCTTGGAATACGTTTCCCTGTGCATTCAGTTTTGAAGGTCTTCCCGCCATGGATACAGCTAAACGTTATTTCCGACACTTTAAGAGCCTCATTGATAGTATTTTTAGGACATCTGCTTTTAGCAGCCGAATTGTGCGTGAACTGCGCTTATAAAATTGAACGCAGTTAGAATCAGAATTGTTAGAATTGTTACTGGTGACACGTCAAATGACATTCATACACCAGGAACGCTGATAATGTTCAATTTTGCTTTCCAAAGCACTATAACTTGTAAATTTTTCACCAACACTAAATGATATCTCCATTCTGGAAAACGATAATTGAAGCAATTAATTTCATTAATTTCATTCACTTACCAACATTATTCTAAACAAACTGATAAACGAAAGTACTATCAAACAATTAATTTTTTTCTGTTAACATGTATATACCATCGATATTAATATTTAACAATACTTTTAGTATATATACATAAATAATATAATTCTGATTCGCAAAATATATTTTAACCTATTCCTTGGTACCGAATTATAGCCGTACGATTAGCCAATATAGCATATATTGGCTAAACGTACGGGGCCGTACGATTAGCCAATACAGGCTAATCGTACGGGGCCGTACGATTAGCCAATGCAGGCTATTCGTACGGGGCCGTACGAATAGCCACTGCCTAAAAAAAATAACACTTCATTTTCCTGAAAAACTCGCAGCAGAAAAACCCTTAATGTTACAACAGTGAAATGATACATGTCGCCCAATAAGGCAGACTATGTTTACATGTACAGGAGATGCTGCACAGAATCATAAAAATGTAACAATACATTAACATGTCACCGTAGTTTTAACACCGGTAAACCCTAGTTCTGGTAGTTACCTCTTTCAGGGTAGGAACTATTTTCCTATTTTATCTAAAACAGATAAATGAGTTTAAATCATAAAAAAATCACACTGCCAAAAGTCCAACAATGAAATGAAACAGCGTTAACGCAATACAATGTTTACATGTACCGGAGAATGCGCAAAGAATTATACATACCTAAGATACATTACCATGTCAATGCAGATCTAGTTAAAACCGCAGTCAATCCCATTTTATGCATTAAAAAGTGATATCTGTTCCTATTTCTGCTTAAAACATTGATATCGGGGAGTATAAACTCCTATTCAAGCGGTTACAGCGTGCCAAAAATCTGTGTCTGAAGGATAAACCAGAAAAATAACAATCTTCTTCTTCCTCTTCTTCTTCAACGGTGAACACCGACAGAATATAATAACTGCAATGCTGGAGCAAACAAAAATTTAACTCCCATAGCCCTGACCAGGTATGCAGAAAATCAGGCATCAACCGGCATCATTTAATACAAGTTTAGGTAAGTCTTAGGTCCTCTTAAGGCATGGGCCATAATAGAATCAGAGACCCAACCCGCCTGCTTGCAATTAAAAAAGGAAGCAAGGTTATCTAAGTGTAGCTGATGAGGCCTTATTGGCCGAAACTAGCTATTCTGACCAGAAAAAAACTTGTGCATTCCATAATTTTCAGTTCTACAGTTATTTACGAACATAAAATCATTATATATCATATATATATATCTTATATATTTATGAATTTATATACTCAGACACCATACAATTCTGGTTCCGACAGGCCTTGTTCCAGAAAAGATTTAAGTCCCACATTGACTTCTGAAACTAAATCGAAATGACGTCTATAAAACTAAGAAAAGACTTGCGAAGTTTATGATATCATTTACCCTGGTTAAGAAGTTAAGCAGTTAAAATTCTTACGAGTGTTGATGTCAGTCAGTTACAAGACTAGACACTTTGGCAAACCGAATTACAGTGTAATTTCGATTATTAAGCTCCATCTGATGCCACAAGAGCAACATCACCATCCACGAACGGAACATTTATTTCAAAATACAGTCGACTCTCGTTATCTCAAACTCCAAGGGACTGGAGCAGTAGTTTGAGATCAAAGGAGTGGAAATCTAAGGGGCATATAGCAAAACTAACATAACAGTGCACAAAATTTAGTCTGACTTAAGCCACTTTGAGATATCAGAGTTTGAGATAACGAGAGTATATTGTAATCGTTTTTATTGGAAAGTTTGCATGAAACAAACCCATCGAAAGTAGAAAAATGTAAATACAAAGACGGGATTTAGGTATCGGAAGAACTTGCTGTATTCAGTTGAAGTTCGAATGATCAAGCCATCGAAGAATGCATTTCTTACCCTACATGTAAGATGGAGGGAATCTCATTTCAATTAAATCAGTAAGTTCTTTAAAATAATTATGAGGTATAGTCTCGTAAAGCGCCGGAAATTCATACGTTGATATCATTTACCCTGGTTAAGAAGTTAAGCAGTTAAAATTCTTACGAGTGTTGATGTCAGTCAGTTACAAGACTAGACACTTTGGCAAACCGAATTACAGTGTAATTTCGATTATTAAGCTCCATCTGATGCCACAAGAGCAACATCACGATCCACGAACGGAACATTTATTTCAAAATACAGTCGACTCTCGTTATCTCAAACTCCAAGGGACTGGAGCAGTAGTCCCTTGGACGGAAACGTCCGGATTTTAATTTATTTAAAGTAGAAGTAAAACAAAGATCAGGAATTGATACAATTAACTTACTCCACCCATAAAAGACACCAAAGGGAAAGAAATACAAACATTAAGCGACCAGACCATAATGGAAACCCAAACAAAGGAAGGCCATAAGGACAGTTACTTTCCCACAAAATGGCCATAAAATTTTAACAGACCGAAACAGAGCATCAAGACAAACATTCTGGTACAGTTTCATGAATAGTTATTCAAAACCTATGGCCTGTAGATTGTGGACAAGGTTTCGAAGCACTCTGACCCAACATGTCTTATATTCAAATTTGACCGAGATATCATCATGACAAGCATTACGATAACGTCTAAAGTCAACTGAAGCAAACGTATGGTCTATTGAGGGTGAACAATGTTTTACAGAAAGTTCACCTAGATTTTAACCGGACAAGACCTATCGAACTTGTCCTAATATCATCAGGACAAACATTCTGGCAAAGTTTCGTGGTAACTGTAGAACAGCTGTAGGCTATTTTTGTTTGAGTTAGAGTTTAACGGCCCAGTTAAGGTCATATTTGAGCCGATCAATTTATCCATTCTTTTCCTGGGTAGGCATACGTTACCGGTTAACCACTACAGTGCACATTCATTCACTAGAAACTGACAAATGCCCTTCTTGAAACAGCGGAAGAAAGTGAATGAACCGTAGAAAAATTTCATGAACAATCTCCACGAAAGAAGATTGCCGACCATGGCAGGTATCGAACCCGCGGGCCCCCTGATCACCAGACAGAGCTACCGAGGCCAGCACAACTGTAGGCTGTAGCGGATGAACAACGTAAAGGTTGACGACGCACGACCCTCTTACCACGGACACAGGGTGAAAGCTATAGCTCACTTGTGCACTTCGTGCTCATGTGAGCAAAAATATGATCTGTCAATAGGAAGTATTAATTATTATATCTTATTTCAAAAGAAATATTGATAGATCTAGTAGAGATACGGATAAAGAACATTACAATAAAGGGAATTTCTCATTAAACAATAACTGCAGCACTACTACTACAGCAACATCGTCTAAATATTGATGTCAAAGAGGCAGAAATAAGAAAACAAAAGCGACCGGTACAGAGGCTTTAAAAGCATTTCGATAACATTCCCGTGCGCTAAAATGGCGTTTGCCATGTCTTGAAACAAGCATTTTTTCATAGGATGTTTTATTTCCTTTCTTTCTTTCTTTTTTCGTCATCGCCAAAACAAGCCTATATAATTTTACCCCCAATTAAACCGCTAGTAAAACTAGCGTTTATAGGGGTATACAATATTGTTCGTATCTTTGCCTCAAAACAGATATATAGGCCAACCGCAATACCTGATAAAGGCCGTCGAATAACTGCACGCATAATCGGTAGTGACCTATAATAACATTGTTACTGGCCTATAATCATGACGTCTAGTGACCGTTTATAGACCAGACCTACTTTTAAGGTCCATAATTTGCAAATGTAAACAATAACATGCAACCTTTTATAGACGGGAAAACAACGAAACTGCAAGTTAAAATCTTTGCAATATCTATTTAAACATATTTTCAGCTAGATTCTTTCCTTCTCGAGCTTTCCTGGTTTGCATGGTCTGTTGGAATATAGAAAATACATGGTTAGGGTCTTTAATTAAAAAAAGACACTACTCGTGTATTTAGTTTATACCGCAATTCAAAACTATCAACGGTTTTGCAATAATTAAGCAGATTTAAGCAAAAAAAAAAAAAAAGACAGCAGGCAGTGTTGCATGTTAAACGACATTCAGTGTCATTGCGCGCACACGTAGTATAATGTGCTTCAAATAGCCCGAAATTCCTGCCGTCACCACGCCACAGTGACGCAGGAAACAACATGGACGCTCGAGTAAAAGTTTCCCAACACTTTACAGTTTGTATGAAAATCTGCAAATAAATAGTTTATTTTAGTTTTAGAAATTATTTTCGAGGTTGAGACGCAACCGCATTACCAGTGCGCAATTATTCCAACGGACCATTCAAACCAGGAAAGCCCGAGAAACTAAGAATTTAGCTGAAATTTCTGAAAATCTGTTTGAATAAATATTGTAAAGATTATAACTTGCAGTTTTGTTGTTTTCTCGTGTATAAAAGGTTGTATGTTATTGTTTACGCTTGCAAATTAGGGACCTGAAAAGTAGGTCCGGTCTATTAACGGTCACTGGGCGTATTATGGATCAGTAGAAGGTATCATAGGCCACTGCCGATTATAGCGAGCAGTTATTCGACTCCCTTTATTAGGTTACTAGAATGCCTGAATGCGGTATAAAATGGCACATTGCTACTGCGGTTTTGTCGAACCTCGAAAATAGGTTCTAAAACTAAAATAAACTATTAATTTGCAGATTTATATACAGGATGTAAAGCTCTGAGAAACTTTCATTCAAGCGTCCATGTTTCTTACGTCTTCGTGACACGATGACGTCAGAAACTTTGCAATCTTTGACGTCACGGTATACTAAATGTACGTATGCGCGCCATGGCACCAACTGTCCTTTATTATGCCATACTGTCTGCTGTCTTTTTAGGGTAAATTTGCTAAAGTATTGCAAAGCCCCTTGATTGTTTTGAATTGCGGTATAAACTAAAATACATGATAAGTGTCTTTAATAATAAGATATAATTGGTTCGCCGCAACAATTTTATAGGGGCTCGCTGAAGCTCGCCACTTTTAAATTGTCTAAGGCTCACATATTATATTTATTATTAAAGGCACTAACCATGTATTTAGTATAATCAGGGTTCGGCCCCCGCCCATCGGGGCTTGAAAAAATAAATGGGCTGCATGATGCTTCCCCGATCGCACACGAGTACTGATTAACCCCGTAGAGGCAAAGCGGTGCGAGTCGGACCGTCCATGCTAATAAAGCCTATTGGTTTCATTGGGCGACAGGGCTTGAGAAGTCATTTCATCACAATGTCGGGTAAAAGTCCCACAAAATTGGAAGCAACGTCTCCAAAATGACATATACAGTGTTGAAGGGGACGTTAAACCTCAATTCAAACAGACAAAACTATATTCAGGGTACTTGTTGGAAGCGCCTTAGGCGGCTCTTGCACGTTCCCCTAATTTGTTTTGAGTAAAACAGTAAAAAATAACAGAATTTTCTACCCGAAAATTTTCATTTTGGGGTGATGAAATTTTCAATGTATTTGAATAGGCGTGTTTTCACAATGATTGTTCTTAGTTCTAGTCCAAACATAGATTATCGTGCTCGTTAGATCCGCCTCCTATTTTTATGAGCGGAAATCAGTAATACTTTGCATACCCCTGTAACCCCACTTTTACCAGTATAAATTGGGTGTCTATATGGGTGGTCATTACACGAACGTGCTAATCTGATGACGTTTAGATACCATTAACGTTAGACGGGGCTTAATTATGAAAGTCTACACCAACAAAAAGAGGCATCAGTTACCAAAGAGTAATAGAATTTGCTTTGATTCTTGTATTGCAAACATACGATAAAACTTTACAATCCGCCATGGCAATAATTGTTTGTTTGTTGAATTTGGGTTTAATGTCTCCGTAAACACTATTTGGGTCATTTTGGAAACGTTGATTCCAATTTTGAAGGAATTTACTCGGCATCTCAAACCCTAACGCTCAATGAAACCAATAGGTTTATGTGCATGGATGGGGCATGTGAAGGCTTAGACCTTCTAAGCAGTTACCAGTACTTATGTGCGGTCGGTTTCAGCTCTGCGCAGCCCAATCTATTTCTCAAAGCCTCGATGTGGAGTTTGGGAGGGGGGCAATAGGGCGCACCATGAAATAATTTAATACATGTAAATAAAGTTATGGGATTTTAAATGATTAAATAATAATAATGAAACGGTTAAAAGCCCGTGTCCATCGGAGCTTGAAGAAATAGATGGGCTGCATGATGCTTCAACACAGAGTTGAAACCAACTGCACACAAGTACTGGTAAACCGCTAAGAGGACCAGTCCTGCCCAGGCGGTTTCATTGGGCGACAGGACTTGAGGTGTCGTTTCATTTCAATATCGGGTAAAAGTCCCGAGAAATTGGAAGCAACGTCTCCAAAATGACCCATACAGTGTTGACGGGGACGTTGAACCGCAAAATCAATAAAAAATCAATCGATGAAACTGTTAAAACAAACACACAAAGGCAGGGATATCCAATGTATTCTGATGTACTCAGTTTCAAGCTGCTGAAAAAAGTCGCTTCATTCCTAATAATTGTCTTTGATTTAAAGTTGTTTAAAGAAAAATCACGGCCACCGCCCATAGGGCCTTAAAGAAACATATGGGCTGCATGGTGCTTCCACGCAGAGCTGAATCCGGCGCGAACACTAGTACTGGTAAACCGCTTAGAGGATCTAAGCCTGTCCAGGAACCGCGGTGCGAGACAGACCGTCCATGCTAATAAACCCTATTGGTTTCATTGGGCGACAGGGCTTGAGATGTCATTTCATCTCGATGTCGGGTAAAAGTCCCACAAAATTGGAAGCAACGTCTCCAAAATGACATTTAAAGTGTTGACGGGGACGTTAAACCTCAAATCAAACAAACCTTTGTAGATCTTAACACTTCCCGGTTCTGCGGAATAAGAATTTTTCCGCACAAACGGGGAGGTTCGATATCGGGGTTACACACGTGAAACTTTTAATCGATCAGCAGTTATACACACTTGTGTATCAGATATACGTTCAGAACCTACAAAACGGGGAAGGTGTTAGATTACCATAGGAAACTATTTTTAAGGTTCATGTAGTACTGAGTTTTCGATATTTCTTGCTATTTCAAAACGGGGAGCTCCGCGTTTGGAGGTGTCTCCCCGATTCGAAGGTGTGTATTCTTATGTACTTCCCCGATTGGTAGCAAATACAAACACACAAACACACACACACACACACACACACTTTTATCATAAATTTTGGAAGAGACAGTACCATTTGAAACATTCAAAAATAAATCCAAAACTTGGCCTTCAGAGTCATCAGTATTAGCCTTATTTAACTGTAATTCTTTTTGTAAATTTTATCAACCATTTGATCAAAATAAACATTATCAATATTTAAATGATCATCCACATATCTAGAGGTACAGTTAAACTCCTCAATAACATCGAATTGTATATTTTTAGAAAGAGACAACATGAATTCATTTTCATAACAAAACATAAATAAATCTGCAGCAAGTGGAGCATAGTTTGTACCATTTTTCTACATAATTGAGATCCAAACCTTATACAGATTATATCCAATAAAAATGAAAGTGCGTCGAAAACCACTTTGTTTGTTTGTTTGTTTGATTTGAGGTTTAACGCCCCGTCAACACTGTAAATGTCATTTTGGAGACGTTGCTTCCAATTTTGTGGGACTTTTACCCGACATTGCACAGACACTTTTCACAAAGAAAAATAGTTTCACTTAAAGTAAATAGTTTTTCTTTAATCAGATTATGAAGTAAAATTGTGTAAAGTGTAGAAAAATCGTACGTCGACAAACTAGATCCACGAAAATCTCTTGCTTTCAGTTATACAAAACTACACTTAAATTTTTTATAGACCAAAACAAGTTAATGCCAGAATTTTCGTTAGCCTTTTCACAGTTTTGTTTGATTTGAGGTTTATCGTTCCCGTCAACACTGTACATGTCATTTTGAATACGTTGCTTCCAATTTTGTGGGACTTATACCCGACATTGAGATGAAATGACAATTCAAACCAAGTCGACCAATGTAACCAAAAGGGGTTATAAGCATGGACGGACCGACTCGCACCGCTTTGCCTGGGCAGGCTTAGATCTTCTAAGCTGTTTACCAGTACTCGTGTGCGGTCGGTCTCACCTCTGCGTTGAAGCATCATGCAGCCCATCTATTTCTTCAAGTCTCAATGGGCGGGCGCCCCCTTTTCACAGTATCTGGAAACAAGAATTTTAATAGCTGTTAAACATGAGGTAAGTAATTTAGAAATTTCAGTTGTCGTACTAGAACTAGAATTGGCTATAAAACGGGCTTGAATTGGCCGAAACTAGCTAGTCTGGCCCAGAAAACATGTACACTTCATATTTTCTAGTTCTGTGGTGCATTCCTTGCTTCCAAAGTATAACCCTTTTATAGAACATATTTTCCGTTATACTAACATTGAAACTTGGTTTGCGTTGATGTTCTTTGACAATATTAGTTTCATCTTGAAAGTAGAATTAAAACAAAGATCAGGAATCGTGCAGTTTATATTTTCTTGTCCTTTGGGATCATTGATTCCATTGTGGAATTTTAGAAAATATTTGAGGGTCATTGATGAGGCCTAGTTGGCCGAAACTAGCTAATCTGGCCCAGAAAACATGTACACTTCATATTTTCCGGTTCTGTGGTGTATTCCTTGCTTCCAAAGGGTAACCCCTTTATAGAACACATTTAACGTCACTAAAGCTGGTGTCTGGAAAAGTGTGGCGGCCGTAAAAAGTCTACCTGCCCTACATCATAGTGAAGTTTATATTTTCTTGTCTTTTGGGATCATTGATTCCATTGTGGCATTTTGAAAATATTTGAGGGCCACTGATGGGGCCCAATTGGCCGAAACTAGCTAGTCTGGCCCAGATAACATGTACACTTCAGATTCTCCGGTTCTGTGGTGAATTCCTTGCTTCCAAAGGATAACCCTTTCATAGAGCATATTTAAGTCACTACAGCTGGTGTCTGTGAATGTGTGGCGGCCGTAAAAATCTCCCTGCCCTACATCATAGTGTAGTTTATATTTTCTTGTCCTTTGGGATCATTGATTCCATTGTGGAATTTTGAAAATATATGAGGGTCACTGATGAGGTCTAGTTGGCCGAAACTAGCCAGTCTGGCCCAGAAAACATGTACACTTCATATTTTCCGGTTATGTGGTGTATTTCCTGCTTCAATAGGATAACCCTTTTATTGAGCATATTTAAGTCACTACAGCTGGTGTCTGTGAATGTGTGGCGGCCGTAAAAAGTCTCCCTGCCCTACATCATAGTGTAGTTTATATTTTCTGGTCCTTTGGGATCATTGATTCCATTTTGGAATTTTGAAAATATTTGAATGTCACTGATGATGCCTAATTGGCCGAAACTAGCTAGTCTGGCCCAGAAAACATGTACACTTCATATTTTCCGGTTCTGTGGTGTATTCCTTGCTTCCAAAGGATAACCCTTTTATAGAACATATGTATAAGGATTTTTGTGAAGCTTCGGTAACCAGTGTAATGTAGGAGGTTTTTCTTGGCTTTCATTGTGGAATTGTGAAAATACTTGAGGGTCACTGATGAGACCCAATTGGCCGAAACTAGCTAGTCTGGCCCAGAAAACATGCACACTTCATATTTTCTAGTTCTGTGGTGCATTCCTTGCTTCCAAAGTATAACCCTTTTATAGAACACAGTTTCCGTTATACTAACATTGAAACTGGGTTTGCGTTGAAGATGTTCTTTGACGATATTAGTTTCATCTTGAAAGTAGAAGTAAAAAAGATCAGGAATCGATACAATTAACTTACTCCACCCATCAAAGTCACCAAAGGGAAAGAAACACAAACATGAAGCGACCAGACTATAATGGAAACCTAAACAAAGGAAGGCCATAAGGACAGTTACTTTCCCACCAAAATGGCCAAATGGCTATCCAAAATAAAAAAACACAAGTGATAAACACAGTAAGTAACAAACAACAACTTAAATAAACCGCCACAGAAGAATCGGCTTGGAACGGTCAGTGGAAAGAATTCCACTGGGGGGCTTAAATCGATTTTACATGGCCATAATCCTCGCCCTTACCTCTGTCGCGGTACACATTAATTTTGTTTAGTCCGCATGAAAGTCACACTTGGTTGAGGCGTTTCTAACGTGCACTGACAATGTTGTTGTTTTTTCAATCAGACAAAACCAGAGGACCAATAGCCCTGAACATCTCTACTGAGTGCTGAGTGTATATGGCACCATTTGGTTGAAGGTTTTTTTTTTTGCAGTGGCAGCCATTTTGTCGTGTGACCTAAACCATTTCAGTAAGCTTTCGTTCCTCCATCTTATATAGGCTTCATATGAAATCTGGCTTAAATCTGCCAAGCTGTTTTTCAGAAAAAAGTTTATGTTGATACCTGAGTAATCCTGAACCAAGGTAAATTACTAAATTTGACCTTTGGTTCTCTAACGGCTTTTTCAACTCATTTAGCTGATAATGCATGAATGTACTACTTAAGTTCGAAAGTTATTTTGTTTAAGTTTCCGAAAACAAAAAATCCCATTTTGCCCATGTAAAAGCACAAGCAGCCAAATTTGATCTGATGAAAAACGAGTCAAGGTCAACCTAGACTCATCATTGGAATAAATTACCCTGGGCCGCAGTCTAAAACGCTAAATTCATAATCTCAGTTAGCATACTGGTTCCAGAGAAAAGATTTTTAATGTTTTTCTTTAACATAGATGGTCATGTCGTCTATTCTGATTAAGTACCCTCGACCAACTGAACAGAAATTCAATTCTTCCATCCCTTGGAAGCTTCATGTAAAAGATTACTTTATTTCGCCCAGTGATTTTTATACTTATTTAGGTTTAATTTTGACATCTAAGTGACCTTTGTCCAAGGCCAATTAGTGACCTCGTCTTTTGATTTTCCTTAAGCTTTATTTACTCATTTAGCTGATTGCACACACAAACCTCATATTCACAGGTAACAATAATTGCCGTAAAAAAATCCAAACTGAGTCTGTCTTAAGCCAGATTCATTAATTGAACAAATTATGATGAGCTTGAGACCTTAATGCTACATATTAGGTTTTAAGGCAGTCGGCCAATTGGTTATGGAGAAATTGGTTTCGAAGTGTTTTTATCATATAAAGGTATGACGGCCATATTATTGGTAATTTCCAAACTTTTATAAGTTAATTTTGCTTTCCTTGTTCCAAAAAGCTTTTGTATGAAATTTCGTTACCAATGGCCTAGTTGTCTCTCAGAAGAACAAACCTGAAGTGAAGGCAATGATCAGGAATCGATAAAATCATCTCACACCTCCCATCCAAGACGTCAAAGAGAAAGAAACGCGAACATAAAATAACTTCACTATAACGAAATCATCACAGTAGGAAAGCCAAAAGGACAGTTACTTTCCCACAAAATGGCCAAACGGCTATGCAAAATTCAAGACATTAACATTGCATACATGAAAAGACGAACTATAACAGAACCACGACAGGAGAACCGCCTTGGAACGGTCAGTTAATGCTACTTTACTGGGGGGATTTAAGGTAGGACCGTCATCAAAGAGTCCGGAGTCCGGCCCACCGCCGTGCACCCAAACAGCGAAGCAAAGTTGTCCACTGTAAAATGGTCGACAACCAAACATGCGGTTTTCGAGTCGGCCAACCGCCGTGCAAACCACGATTACGACAGCATGAGGATCAGGTTTTAATAACCTTTGGTCAAGATCAAGGAACTTGAATACTATTTAGTTTCATTTACTTATTTAGCTAATTATATCTACCAAATCTCGTATAACAGGCTGAATGGTTTACACAATATACACGATTTTGCTTTTTCCCAACAAAAGAATATGCGACTAAATTTGACACTGGCCTTAAATAGGTCAAGGTCATTCATGGGTCATCAGTTGAATCAACCTAATTAGCTGAATACCATGTTTCATGATAACCGGCCAACTGGTCACGCAGAAGAAGAGTTTTACGTCCCACTAACAGCTAATGTCATACAAAGACGGGACCACGATTTAAAGATTCATTCGAAAGTCTGGAGAAGCCCGGGATCGAAGCCATGATCCCTGGTTTAAATTCCATATGCAATACACTAGCGTTAGATCAATGAAACAAATGAATCATTTTATCAAGTTAACAAGTCCACATTACTTTGCAAAAAGAAGTAAATATAAAATAATATTACGTAAAATCGGTTAGTAAGGCAGATGGGTGTTTTTCCATAATGTGTTGAATGTAAACAAATGTTTTGTTTGATGACAACCTGACAACTTAATTGAAGTTTTCATTATCTCCCTTTACAGACGGAAAGAAGGAAATAATTATACAAGTGCATTGTTCTAGATAAAGAATTAGAATTACGACAACACTCCTAGACAAATACATTGTAAATTTTACCACCAAAAAATGAAAACTTTCCGATGAAACAATGTAATATTTTTCTTATATCGGCCTAAAACATAGATTGTGGGTACTCGTTAGTAGCGCCTGGCTGAGGTGGTTCTAACGAGTACCCTCAATCTGTGTTTTTGAGCAGAAATAAGAAAAATAAGGTCTACCCCTGTAAACCCCGGTTTTACTATATAAAAGGTGGGTTCAAGGGGGCAAAATTATATAGGCGTGTTTTTGTGATGGTGATTATTGATATAAACATATGTTGTGGATACTTCTTATATAAGCCTTGTCACATCACATTAAAAAGCTTGTGAAATGAACAATCCCGTAAAGCATATTTTATATGGAGAGAAAATTTGGCGAGATAATTTCATGTTTGTGTTTCTTTCCCTTTGGTGTGTCTGTCGAGAGCTGTGGGTCAATTGTATCGATTCCTGATCATTGCCTTCACTTATATTTAGGGGCTATACGAGGGTTGTTCGGAAATTTCGTAGAATTTTGCTATATCTTTGACATTCGTCATTCAATATACATGACATTTGGTGTGTATAATCTTTAACTTATTCTGAACATATATATATATAAACTTACAAGGGTATACAGCCACATCAACCGGATTTACGGGTTGTCGTGGCAACGTAGGAACGGGACCCCGGAGCAGCCCGAAAATGTTTTTTATTCAGGCAGATTCTTGAAAAAAAAACCTCTTTATTTCCGTCTGATCGCGTTCCGTTAAAATCCCGCACAAATGTCAGATGATAATTCGACGTCATGACGTCATTTGCTGAAAATTTCAAAACAATCACTGCTTTTTGAAGAAAATCACAGCGCTTTTAATATGACCTGCCAGATTGCGAGTTGGAAAACCATGACGTCAACCAGCGATATTGAGTTGCGGATTGTAGTGAAATTCTGTGTCGCTCTTAATAAATCACCGACGGAAACGCTGAAAATGTTATAATCAACAGGGAAATATGATAAATGTAGTCCAGCTGTCGTCTACAAGTGGCACTCAAGGTTCAGGGGCGGAAGAGAGTCGATTTCGGACGATCCGAGGAGCGGCCGACTAGCCGTTGTAGCGTGTTCCATTGGGGACTCAGTCAAGGATATGGTTTACAAGAACAGGAGAACAACACTCAGGGTTCTTGCTGATGAATATGGGGTTTCGAGCTCCACGGTACATGGAGTATTGACAGATGAACTTGGAATGTCTAAAGTTAGAGCGCGTCGGGTGCCAATATTACTCACGCCACGGAAAAGGAGCGCCGGGTGCATTGTTCGCGGATGTTTCTCAGCCCTTTCGACTCTGAATGTGACGAGTTTTTGGATAGGATCATCACAACGGACGAGACCTGGTTACACCATTTCGACCCTGAGACCAAAGCTATGTAATTTGTTTTAAAAAAAAAACCAAGACTCCACCCACAAAGAAGGCAAGGTTACAGAAAAAGTTCGGGTAAACACATGTTCATTTTCTTCATGGATCGGCACGGGATGATCTTGCAACACAGAGTACCAGACGGACAGACTTCACTGCAGCCTACAATTCGAAGGTAATTGCTTTTCGCGTTTCGTTTAAAATTTGTAGGGCTACACTTTTTCCATAATGGACGAGGAACTGATGTTCCAGTGTTTAACATGCATCAAAGTCTTTCATTTTGTGATTCCGCTGTTGGTGTTTCCTTTAGGGTCTGTTTTTTCATGTTTGTGTTTCTTTCCCTTTGGTGTCTCTGATTGGAGCTGTGGGTTAATTGTATCGATTCCTGATCATTGCCTTCATTTCTTTTTTGTTTTTACAGGTCCTGAGGCGAGATCTCGTAATTGCGATAAGAAAGAAACGCCCAACTATGGATCTTGAGAGAGTAATCTAACACCCGGATAATGCTCCGGGACACCGAGCGGAATCTACTCAACTGGAGATCGGTCTTCTTGGTTTTGATGTCTTGGAACATCCGCCGTACAGCCCAGATCTTGCTCCTATGGATTTCCGGGTTTTTTTTCCAGAGTTGAAAGCGAGCTTGCGGGGATTAAGATTTGATTCGGCAGAAGAACTTGCAAAACAGAGTCAGTTAATTGTGTCGTCATTCTGCGAAGACTGGTATGTAGAAACCTTCAGTAAATGAGTATGCAGACACAAGAAGTGCGTACGCATTGCTGGGGACTATGTGGAGAAAGTGAGACGTTCGCTGGACTTGAATAACGCTTGACGTGTTCACGACGTCATATTGACTTTAGCGTGCTCCGGGCACGTGTTTCATACCTTCATATAATCAATATAATATTTCATTTTTAAGTATATCATTATCATTTTCTGAGAAGTTGTAGCAGAGATGTTGAAGTTTAAGTAGATATACAATTCTACTTGCTAATATGGTTATTGCCCGTGTACGCCACATGTTCTACACTGTTTGCTTAAATAGCGGGGTTTTAAGAGTCAACTGAAACAGTCTAAATCCGCGTTCATGACAATTTTCCTAGCCTACATTCCGAGACAATCGACCCACTTGTGCTTTCAATGCTTTAAAAAATAGCCTTAATAACAGTAGACTATCGTTTGTCCATTTCCGGCACCCGTGTTGTACTTGGCTTTATTAACAGAACCATATTTAGTCCCACCAAATATTATTTTCAACCTAATAAACTTGCTACGAACTACTCTTGGAGTTTAGTTATCCTACATTTAATGAACACAACTGTTCATACAAAGTGCTAGAAAGGTGTCAATATGAAACAGATGCCTCCGCCCAGGGGCCATCGTCAGCAGGAATAAATTTGTAGAAAGATGAAGTTTCAAAGGGGCCATTACTGCCCTTACAATAAATAGGTTTTACGTTAAGTCAAACTTGACCTAGATATTATGACTATATACCTCTGTATATAATATGAATCCAATCTAATAATGCTTTCAAAAGCTATCGAACGGAAACAATTTATGTAAGTTAAAACGAAGTTGAAAAAGGTCATAACCACCATAAAATCGGTAAATTTTCCAGAAACTGAACTTGACCTATATTATATGATTGTATATCTCTGTAAAAATATAAACTTAATCTACAATTTTTTTAAAAAGATAAAAAAAAAAATATTTTTTGTAAGTAAAAAACGAAGCTGAAAACGGGCCACAATTAACCGTTGTATTTTACAAGAAATCAACTAGGACCTTTGTTTTATAATTGTATACCCCTATGAATTCAATCTACTATTCGTTTCAAAAGATATCAAATAGAAAACATTTTTATATTTAAAATGAAGTTGAAACAGGTCTATAACTCTCATGATAACTGGTGGATTTTACCTGAAATTTAACTTTACATATATTCTATGATTATATACCTCTGTAAAAAAATAAGATTCTCATCTGAAAATCTTTTCAAAAGCTATCAAACAGAAAAGATTTTTGTATGTATAAACAGTTGAAAAAGGGCCATTACTCCCATAATAACTGTTGGATTTTATCGGAAATCGATTTCGACTTGTATCTTATGATTGTTTATCTCAGTATAAATTACGAATCCAATCTACTACTAGTAATCTTTTCATAAGTTTAACAGAAACCATATTTTCATGTAAAATGAAGTTGAAAAAAGGCCAGAACTATCACAATATTTGGTGGATTTCATCTGAGGTCAAATGTGATCTGTATTACATGATTATATTTGTGTATGAAATATGAATCCAATCCAACAGTGTTTTCAAAAGATATCGCACGGGAACCATTTTTCTTATGAAACTGAAGTTAGAAAAGGACCATATGTCTCATTATTTGTTGATTTTACCTGAAATTAAAATTGACATGTATTTTATGATTATATACCTGTGTAGGAAATGTGAATCAAATCTACCAATGTTTTCGAAAGATATCGCACGGGTACCAATTTTTCATACGAAAAAGAAGTTGAAAAGGGACATAACTCTCATAATGGTTGATTTTACCTCAAATCGACCTTGACATGTATTCTATGATCATTTACCTGTGTATGAAATATGAATCCAATCCACCAATGCTTTCAAATTATATCGTAGGGGAACCATTTTTTGTACGAACGAACGGACAGCGGTGATTCTTTATCAATTACCCCCTACACTAATTGCATTGTAACGCATTGATCTGATAAATATATGGTATATCAGGACGAGTGAGCTTTATCACGTCAACGTGGTCTGGCACTTTTATGATTGAAGCGGAATACCGGCAAAAACAAAACAAAAAAAAAAAAAAAAAAAAAAAACGGCTAAAATGTAATTATTAATGGAAAAATGAAAACGGTACATTAAACAAGAATGGCCCTGGGTCGCCAACCTAATCCTAATTGTACAGATAAAGCGGAAGGTAATATAAGATGGAGTGGATGGTTTGAGACATTTTGGTTGAGAGTGACCCAGGGAATATTTCGGTAAAATTATTTCAAAATCAGTCTACCTTTTTAGTAGTAGAAGTTATTTTAAAGTTTGTTTTAAATAATTGATTAGTTTTGGTGGTTATTAGGTTCAATGGAGCGAAACTATTTTGACCAATTTTGTCTGAGGGTCACCATGGAACATGCCTTCCAAATTGTGTTCTTTCTGAGGATGAACTCCTTCAAAAGTTCTCTTCTAAAGAGCTTGCCTGGGCACCTTCTTGACATTGAGGTTCAGGTCCTAGTGCATGGAGATAAATTTGCTCTGTCTAACTTACAATGCCTCGTTGTGACAAGGGGATTGGGTTTTGGTGGAAGTGTGTGTGTGTGTGTGAGGGGGGGGGGGGCAAGAATTTGTATAAGATGCTAGACATATGAGTCAGTTGTTCCCTTTGCCAATACATAGCTAGTCGATTTTTTATCTTTTTTGGCGAGGTTTTTGGGGATAACTTTTTATTTTTGATTTTTTATCAAAACAGCCAGCGAGAAAGTTATAGAGGAGAAGCTCCACCAACTTCTTGTTAAGGATTCACCCTCCTGAGTGGTATACTTTTTGCTCTTATCAGATTGACTTTTTACAATGTTTGAATTTTTCGTTAAAAACAAAGTCCAATTCTGTCACTCACACGATCGAAATGTAAACAAATGACTGGCCAATATCTATATATGGATAAATCCCGTGCAGCCAACAAAGCGTCCAACTCAAGGGACGTTGCACAAATCATTAGAGTGTTGACGGTCAAAAACATGAAAATCGTAGTGTTTGGCGGCAATCCATTTGTAAAGACAAAGCAGATCATACGCCTTTGACCTATAATTTTAAAATATTTAAAATACTACACCAATCTTTGCGATATTTTGGATTGTGAACATTGAAAACAAGTATGATGTTGGAATGACCAATAAACGTATCCGTCAGTTATGCACTAAACAGACGACAAATCGTTAAACCACGCCGTCAAGGCTGGACCAGTGGAAACAGAAAATTTCACGCAAGCTTGAAATTTCGGAAATCTCCATCTGATTACTGCTTTGCTCATTTAAATTAGGAGTATGGAACTTTTTTGAGAAGTCGGTGGACCTTCTCCCCTACAACTTTTCTGCTGGATGCGTCGATAAAAAATCAAAATAAAGAAGCTATCACCGAAAAACGCGGCAAAAAAAGATAAAAAAAAGCCGACTTCAACTTGTATGTCACTATCTGGACACATTGTGGCCATTGAGAGTCAGGTCCTTAGTGCAACAAAAGTAGATGAAGCGGTTCAGTCTTACTTATAATGTCACAAGGTGACAAAAGCAGTGGGAGGGTGGATTATGGGTCAATTGTTCCCTTTGACAATATAGAGCTGACTTGTATGTCACTGCCTAGGCACCTTGTGGACATTGAGGGTCAGGTCCTAGTGCAGCAGACAGAGCTGAAGCGGATCAGCCTTAACACTATATAAAACCAGTGGGCTCCGGGCAGGTCCATGTTTTACCCAATGGCCTTATAATTTGGACAATCTTGGCAAACTATAACAAGAGGAAGCTTTATTCCAAACATCAAAGACTTCTGGTTTTAGAGGAGAATGTATTTAAAGATTTTCCCTATGTAAGTCTATGTAAAACCGGTGGGCCCTGGGGCGGGGCCATATTTGACCCCATGGCTACGATTTGAATAATCTTGGTATGGGTTACCCACATGAAGCTTCAAGCAAAATATCAAAGACCTGAGCCTCGTGGTATCAGAGAAGATTTTTAAAGGTTATGCATATATGGCTTTTAACGAGTCGGACCGTCCATGCTTATAAACTCTATTGGTTTCATTGGGCGACAGGGATTGAGATGTCATTTCATCTCAGTGTCGGGTAAAAGTCCCAAACAAGAGCTCCGTAAGCGGGGCATTATACGCCCGTAGCAAGGTAATATTTGTTGGACTGAAACCTTGAAACAATAAGAACTGCTCCATATCATGGTCTAACTACATACCAAGATTCAGCTTGGCTGGATCTTAATTTTTGGAGGAAATGAAAATGTCTAGCGATATTTTCAAAGTGTTATACTTATATAGATACTCGGTGGACCAGCATTGCTAAACCATATGCAATGCTCCACATCATAGTCGAACTTAATATCAAGCTTTTGCTAGATCGATATTGTTACCTGCAGGAGAAGTAAGCCACAAACAAAATGTGTCAGAAATTTTCAAAGGGGCATTACTCGATTAATTTTTGGTTGACCGCCACCTCACAACAATAAGCACTGTGCCACACAATGGTCTAACTACATGTATAAATGAAGTTTCAGCTTCATCGGATATTAATTGAATGAGAAGTTAGCCACAAAAATACTTACAGAAATCTGCAAAGGGGCATAACTTTATTTATATCTGGTAAGCCATAAAATCGAAACAATATGCGCTGCTCCACATTGTGGTCACACTATATATCAATTTTTAGCTTGATTGGATGTTCACTGTATGAAGAGTTAGCTATAATGTTCACAGGAATTTTCAACGGGGCATAACCCTATAAATATTTGGTGGACTGTAACCTTTAAATAATATGCGCTGCTCCACATCTTGGTCTAACTATACTTGATCGGTTCTAAATTGCAGGCAAAATTGCTAACATAAACTTTCAAAGGGGCATAACTTTTTTTTGTTGGACCATAACCTAAAAACCAGATCACTGACTACATCAGAAAGGGCCCAACAAAATTATCAAAGAGGTGTGGTACAAGTCAGATTATAGGTTTTGTGATGGTACGTATTTGTGTGAATTTTCATGAGAGAAAGGCAAATACTTTTGGAGTTAAGACCAAGGTTAAGTCTTTTGATTAAGGCAAGACAAACACAAAGACAAAAGCATATAGGTATGGTCCTTGGTCTGAATATAGGTTTTGTGATGGTGAGTATGTTTGTGAAGTTTCATGAGAGAATGGCAAATCCTTTTGAAGTTATGACCGACATATATTTTTTTGGTTAAGGCGTTACAAACACACAGAAAGCAGCAATATAATTGTAGACAGTGTGGGGCACTGCCAATATGCAGGTCATGGTCTTACTACCTACTACGATTCAGCTTGATCAGAGGAAAACTGTAGGAGGAGTTATCCGGAAACGAAAACATTTACAAAACGGCACTCCGTGGCCTAGTGGATAAGAGCGCGAACTCTTAATTATTAGGTCTCTCACCGCAGTGGGTTCGAGCCTCGCTCGGGTCACACGTGTGTCGCCAAGTTCTGAAACGGAAGGTCAGGTGGTTTTTCTCTGTGTACTCCGGGTTTCGCCCACCTCTGATTAACGATCGGCTCGATATGAGTGAAATAATCTTGAGAGGTCCGTAAAACCAAAACCAAAAAAAAAATTTACAAAAAATTTCAAAGGGGCATAACTCTGTGAATATTATGCACTGCATCAGGACATGGTCTTACTATAGACCAAGTTTCACCTTGTTCGGATGAAAACTGTAGGAAGAGTTATTCGGGAAAAGAAGGTTTACAAAAATGTTCAAAGGGACATGACTCAGTAAATATTTGGAGAACCATAACCTCGAAACGACATGCGCTACAACAGGTCATGCTCGTACTATCTACCAAGTTTCAGCTTGATCGGATGAAAACTGTAGGAGGTCTTATCCGGAAACGAAAAAGATTACAAAAAATTTCCAAGGGGCATAAATCTGTAAATGTTTGGTGGACAATAACCTCGAAACAATATGCGCTACACCAGGTCACGGTCTTACTACCTACCAATATTCAGCCTGATCGGATGAAAACTGTAGGAGGAGTTATCCGGAAACGAAAAGTTTACAGACGGGCGGACCGACGGACGCCGACACTATACCATAATACGACCGTTTAACAAAACGGACGTATGAAAATTGGAAGCAACGTCTCCAAAATGACCTATACAGTGTTACGAGGTGTTTAAACCTCGAATCAAACAAACGAATCCATATACGTCTAAGTAAAACCGGTGGGGCCCGAGGCGGGGCCACCTTTGGCCTCAGGGCTATAATTTTAACAACATAGTAGAGGTCCACCATATGAAGCATCATACCAAATATCAAACAGATTTTTTGAAGGTTTTCCATAAATAAGTCGAAATAAAACCAGTGAGCCCCGGGGCGGGGGCATTTTTGACCGAAGGGCTATAAGTTGAACAACCTTGGTAGAGCTCTGCTATATGCATCTTCACACCAAAATATTAAAGACCTGGGCCTTGTGGTGCAGAGAAGATTTTTAAAGATTATCCCTATATAAGTCAATATAAAACAAAGGGCCCTGGGGCGGGAGCATGTTTGGCCCCAGGGCTATAATTTGAACAAGCTTTATAGAGGTCCACAAGATGAAGCTTCATACCAAATATAAAACGCCTGAGCCTTCTGATTTCAAACAAGAAGATTTTTAAAGGTTTTTCCCATATAAGTCAATGTAGAACCAAAGGGCCACGGGGCGGGGGCATTTTTGGCCCCAGAGCTATTATTTGAACAATCTTGATAGAGGTCCAGTAGATGAAGCTTCACTCCAATATTAAAATACCTGGGCCTTGCAGTTTCAGAGAAAACAAAATAAACATTTTCCTATACGAGTCGAGGAAAAACCAAAGGGCCGTGGGGCGGGGGCATTTTTGGCGCAAGGGCTGTAATTTGAAGGTCTACTAGATGAAGCTACACACCAAATATCAAAGACCTGGGCCTTGCGGTTTCATAGGAGAAGATGTTTAAGAGTTTCCTTTATAAGTCAATGTAAAACCAAAGGGCCCTTGGGCGGGGTCATGTTTGGCCCTAAGGCTTTAATTTGAATAATCTTGATAGAGGTCCACTAGACGAAGCCTTATACAAAATACCAAACACATGAGCCTTCTGGTTTCAGACATGAAGAAACGTTTTCCCTATGTAAGTCTATGTAAAACCAAAGGGCCCCGGGACTAAAATCTTGGTAGAGGTCCACTAGATGAAGCTTCACTCCAGATATCAAAGATCTGGACCTTTTGGTTTCAGGGGAGAAGATTTTTTAAGATTTTTCCTATATATGTCAATGTAAAACCAAAGGGCCCCGAGTCGGGACATTTACACCCCAGGACCATAATTTGAACAACCTTGATAGAGGTCTGCAAGACGAAACTTCATATCAAATACCAAACACCTGAGCCGGCCAGTTTCAGAAAAGAAGACTTTAACAGGTTTTCCCTATATAAAATAGAAATAGAGGCAATGATCAGGAATCGATACAATTAACCCACAGCTCCCATCAGAGACACCAAAGGGAAAAATACACAAGCATGAAGCAACATACTCCAACGGAAACACCAACAGCGGAAAGCCAAAAGGACAGTTACTTTCCCACAAAATGGCCAATAGGCTTTCCAAAATAAAATAATATAAGCGACACAAACACACAAAGACAAACCATAACAAAAATAAACCGCGACAGAAGAACCGCCTTGGAACGGTCAGCGGAAACGAATTCCACGGGGGGGGGGGGGGGGCTTAAATCGATTTTACGTGGCCACAATCCTCGCCCTTACTTCCGTCGCGATTAAGACAAATACTTTGTTGTAAGTCTATGTTAAACCAAAGGGCCCCGGGGCGGGGGCATTTTTGGCCCCAAGGCTATAATATAAACAAAAGCGGTCCACAAGACAAAGTTTCATTCCAAATATCAAACACATGAGCCTTCTGGTTTCAGACAAAAAAAAAATAAAGGTTTTCCCTATGTAAGTCAATGTAAAACTAAAGGGCCCCGGGGTGGGGGCGCATGTTTGGTCCAAGGGGTATAATTTTAACAATCTTGGTAGAGGTCCACTAGATGAAGCTACACACCAAAGATCGAAGACCTGGGACTTTCGGTTTCAGAGTAGAAGATTTTTAAAGATTTTATTTAAAACATAATAATCTATTTTTGCTCCTGTGACCTTGATGTGCAATGGACCAGGTCCATTTAAACCACTTGCACAACTTTGAAAGGGGACCACCTAAGGATTATTCCTCCGGCTTAAAGACCAACTTTAAATTTTGTAATTAATATTGGTTTGTGGCTGATGTTCTGTCACTGTTCGGGTCCGCGAGGACACTTGTTGGTTTTTCTTTAGCTCCAGCATTTTAGATATTTCATGCTGTTAAGTACCCATCGATGTTTCTGCTCTGTATTCGTTTGATTTTTATGTTCTCGAAGATGTTGCACTGTTGAATTTGAAGCTTTTCATGTGGAAAAAAAATATTTGTCTAAACTGCGACAGATCCAAAGGCGAGGATTGTGCCCACGTAGAATCCCTCCCCAACCCGCGCCCTCCAAGCAAACAACCAAAAACCTTTTCTTGCACACCAGATAAGGAAATCCATAGTTTTAGCTTGGGGTAGAAATTCTGTTCTTACCCTGGTGTTCTTTCCCAAAATCGAATATTCTCGCGTGTTTGATAAATGCACTGGTAGAATTCGACCCCACATGCGCCGTCGTTAAGGTTGACGTCACAGCACATTACGTGTCGTCACTAAACATTCCTGTAGTGTTATCACAATATGGCGGACATCGGTAACCGAAGTGACTGCAGCATGAAAAATCCGCGCTAAAAAGTTGAAGGTATGCAAGAAAAAGAATCCTTTGTGAGTGTGAAGTGTGGATAGAAAAATCCGTCCCTAGGGATCACTGTTCGGCATAACTCGGCAAGCCTCGTGCTGCCGGACAGTGACCCGTGGGACGGATTTTTCCATCCACCCCTCACACCCATATAAGAATATAAGAATCTTATATGGGTGTGAGGGGTGGATAGAAAAATCCGTCCCGAGGGTCACTGTCCGGCATCACGAGGCTTGCCGAGTGATGCCGGACAGTGATCCCGAGGGACGGATTGTTCCATCCACCCCTCACACCCATATAGGATTCTTTTTCTTGCATACCTTCCAGTTCTATTGCGAAATTTTAATGATGCTTTCACTTCGGTTACCGACGTCCGCCATTTTGTGATGACACAACAGGAATGTTTAGTGACGTCACGCATGACGACGCCGCACATGAGGTTGTAATCAACCAGTGCATTTATCAAACACGCGATTATATTCGATTTGGGGTCGGAACACCAGGGTCAGAACATAAATTTCTATTCCAGGGTAAAATCACGGATTTCCTTGTCTGGTGTGCAAGAATCTTATACTACAGACCGTTATAAGGCGGTGCTTCTGTTGTGGTTGATTATTGTTATTGTTCTTCTTTGCATGTATGTACGGCTAACATCTTTTCATTTTTGATAGCCGTTTGGCCATTTTGTTATAATGAAACTGTGTGTTTGGCTGGACAGTTTGGCTTTCAGCTTGTGATGTTTCAATTATGGTGAGGTTTTTTATGTTACTGTTTCTTTCCACTGTGTGTCTTGGACGGGAGGTTTGGGGTAATTTTCTTGCTTCGGTGTGGGGCTAGTAGGTTTTAGTGCTGTGATAATACACACCGTTTTTGTCTATAACATAGAGGTGTAAAAGGTATTAATAACATTTATATGGACCTGTTACCTAATGGGCTGCTTACCTCCATTCATTAATGAAAACTTGCTGTGAGACCACATTGCCTTGTTTATCATGGAAGTCGTTATAGTGATCGCCATCCAATATCCCACAGAGTCCCTTCGATGCCGATTTGTCAACTTTACTTGGGTTGACACGAATAGTTAAAAACATTCCCAATGCTTCTACTTCTACGAAAGTACCATAATCAAGCAATACCTGAAATATTTGAGAACCAAAATTACGAAACATACGAAATACATTACGTATGTGGGCGTGGTAATTTCATATAATCCCAACTTCTGACACTTAGTGCCAATAATTTATTGGCATTGGGTACTTATCTGGTGATTGAAGCACCCGTGGCCTGATTGTTTTGGATCGTTTACAACATAAAATTTGTTATGTGTACTCGTTAATATCGCATCTTTAATGCAATTCTAATTAAAAAAAAAATATACCGGCCCCGACAGCTCAGTTGGTAGAGTGTCCGCTCCGGGGAACGGGAGGTCACGGGTTCGATCCCGGGCCGCGATATACTAAAGTCCTTAAAAATGGTGCTAGCTGCTCCTCGCTTGGCACTCAGATTTACGGGGTAGAGCTAGGACTGGTCGACCCAGTGTCAGGATAATGTGACTGGGTGTGGTATCATGTAATGTGTCTGGGGCATGATACTTCAGTGAGGCAGCACTATAAAAGTGAGCATTGAGCTACCTGTCGCAACCAGACACCGTCGTGATATGACTGAGAAATTGTTGAAAGCGACGTTTAACCCGAATTCACACACACACACACACACACACACACATACACACTTATAAAGAAATTACAATATGCCTTTACAAAATAAAATTAAAAAATAAAAATAAATGATTTTGTATATAAGAATACCTTGAGCTGTTGAAAAAATCCGTAAGGACTGAAGGGAGTTCATTCAAGTCATGGTAAACGGACCATCTGCGTTTCAGGCATCGACGATTCACTATATTGTTCTTTAATCTTCTGATTTTTTGAAAGTCGTTTCCAATGTCACCATTTATCAGCGAATGCGTGCATTTCAGTGAATTTCACATGGGGATTACGTCCAGTGCTGCGGTCAAAAACACGATCCAGATCTTTGCAGAATTATTCCTTAATTTCATCAAGATGTAAAGACACAGGCACTAAAGATAAACGCACACCTCGCTAGGCGTTCATGAAGAAAACATTGTAGACATCAGTCAGCTATTAACGTCTTGCTGAATTGTGTTAAACATATTATTACTAAGTTCTTGATGTTGTTTATTTTGGATTAGCTGCCAAAAAAGTGTGATAGCACCGAACTTTGTTTGTTTGGTTTGAGGATTAACGTCCCCGTCAACACTGTAAAGGTCATTTTGGAGACGTTGCTTCCAATTTTGCGGGACTTTTACCCGACATTGAGATGCAATGATATCTGCCGTCCAATGAAACCAATAAGGTTTTTAAGCCTGGACGATCCGACTCGCACCGAACTGCTATAATTTGTAACATATAAATCACATGATGAAATTGTTTGACATTCAAGTTGACGTTTGATTATTAATTGTTAAACCATCTAGTTTGAGACTACATTTTGAGGCTATTAGTCTTTTTTGGGGTGTTTTAGCCAAATCATACATATGGTTTACAAAATAAAAAGTTACTCGGGAAACCTACGGAGACTGAAAACAGCAATCTCAGAGGCTCGAATCACAGCGGTGAGAGACCTAATAATTACGCTAGCGCTCTTACCCACTAGGCCACTGAGAACCCTGCTTATGAAGGCATGCATGTACATTCATTGTTTCACACCAGATGAGGACATCCATAGTGTTAGCTTGTGATAAAAAATAAGAATCTTACATGGGTGTGAGGGATGGATGGAAAAATCCGTCCCGAGTATCACTCTCTGGCATCACGAGGTTTCATCCGTCCCAAGAATCCCCCTCTAGCATCACAAGGTTTCCTGAGTGATGCCGGTCGGTGATCCCGAGGGACGGATTTTTCTATTCACCACTCACACACATGTAGGATATTGTTTTCTTGCATACCTTCAATTCTGAGCGTGGATTTTTAATACTGCAGTTACTTCGGTTGACGGAATCCGCCATATTGTGATGACACTACAGTGCTGTTTAATGACGTCACTTAACGTGCTGTGACGTCAGCCACAATGATGGCACATGTGAGGCCGTATTCACCCGGTGCATTTATCAAACACGCGAAATTTTTCGATTTTGGGTAAGAACACCAGGATTAGAACAGAATTTCTGTCCCAAGCAACTACTATGGATATCCTTATCTGGCGTGCTAGAAATTCTGTTCTAACCCTAGTGTTCTTAACTAAAACCGAATATTCTCGCGTGTTTGTTAAATGCACTGGTTGAATACGACATCATAAGGTTGACGTCACAGCACTTTACGTGAATTCACAAAACATCACTGTTGTGTCATTACAATATGACGGACGTCGGCATCCGAAGTGACTGAAGTATTAAAATTCCACACTCAGAAATGAAAGGTATGCAAGAAAAAGAATCATACATGGGTGTGTGGGGTAGATGGAAAAATCCGTCCCTCGGGATCACTGTCCGGCATCACCAAGACAGACTAGAAGCACGGAAACGCCTGGATTTCAATTTATTTAAAACTTCATTAGAATTTTTTATAGACCAAAACAGATTTCTACCTGATCTTTTGAAGACTTTTTCGCAATATTTTATCACTTGTTTTTCGATGGCAGTAAAACATGAAGTTAATAATTTGGAGAGTTCAGTGGTGGTACAAGAGCTTTAATTTGCAATGAACCGTGCTTTGTATGGTCTTTTATGAAGTTTAGGTAACAAATATAACGTAGGAAGCTTGTCTTTGCCTTCTGTAACACAGACAGTAAACTTGGTAGCTGAATGACAAGTGTGGTCATCAACTAAAGACCTCTCTACAGCTAAATGCTGAAGTTCATTGGGCCCTAGTAACACCAAGTCCTTGCTGAAGTGTGTTAACATAGTGAAGCCGTCAAACAACGACCACATTGTTAGCGGCCTTATCTACTGGAGCCAAAACAAACTTCTTATGAAACTCTTGAATACCTAGCTTAAGGTGACATAAAGACGTCTAAGGTTTAATCAGTTCGTATTACGAGAATAAAAAGAAATGCGTTTGTTCACTAATTTCAGAATGCTAAGTTTCCATTCTTTAAGAGCTATATGCTCAACATACTTTCGTTTACACCATCGATTACCAAATTCATTTAAGGCAGCAGCGATTTCATTTCTACTTTTATTGAAATCAATTTTAGACGGAAATCGATATTTCGGTCCTTTAGAAATCATATTACGTATCCTGGAATCATGAATAATGTTTAAATTGCCAGTAATAATATGACCAGCAGCAGGATAGCAATACACTGAATTTTTACAATCACAGGTATCAGGAGTGTTAGTGTCAATATCAAGATCAGAAACAAGTTTACTGAAATTGAAAATGATCGATCTAACAGGTTTATTGTATTTATAGCAAATTATGGGCGTTTCAGCATTTTGAAAATAATCAGGAATGGATGAAATAACCGAAATGTCCCGGAAGATACTAGGTAAATCTATAAAATCCAAACCCTTACTAATGAAGGATAATTTGATGTAATGACGTTTGTGATTAATTTCAGAATCGATGAAAGGACGAAGAGCATGCTGAGTATAACCTCTAGTTAAAAGAGCAGCAAAGACCAGTGCTTTCTGGTTTCAGACAAGAAGATTTTTAAAAGTTTTCCTTATATAATAAAAATCAAAAATGAGTTCCTTTAAGAGCAATGAAAACATTCATAAGAAAGAAGATGGGTCATACTACGTAGTTTCGGCTAATAAAGCCTCATCAGTGACCCTGTAATGATCCGGCAAAGAAAGCCAGAGGAAACATACTGTAATTTTGCGAATTTCGAATAGGCAGTCGATTCAAAGACTGATATAAATCAAAATGGGGTCCAAATAATTAAAAACCTGCCTAGAATATGCGTCTAACCCAATAATTTATTTCCGAATTCTCAGAATATTCACGCTGATCTCAAAGGACCAAAAGTAAAATATAAACTGCACTATGGTTGAGTACATCAACCATAGTAAGTCTACATAAAAAGTAGAAGTGAATACAATGATGAGGAGTTGATACAATTAACCCACAGCTCCCATCAGAGACACCAACGGGAAAGAAACACAAACATAAAACAGCCAGACCGTAATAGAAACAGCAATAGCGGAAAACCAAAAGGACAGTTACTTTCCCACAAAATGGCCACTTGGGTATCCAAAACAAAATAATATAAGCGATAAAACACTCAAAGACAAACCATAACAAAAATAAACCGCGACAGAAGAACCGCCTTGGAACGGTCAGTGAAACGAATTCCATTCTAAGAACCTTTATCCTTTAAATTGCTTCATTTCTTCACAGTCCTCATCAAATTAAGTCATCTATGCTTCTCTCCACTTATAAGATCTTTTTGTTTCGCTCTGCTACCATTGATAAAGTCATGCACAACACTCAGTGCCAATAAAGAGATGTAATAGACAACACTCAAATAACTGTATGAACATTGTAATGGCTGACGTCGTCACTATCATTTCATGACGTTGATGACATCATAATGTAATGGGAAGTAACTCTAGGTATGAGAAGTTATTAGAAGTTAATATAAAGTGAATTATGTCCCTTAGTTAAGTACATGTATGAACTACAGGAGTATATATATATATCATATTTGGGCGTTGTGGTCATCTTTTGACCCAGACCAATCATTCAAACGTCCTTTCCCCCACTGTCAGTAGGCTACATATGAAATTAAATTAAAACTGGGCAAGTAGTTTTAAAGAAGAATAGAAATAGAGGCAATGATCAGGAATCGATACAATTAACCCAAAGCTCCCATCAGCGACACCAAAGGGAAAGAAACATAAACATGAAGCAACTTATTTCAACGGAAACACCAACAGCGGAAAGCCAAAATGGCAGTAACTGTACCTTTCCCACAAAATGGCCAATAGGCTATCTAAAATAAAGTAATATAAGCGACACAAAAACCGAAAGACAAACCATAACAAAAATAAACCGCGACAGAAGAACCGCCTTGGAATGATCAGTGGAAACGAATTCCACTGGGGGGCCTAAATCGATTTTACGTGGCCACAATCCTTGCCCTTACTTCCGTCGCAATTAAGACACATAATTTGTTCAGTCCGCATGAAATACTCCTAACTCATCATTGCAACATCTCCGTGAACACAAAAATCAAACAACCACAGAGATGAAACAACGGTGAGGACGCGACAGCGAGAAACAACAGAAATGCTGGAGCAAAAGAAAACCAATAGTTAAGACTCCGGTGGGCTCGACCAGAGACAGAGTATCAGGCATCAGAAGCCTTCTGAAAATGGTTGACGTACGACCGACGGACGCCCTATCAGGGGAGCTAAAAACTTCGATACAAGTTGTTTTAGACAATTGTACATAATTAGGAATTTTGCAGTTTTTGTCCGTTACACAATTTCTGCTCTGACATTTTGAAAAATGTTGGCGCAGAAACCGTGTAAGTGCACTTTCAATGTTTTTGCACCAACTTTTTTAAGACCTCTAAAATACTGAATTCTGCTACTTAATATTGGAAAATGAAAGTGTAAGTACTATGCAGAATGTTAAACATGTGGCCCATTTACCTGCCCGGTACCTTTTATTTACTGGTTTACAAGGTGAGGCCAGAGACATATGGTTTGTATACGGACACTGTTTTAACGCTGAATGCACTTACACTGTTTTTGGACAAAAATACTCCGCGCAGAATGTGTGTTTCAACATTTTAATGGTAAATATGTTTTTTGTACAAATGCCATTTTTCAACAATCAAGTTCACACACTAATAAGATAGATCAACATGAAAAACAGAAGTGAAGGTAATAATTAGGAATCGATACAATAAGCCCACAACTCCCATCAAAAACACCAAAGGGAAAGAAACACAAACATGAAGTAACCAAAACCCTTATGTTAAAACCAACAGAACAGTTACTTTCACACAAAATGGCAATTGGCTGTCAAAAAAAAAAAGATATAAGCTATGCACACATTCAAACACGAACCTTGGCAAAGATAAACCGCGAAAGAAGAGCCACCTTGGATCGGTCAATGAAAAGTATTTCACAGGTCGGGGCGGGTGGCTTAAATCGACTTTACTCACCCTTACTTCCGTCGCGTTTTAGACAAATAATTTGTTCAGTCCGCATAAAGGCTTCCTAACTTAGCAGTACAACATCTCTAAGAACACAAAAATCAAACAACACCAGAGATAAAATATCGGTGAGGATGCGATAGCAAGAAAACACTGAAATGCTTGAGCAAACGAAATCAACAGTTAGACTCCCAATGGCCCTACCGGGGACAGAACACCAGGCACCAACCAAACACTATATAAAATATAATTGTAACTCCAAGGAACCCTTCACGCTTGGACCGTCACAGAATATGAGGCCCGACTAACTGGCGCGCAACCAAAGTGGGGAAAAAAGCCACCAACCGCGACCGGGCCACCCAAAATCAAAATTATCGTGTTTAATATATATTTTGCAGGAAACAAACCAATCTACAATAGAAAGATGTAAATCCAAAACCAGGGCCACCGCATCAGAAGAACTCGCCCCACCCAACGGAAGCCCAAGGGGCGAATTTGACTAATCAAACCAATCAAATCAAACAGACACTGCCAATATTTAACCAGAGGGCCATTGGTCCTGAAGACGCTCACCTGACAGCCTTAGGTCTAAAGGGATAAGGGACATGCACCCAAGGTCCCTCTAGACCTCTTATGATCTAAGATCCATGTCACCAAACGTGTTTTAATGTTCTGTTTTTGTCCTCTGATAATGATATTTCGGAGATTCGTTATAGTAAACAAAGACAAAGATTGATAATTTCTTTAGCAAAAGTTGCTTATAAATTTCTTGAAACATGTGCCACAAAAATTTTGAAAATCGGTTCACTATTTAAAAAATTATGACCAAAATAAGATTTGAATAGAGATCTTACATTGAAAGGGGAGATAATCCATGATAATAAAGTTTTGATTCTGGAATCTTTTTGGCCTCGATTTAAAGGTTTTGAACTTTATGATGTGTTTTGCATCATTTATGATTATTTCAGTTATTTAGTAACAGTGTATGAAGAAATTGAAAGTTTGCGGGGAAATATTTACCTCCCTTGCTAGCAATTTAACAAAGGAAATTTCCCTATTCAAATGTGTTTTTGGTTATAAAATCCTTATTTGTCAACAGATTTTCTAAATTATTGCAACGCTAGTTGTTTTAAACCTTGTTCTTTATCCTGATGTAATTTTTATTGAGTTTTTTTCTGAAAACCCATTATCAAAAGAGAAAATGTCCACATTAGTATATAGAGAAAGAATATATATGGTTAATGGGTGGGGAAATATTACGCATTTTATTAAATGATGTGGGTAGGGCATGCCCCCAGGGGCCCAAATTAAGTTCCATGTCACTAAATGCATCTGGCTGTATAACCAAGTGGTCCTTTATCACATTCCTGACTCTTGAAGATCAGTTGGAAAACTTTTGAGTTTGAAATTTCAGTTATATTTAGCCAAGATAAAGCCTTAGATGAGCTAAAAGGTCAGGAACAAGAAAATATATGGTTAATGGGTGGAGAGCTTAACCATTTCTAAAGGGGGTGTCGGCCCCCAATTTAACCTATGGTGTTCAAAGATCCATGTAACTAAATGTCCCTTATCACAAGAAACAAGAAAATATATTATTTATGGGAGGGGATCTGAACAGTTTCTGAGATTTGATGCATTTTATGTAATGCAGGGGTGGGGCATGCCCCGAGGGCCTCAAGATGCATGTCACTTAAAGCCCCTTAGAATATATATTGTTTATGGGTGGGGATCTGGACAGTTTCCAAGATATTTGGCACTTTTTGAAATGAAGGGGGTGGGGCATGTCCCCGGGGGACCCCCTAGACTCCCAAGGTCCATGTCATTTAACATGCTTAATCACAAGGAACAATAATATACATATGGTTTAGGGGTGGTATTCTCAACCATTTGCAAGATATCAGCCATTTAGACTTTTTCCCATACAAATGCCAATGTGACCAAATTTGACCTTGGCATAAAATAGGTCAAGGTCATCCCAGGGCAATTATTTGAACAAACTATGATGGGCCCCGAGTCCCGAGGCTACATACCAAGTTTGGTGGAAATCGGCCCAGCGGTTCCGGAGAAGAAGATTTTTGAAGTTTTTTTTTAAGGGACCTGGTGGACCCCATGTCAATAAATGCGCCCTATCTTAAGGAACAAGAATATATATGATTTAGTGGTGGAATATTGAACGGTTTGTTAGATATAATGCATTTTCACTTTTTTCCCCATACAAATGCATATGCGACTAAATTTTACCCTGGCATAAAATAGGTTAAGGTCATCCGAGGGTCACCATTTTAAGAATTTATGATGGGCCTGCGTCCCAGATGCTACATACCAAGTTTCATGAAAATCCGTCCAGTAGTTTCAGAGAAGAAGATTTTTGAAGGGTTTTAACCAAATATGGGCACGGCGGCCATCTTGGTTATGTGACCCAACATCATCAACTTAATTTACATGTCCTTCTCCCAAAAAGCTTGCATATGAAATTTGGTCAAAATTGACCAAGTAGTTTCCCTGAAAAATAAGTTTAAAGTTTGACATATTAAAAAACTTGACCCAAGGTCACGGAATGACCTTGACCTATAAATCTCATATATACTTATTAACTCATTTAGCTGATGTCATCTACCAACTTTCAGGCCAAAGACTGCAACAGTTTTCGAAAAATCCACCGTTTCACTTTTTGCCATTCAAAAGCCTATATTACCAAATTTGACCTTGGCATAAAATAGGTCAAGGTCATCCAAGGGCCATTATTTGAAGAAACTATGATAGGCCCGAGTACCCAAGGCCACATACCAAGTTTGGTATAAATCGGACCAGCGGTTCCGGAGAAGAAGATTTTTGAAGGGTTTTTACCATATATGGGCATGACGGCCATCTTGGTCATGTGACCTGGACCCCGCGAACAAACTTTCGTTCCCCCATCCAACTGAGGACCCACATGAAATTTGGCTTCAGTCCGCCCAGCGGTTCCAGAGGAGAAGATGTTTGAAAATGTTGACATACATACATACAGACAGCATGACCACCCTATAAGCTCACCAATGAGCCTACGGCTCAGGTGAGCTAATAAATCATCCAAATAGCAAGTCGAGCTATTAGCTTCATTGATTTCAGATTGGTTTTCAACGGAAGGGACATCATGAGGTCTCTTTCATAACAAAACAGAAACAAATCAGTCACAATGGGTGTGCAATTCGTACCCACCAGAACACCCACAATTTGTCCAAATAATTTAGCACCAAATCCCATGCAAACACCGCCATGCAAAAAGGTGAGAGTCCCATCTCCTTCCAATACGACCACAACGCACAACCCCACACCACCCGAAGCGAAAAAAAAGCAAAAGCTGAGAGACCCGAAGCACAAAAACGTCTTGTTTTCAGTCCATCCAAAACCCCGCTAGAATTTTTATAGACCAAAACAGATCTCTTCCTGACCCCCAAAGACCTTTTTGCAACACTCAACCACATGCCCTTTGAGGGCAACAAGACAAAAAGCCAAAAACTTGGAAAGTTCAGTGGCGGCACAAGAACCTGAACCTGCAACATACCGTGCTTTGTTTGGTCCCTCAAGAAGTTCAGGTAACCAGTATAATGTAGGAAAATTAAAAAAGCTAAAAGGTTGAGTTTGCAAACAAAGAACACATAAAACTAGAAATGGTGTATGTAAAACACAATGCCCCCAACAATATGTTTGCCCCTAAATGCCCAATTTTCTAAGGGACATAACGAAATGCATGTGTGTGTGTCTGCATGCATGAGTGCAAACATGCATGTATGCATGAAAGCATGTGTGTGCATGCGTGTATGTGCATGCATGCATGAGTGTGCATGTGTACATTTTTGCATGAGTGCATGTGTGTATGTTTTTGCATGCATGCATGAGTGCGTGCATGCATGCGTGTTTGTGTAAGTGTATGTATGTATGTACATGTATGTACATGTATGTATGTATGTATGTATGTATGTATGTATGTATGTATGTATGTATGTATGTATGTATGTATGTATGTATGTATGTATGTATGTATGTTCCAGTCCTCCACCGAGGTTTGAACTCACACAACTCAGATTCATTGTCCACAAACTAATTGGTAGTCCAGCACTCTATCCACTACACTGGCACACAGCTCATAATATCTGCTTTTCACAATGTACTAAGTTCACAATGTACAAATACCCAAAGTGACAAAGGGCCATAACTCATGAAGTGTTTTTCGGAATTTAGTCAAAATTTAATCAAATCATCTACTCATCACCCACAATCTATTCACCGAATTTCAAGGCTCTAGCTCTTAAAGTTTTCGAGATATTTTGCTGACAAGATTTTATTAAAGAAAAATTCAAAGGGCAATAACTCTTGAAAGGGACAAAAACGCGGATGAGAAAAAAAATGTGGCCCCAGATTTTCCATGAGGAGTCCATATATGAAATTTCAAAACCCTAGCATACATAGTTCTAAAGTTATGCTATGCATCACAAAGCATATAGAGGTACAATGTAAAAATACCCAAAGTGACAAAGGGGAATAACTCATGAATTGTTTTTCAGAATTTAGTCAAAAGATAATCAGGTCATCTACTCGTCACAACCAATCTATTCACCAACGTTCAAGGCTCTAGCTCTAATAGTTTTCGAGATATTTTGCTGACAGGATTTTATAAAAATAATTCAAAGGGCAATAACTCTTGAAAGGGGCAAAATCCGGATGAGAAAAAAAAAAGTGTCCCCTAATTTTCCATGAGGAGTCCATATATGTAATTTCAAAACCCTTGCATACATAGTTCAAAAGTTATGCTATGCACCCCAAATCATATAGAGGGACAATGTAAAAATACCCAAAGTGACAAAGGGCCATAACTCATTAGGTATTTTTTTGGAATTTAGTCAAAAGTTAATCAGGTCATCTACTCATCACCACCAATCTATTCCCCAACTTTCAAAGCTCTAGCTCTTATTGTTTTCGAGATATTTTGCTGACAAAATTAAAAAAAAAACATTCAAAGGGCAATAACTCCTGAAAGGGGCACAATCCGGATGAGAAAAAAAATACGGGTCCCCTAATTTTCCATTTGGAATCCATATTTGAAATTTCAAAACCCTAGCTTGCACGGTTCAGAAGAAATATTCTGCATCATAAAGTATAACGGATGCACGCACGGACGGAC